>VZRI01005681.1:0-140774 GCA_013397515.1 Upupa epops | reverse complement strand
GAAGATGATGAAGGAGGTAGAGCACCTCCCTTATGAGGAAAGGCTGAGAGATCTGGTGTCCTGAACTTGGAGAAGAGAAGAGGAAGCTGAGGGGTGACTTCAGTAATGCAGCAGGGAGAGCAATAAGCAGGGTAGGATGGTGATGACAGAGCACTGATTTCTCACAGGTCTCACCCTGCATGTTTGACATAGGCAGAGGGAAAGCTTGTAGGGGACACGAGGGCACCATGCTGCCTTAAAGAGATGGAAGAGTGGCTTCCAGGTGAGAGTAACTCAGCACAGATTCTCCAGTACTACCTAGGCTTTGGCTTCTGCTGATGGGTGCCATGGTCCTGGGCACAGCTAGCGGGGTAAAGGATAGAAATAGTATTTACTTTGGAAAAGCTTCATTGCTTGGGGTTTGGTTTGGGGAAAGAGTGGTGGGTCAGGTCAAGCTCCTGTTTAATCAGGATCCTGGTGTTTAATAATAGCTTTGCATGTGTCTCACTGTGCCTTCTGCTTGAGCAGTGCAAAGCATTTATATATATATTAACACCAGAAGGGAGAAACATGATCCCTGTTCCTAGTGAGTGAAGCTAAGCAATCCCATTGATTTTATGTCATGATTTCTCTTGAGTTTTAGTGAAGTCTGTGCTGTATCTAAAGGCAGACTTTCTGTATTTTACTGGTTGTATCTTTGAGATAAAGACAGAATGTTTAATTCCCCAAATAATCTTCCCTTTTCTAATTAGTGAACCTGAAGACACAAAGAGTAATTGAAGGTCCATGCAATTGGTCCTAGGGGAGCATCGTCATCAGAGCGGGGGGACGCTGGCAAGAGATGGGAACACAGGGACTGGGGAATAAATGAGGAATTTGGTCCACAGAGGAGGAAAAACATTTCAGTTTCTGTTCAAGGCCAGGCTGGATGGAGCTCTGGGCCACCCGGTGTAGTGAAAGATGTCTCTGCCCATGAACTAGATACCTTTAAGATTTATCCCAATCCAAACCATGAATTCTGTGCATCATAGAATCATAGAATCATTAGGGATCTCTGATGCTTGAGCATCCCTGGTGTTCCACATAGTGCAAGGAGTGGCCATTAGTAATAATTTTAATGACTTGATCCCCAAGTACATGAAATAAAATACAGAGCAAAGGAGGATAAGGGAGGATATTGACCCCTGCTGTACTAGAAACCTAGAATCTGTTCCTCTTTATTGCCTGTATCTGTGTATCCTTACCTACATGCCGCTGGTTACCTAGCCACCTGCTAGAATTGTCTTAGCTAGTCCGTGGTATTCAACATCAGAGCATCTACATTTGATTCATTAAAACAATGCTAACAAAAAAACCCCAACCAAATAAAACCCGTAACCAAACATAAGACTTAGGGTATAAGTTCCTGCTTGTATTGGCAGAGTGGAATTCAGTGTAGGTAAGGAAATACTGTCTGTATGTGGCCCATCTGACTTCTGGAATGTGTTTTACAAAGACATTTTTCACCGTGGCGTGGTCCAGCGTCCACCAAAGCTTTGAGTGGATTTCTGTTGACTCCAGCGTGCTTTAGATCGGGCCTTAAATGAATAAAATAAAATAAAGAACCCATCTACTTCGTCAGCTTGATGCATGTATATTTAGCTGAAAGGTTTCCACTAAATGGAGGGGGAGTTGTGAATAAATCTGCAGGCGTGACATCAAATACTTGGCTGGAGAAACATATTTATTAAGGCTAAGCAGGACTTCAGTGAATGCAGTTTAAAAATAAAAGCACGGGTCTTGAAATGCAGTGCCAGCTCTCTGCTAATTCCCTCCTCTCTCATCACATATATTTTCCTTTAAGGAAGAAAGCTAAAGCTCACAGAACACTTGTGTGGCACGTTACTGCCCGCCTGCAAATAGAAACAGGCATGTTGCAGGCTTCCGAAAAATGCAGTTTGTGACTCTGAGACCAACTGACCCTCAACTGTGGTGGCACTTTGTGGCCCCCACATGCAAACAATCATCTATTGATTCCCAAGGCCTCCAGTTTCAAATCCACTCTTGTTTCCAAGAGGCTTCCAGTTGCAAGCAAGACACTGTCCTTGCTAATTCTCCCTGCCCGGAGGCTGGTCGGTATTTCTGCTGCTCGCTCGAAGTGTTATCAAAATAATGACAGCGTGAGAAGAGGAATTATTGAATGTTAGTTTTTTGCTGTTGGGGAATAGAGGCAATGAACTCACAGTCACACAAATGGGCTTTTATTACTGCCCTTTTTGCTCATCTGCCAGATAGAACATTGAGGAATATAGTATGGGAAGTATACAGCAACAGCAGGAGGGATGGGGTAGAACAGCCATCAGTGCAATGTTACCCAGGATAAACTTGACAGAATTAAAGTCCCTTGCAAAAAGCTGCTCAAACATCTGTGTAGACATGCAGTGATAAGTTGAGAGACAAGTGGGGTTCTTCAGCCTCAAGGGGAAAGACTCCAGGAGGACCTTATAATGACCTTCCAATTCCTGAAAGGAGCCTGTTAGAAGGCTGAGGAAGACTGCTCACAAAGGCAGGGAGTGATAGGACAAGAAGTTGTGGTTTGAAGCTGGAGGGTTAGACATCAATATAGTTGTTGAATCTGGGGGTGGGGAAACCCGGGAACAGGCTGCCTGGACAGGAGGTGGGAGTCCCATCCCTGGAGCCATTCAAGGTCAGGCTGGATGAGGCTCGAGGTGATCTGTTCTAGTGAGTCATGGCCCTGCTTGTTGTACGGTGGTTGTACTAGATGACCTTTGGAGGTGTCATCTGACCCAATACATTCTGTGAGTCCATGTACATATGTCACAATCAGATCTGCTTTGCAGAGTGTGAGGAAGACAAAATGGGATTCGACAGATGAGACTTGAGAAGGAAATGCTTTTAAAACACATCTCAGACCTCCTTCATGACACCCCAAATCTGCATTTCTATTGCTTCTTTCAAATACTCGGATCTCTTTGGTATGCCACCACAGTGGGTGTGTGGGGTATGCAATGCTTGTGCAGAACACATAACACCACTACGTCACAAGTTTAGGATGGGCTGCACTTGTAGTAGGTTGACTTGGAGAAGGTGGGTTAGGCTGTGATGGGATAACATTGGCCAGTACACTCCCTCCCAGACAAAGCAGCAACTCAACTGGTCCTAACAGGAAGGATTTGTGCTTCTGTTGGTACATTTACATAGATTAGGATCATCTAACTGCGAAAGTGCCTGAACGTTAGATGGGCACAGTCAGCGCTCATGACTCAGCCTTTGGAGATGTGTATCACAGCATGGAGACTCCATTGACTCCTTTCCACGGCCTTAATGACAGACCTATCCACTCACAGTGAGCCTCTCTCATCCCAAAAGAAGCAGTACTTAATCTCTACTACCGAATGAGACTTTAATGGAACACGGTGCATTAATCCTTGTGTGAGTCATTGCAGCAACCAGGAGCATTGACTTGGCGCTGACTTTGGGGAAGATGCACGATCTGCTGAGACCCTAACAATTCCAGTCATAACCTTATCGTCCTCATGGCATTTCTTCCAGGTAATCATGGGGCTTCTCTTTACTAAGATGTGAAAAACCCAACACACAGGAAAAAAGAACCTGGTTTGAAGAGTTAATAGGTGAACAATGAAGGAGAGCATTTTGTGGCCTAGGAAATATTAATTACTGGCTAGTGACTTGGATTTCCTAACTATCAGCTATCTCCCAATAGATCCAATGAGTATTTTTGGAAGAAAATGGTAGCCTCTACTTTCAGCTAGAACAGGCACCCAACAAACTCACAAGAATGACAAATAACAGTCTGAAGCAAAGAAGCTGTGGCTCCGTACAAAAAGAGATACCAAAGAGAATTTGCTTGTGTTTGTTTGGACGAATGCTTTTGTAAGTGTGCCCAGGTGGCCAAGAAGGCCAACAGCATCCTGGCCTGCTTCAGAAATAGCGTGGCCAGCAGGAGAAGGGAAGTTCTTGTGTCCTTGGACTTGGTCCTTGTGAGGCTTCCTCTTGAGTCCTGTGTTCAGTTCTCAGCCACTCATCATAGGAAAGACCTGGAGATGCTGGAACAGGTCCAGAGCAGAGCTACCAAGCTCAGGAGGGGTTTAGAGGACCAGTCATGTGAGGAGAGGCTGAGGGAGCTGGGCAGAGTTAGTCTGGAGAAGAGGAAGCTAAGAGGGGACCTCACTGCCCTCTGCAACTCCCTGAAGGGAGGTTGTGGAGGGGTGGCTGTTAGCCTCTCCTCCTTGGTGACTGCTGACAGAAGCAGGGGTAATGGTTGAAGTTGAGGCAGGGGAGGTTTAGATTGCATCTGAGGAAGAAATTCTTCCCAGAAAGAGTCGTAGGGCACTGGCAGAGCCTCTTCAGGGAGGTGGTGGAATCTCCAACCCTGGAGGTGTTGAAGAACTGCATAGCCATGGTGCTTCACTCCCTGCTTGAGTGGCAGTATGGAGGGAGTCAGGTTGTGTTTGTCAGACTCTCAGGGATGGAGGTTTTTGTTGGTGTGGGGATGGTTGGACTCGGGGATCTAGGAGGTTATTTCCAACCAGGATTGTTCTGTGATTCTGTATTAAAATGAACTGGATAAAGATTCTAAGGGCAGTCCAGGTGGTAGTCTGAGCAGCCTATTTTGACCATCATGCAAATAGACCATGGAAAAAGAAAACCCACACCAATAAATACTGACAGCTACTGTGGCTCTAACATCTGATTTCATTGCACTGCATTTTTCTAAAGAGTGGAAACATCTCAAAATGATGAGTTCGTGTCAGACGTCTTTAAAAAGCAAACAAACAAACAAACAGAGCTATTTGTGGTGGAGATGAGAGAAAACGCTTACTGGACCCTGGAAATTGATGAAATAACAATTGAATGGAGTGGAAATGCGTTTTCTGTGTTTCTTCGTATTGAAAACTCTTGACGCACTCCCAAAACTGCTGGTGCCTGAGACTTTCAGAAGCATTTGTATTGTAACAACAATGTGTGGACATTGGGATCAATGTCTCTGGATGAGAATTCACAGAATCACAGGATCTCTTTGATTGGAAGAGACCTGTATGTTCATCAAGACCAACTTTCAACCTAGCACTGCCAGGTCAACCCTAAACCGTATCCTTAAGCAGTACATCCATATGACTTTTAAATCCCTCCAAGGATGGTGACCCCACCACTGCCCTGAGCAGCCTGTTCCAAAGTCAGATAACCCTTTTGATGAAGTAATTCTTCTTATCATCCAACCTAAATCTCCTCTGGTGCAGCCTGTAGCCATTTCCTCTGGTCCTAAATCTAAGTGAAAGAGGAAGCCTCAGCAAAGTGGTTTATTGGGAAGCTTTGCAAGGTATCATTTCTCCCTGCAGTAACCCTGAAGGTTTATGTTTATGGGGTGCTATCAGACCCTATAACCTCCTGTAAGAGAGGAGCAACATGACTGAGACTCCTTCTCCCCTGGCTCTGTGTATCATGGTGTTGACAAACACCAGGAAAACAAGTCCTAAACTTCTGTACTCAAGAGGAGACAGAGGTGTTGGGGATGCACTGGCCTAAATGATGGTGCTGTAAATGAGGTAGTGTAGATTGCACTCATAAATAAGAACAACAAAGGCCTCTTACAAAATGAGTTTACAAGGGACAGAAAAAAACTCTCCACGATGGACCAAATCCAAAGTTAGACAAACTGGAGATTGAGCGATTTGAGCTACATGAGCTTGCACGGAAGGTTGCTACAGACAGATTTTTGAGCTCAGCAGGTCAAAAAAATAGGCTTTCAGTGTTTTTGAGAGATGCATAGAATCATAGAATCTTTAGGGATTGAAAGGGTCCTCTAAAGATCATCTAGTCCAACCCCCCTGCCACAGCAGGATCACCTAGACCTAGTCAAACAGGAACACATCCAGTCGGGTCTTGAATGTCCCCAGAGAAGGAGACTCCACAACCACCCTGGGCAGCCTGTTCCAGTGCTCCAGTACTCTCACTGGGAAGAATTTCCTTCTGATATTTATAAGGAACCTTCTCTGTTCCAGCTTTCACCCATTGCTCCTTGTCCTATCACTAGATAACCTTGAGAAGAGCCTGGTTCCTGACACCCACCCCTCACATCTTTATAGACATTCGTGAGGTCTCCCCTCAGCCTCCTTTTTCCAAGCTCCCAGCTTCCTCAGCCTTTCCTCATAAGGGAGGTGTTCCACTTCATCAGTTGCTCTATGATGCATGGGATAGTCTTTTCCAGCATGACAGATACCAACAACTCTCTGCAACTAAAATGTATTTTTAAAACTCTGAGGGGAACCATTTACTATCTTTCCAAAAAAACTTTCCAAGGACTACCCTGGGATTTTGTTCCTTACAGTGAAGTCACACTCCACAACTGACCTGGTCTGTGTTCATCTCCAAATGGAACAATTACTGAGGCTTTCAGTTCATTTCCCACATTTCAAATCCCCTTGCTCTTTTGCCCTATAGGAAATGAGGTAGAGAAGGGTGTATGCAACCAGCATTGCTGAGGATAAATCAGCTTCCAGTCCACAAGAAAGTTATTTTCCCCTAAGAAGAGCTTTCTCACTTTGTATCACTCCTGCAATCCCCGCTTGACTCGTCCTGAAGGGATATTATGTCAAATCTCTGACACTGGATCTCTGCCTAAGATGCGGCTTTTGATGGGGGAATATCAATGTAATTGGTTGCTCTAGTAATCCTACAGCATTTTTCTTTTCCCTGGAAGCGTCCGGTATCATCCTGGGAGCTAACCAGACACAGTCTGCAAAGTTTGTTTATTCTCAAAGCCCAAGTTTCAGAGGGGAGGAGTGATGAAATTATTGCAACAGAGATTTCCCTGAAGAGTTTGGGTTGCAGAAAACAAAATGCAACCATAAATAAATAAATACATATATGGGTTAATTATATTATATTATAAACTTTTTAGAATCACTTGTATCCTCAACAATTGCCCTGAAAATTAAGCCTTACTTTATTTACTTCGACTCGACTGACCATAGCAAGTGAGGGGAAAAAACAAGCGATGTCTGAGCATTAATATCTGTGTTTACAACTCAAAGTTTATTTTTCCTCCTTGGAGTGATATTTGCCGTTTGCTCCAAACCATAACAAGGCATACATTGGCCTCTTTCTCCAGTGTTCTTTCCATAGTCTCTCCTTTTCTTTTCTTCAACTGTTTCCCAAGTTCCCAAACAAGATGACATCAGTTCAGAAACAGGAGGCCTGAAACCTTTCTACTTTTAGAGAGCAAAGTGCCTTAGAACACAAGTTGGAGAGGGAAGAAGACAAAAAAGCCACAACCGAATGTCCAGGGATCCTGTGGTTATGACTCGTCTGCCTACTGAAAATGCTGTTCCCTATTTTCTGATGTATTCCTTGAAAGTGTCTCTGCCTGCACTGGTGAGTCTCCACAGTCCAAGTTTAGGGTAGATATATCAGAAATGAAAAAGCCATATTAGCTCAGCTAGCTCATCCTTGCAGCCATCCTAGAATCGGTCAATCCATTCAGTCTTAAAATGACTGGGCTTCCCCTACTTCCCTGGGGGACAGTATTTCAAAGTCTGATAGGTTTCCCTTGTACGAGCCTCTCCTGATGTTAGATTAATTTAGTTTCGGTTACTGAAGGGGAGGGCTTAGAAACTGTCTTCTGATGTGGGAAGGACAGTGCTGCGGGTGCTTAATTTGAAAGGAGAGATTTTCTTCAAGCTGCTAACATCTGCAGAAAAGGGCTGTTACAGGGACTCTCAACTGATCGAGCAAGACAGTAGGCTGCTTTTATATGTGTGTATGTATAGATGGATTTACAAACTTAAACATATACACTGACATGTGGTATAAAGATCACGGGTTATTGAGAGCCAGTGTCAAGACAGAACTTGCACTGGAACTTGCTTGTCTGAAGTATTTCTGATATATTCTTGTTTCCTCTCCCCAGTCCTTCTGCCATGGGCTTGTCACTGCTTATAGTGACAGATGATCAAGTCTCCTAGGTAGAACTAGATAGAACAGCTCTTTGCCCTTATAAATGTTAGAGATATTCAGTGCTCTTTAGCATCGCACAGGAAGACTTAGGTGGAGAAAGAGCTCTCCACAGTATCAGAGCTACAATGCTCTCCACAGAATCACAGCTACAATGAACCACAGACTGGGTTAGATTGGAAGGGACCTCAGAGGTCATCCAGTCACAACCCCTTGCCATAGGCAGCGATACCTTTCACCACTCCTAGTTGCCCCAAGCCCTATCCAACCTGATCTTGAACAGTTCCGTGGATGGAGCAGCCACAAATTCTCTGAGCAACCTGTAGCAGTGCCTCAGACCTCTGGCAGGCTGTACATCCACGACAACCCAGGCTACCTAACTATTTGCTGCAATGGGGAGTAACAGCTTTACTTATAATAACACCTGTCCTCAAGCTGCGTGAAGCTTGGAGATGCTCCACAACTGGGAAGATGCTAGGGGAAGCAGGAGGAGTGAATGGGCTAGCTCTGGCATCACCCTGTTGAGGGCAACAGCCTTTCAGAAGGTTTGTGCTAAAAGAGTTCAGCAATAGTGCTGCGTAGCCTGTCATACTGCTGCTGTTTGCCTTCCTCTGCAAGAGCTCGGCTCTGGCTCCAGCACACATTACTCACTGACCTCTTTTCACTCTCTGCAGCTCCCTTCGTCAACACAAGATCCTCTGGCTTTAAGAAAACTGGCCCCAGTTCCACTTACTGGCCCTGACAATGAAACTGGCAATAGCTCAGCTCCATTTTTTCTCTGACCTTGACCCTTGCTGTGCTACCTTCTCTCCAGAATATTGCCCCTTCCCTACTAAGTGGCTAATTTACATAGGATGGGGACTACAAAGTAAGACCCAGAGATTAAGAAATCCCACTGCCCCCTTCTCCCATGAACGTTACCTTCCCCTGATTGAGTGAGATGAAAGGGTTTGAGTCTAAATATTATGACATGGGAGTTTTAAATAAAGACATCAGTGCTACATGCGGGCTGAGAGGGAAAGGGGATTAGAGAGAAAACATGTGCGCAGCATCCCAACATATTTCATGGGACTGAGGGCCAGAGCCCATAATTTATCCAGCACAGTGTGGCAAGTGGATCTGCCAGCTGACCTGGTCAAGAAATGTTTGCCAAAGGTGATGCATGCCTGTTGGAAGTGGCCGCACTGGCACCGTGCCGGTGGCACCTGTTCAACACAAGCCCTAAGTCATGTGGAGAGAGGACGGCTACTGCACCGTCCCTCTGGCAAAGCAAGGGCCTCTTTTCTGGGAAATTAATTGGAGGGAATAAAAGCAGGAAGGTATCGGTGAGGTTTTCTTGTCAAATCTGTTCCATCCTTCTGTCTTCTAAAGTTTATGATGTTTCTAGAAAGATCAAGTAAATCTGCATGGGAAGGGGGGGGAAGAGGGAAACATCGTCCTTGGTGCTTGAGCAACAGGGTGAAAAAGGAGGTCTTAAGGAGCAAATTAGCTGCTTTTGTGCCCTCTTTTTATCCATTACATACTCGCTGGAGGTGGAGAGAGGAAAAGCATTCTCTGTCCTGTAAAGGGAGACCAGAGAGAGAGAGGGTAAAAAGTGTCACCCTCCAAATGAGCAGGATTTGAGCTCATGGGGTTCTGAAGCTCTGCAATTCCCCCAGCCTTCTAGTAAACACTGATATAAATCGACTGAGCTGACAATAAAGTGACAGAGCCCGTGGCCGTGATATTATTGCAATTTAAATACATCAAATAGGGACTGCGACAAGCACTGTGAATGTCAGTGTAATAGAGAACAGACAGGTGGATAAATGGGCAGGGGGATAAATGGGCATCAAATAATGTCCTCTAATCCCAGGCCAGGAATGAAAAGCTGCAAAGCTGTCTTTGCCCTCTCTTTGTGGTCTTCTCCTGAAGTTGACCCTGAGGAAGCCACTAGGCTTCTTATTTCCCACCACCGGTGCAGGGGAAATCTGCAGTGATGAGTGTTCAGGCAGTTGTCAGGGTTATTCTCTGGGAACTATATAATGCTGAAACCTTTTCTCTCAGCCATATGATTTCTGCTGACTGGAGACCTACAAAGAAGCAGGCCAGCACCAGAAGAAAGCCTGAGGCTGCTGCAGATGGCCAGGTCCCTTAGGATTGCCTGTAGACTGAAAACCAGCCCAATAAACAGCCTGCGACACTCCAGAAAGTTCACAGCATCTCCATATCCTGAACCACACAGTCTTAATACCAACCCTAACTCATCAGAAATGCCCTCAGCACCCCAGGAGCAGCTTAAACCCAACCATATGCAGCTCGCTGTGTGATCTCTCCACAAACAAGTGTTAATATTATGCTAAGACCCCATGTGTTCAGCAGACTCCCTGATCCCATGGATGAACCAAACCTGAAGCTGTTAATTTTACAGATGCTGCTAAACCAGAACCCGAGTTATGAGAATCTCTAAACGTTAGCACAGCTGCTTCTGACCAGTCTTTGCGAATACCCCCTCTCTTTTTAATGGACTAGCAGGGGGTTCAGACACCAAACTCAAGTCAGGGGTCTCAGCAGGATTCCAGATTATTTTGTGTATAAAAGACTTAAATAATACAATATGGATTTTATTTTATTGTTATTATTTTCTTTCACATAATTTCTTTCCAGCCTATATCCTCTGGTCTGGGTGGCACACACACAGGCTTTCCCAAACACTTTTGCTCTCACTTGAGAGTTTACTTGCATGTGTTTACAATATACTGATAGCTCTTGAGACATAACATGGAATCAAAACCAACCATAGCCTGTAGTAGCAAAATATCAAATGTCTTTGGCTTAAGTATTTTCTTCTCCAGGAAAGCTGGTAGAAAAAAAAACCCTCTTACATTTTCAAGTCACTGATGAAGAACTACCACCTACTTCAGCACAGGGAAAGAGCCATAACATCTCTAATATATTATCCCCAGCCCTGCACGTTATGCCTAATTAGCTGGTTCATAAACAGCTGAAGTTAAAATCCCAGAGACAGGCTCTGACTGCATATGCAGCTGTGAGTTCAAACCATGTTTCAAAGAGCTTTGAAGCAACGAGAATTGAAGCAGCACAAGCACTTTGAGGGGAGGGTGAGGAAAATGACCTGAGATTACAACCTTGCAGTTGACTTGTAGTCAGAATTTTTAAACATATTGGGAAACTTCCTGATTTCAGCAAAGTTTTTGCTGCTTAAAGGATCAACGGATACATCAAAAGTCCTAGCCACCAGTTTGTTAAGCAGGAGATGGGTTCATCCAGGCCTTGGCATCAAAGCCAAGCTGCTCTCCCTCTGCTTAATAGCAAGCGGAGGCTCCTTTTTATTGAAAGACTCACACAACTTTATGATAGCACTAAACAGATACAACTGTCTTCTTATCTCATTGAAAAAAGGGTGCCTGCTGAAATAACCACATTACTGCATAGCTACTGTGAGCTGTAAACTCAAAGTTCAGATCAGTGCCATGCCGATAATGAGTCGATAGCATCCATATATGAGCACAGATAATCAGGACAGCAGGTAGACAGATAATGCAAAACTTTTATGGCCCTCTTCGCTCAAATAAAGGGGAAGCTGTAATGATTATAATGAATCATATTAATGGCTACAGAATGGGAGGTTTCTGACTGCGCTGGGGGCTTTGAGGCAGCTCTGGAGTTTCCCTGCTCTTGTTGCAAATTGCTTTGTCTCCGTGCCTCAGTTTCCCTCCTGCAGTGAGATGCCACAAGGACAAGACAGTAATACTTGGGTCCTTCTGTAAGATCTTTCTTTAGAAGAAACCCTGAGGAAGAGTCAGGAAAGATGAGTCAACACAGTGATGCTGCTCCCATCACTCAGATAAGCTGAGTGGGAGTTGGGGCTCCCACAACAGCTGGGTCCTCTATGTTTTACTTGGCTGGGTACAGTGAAAAGCATCTCTGAAGCTTGATCCCCCTCTACTACTTAGCCAGGAGAAAACTCCAATCCATCATCCATTTCAAAGACTCTTCAGCGTCCACTTTGGCAGGAATACAGAGCAAGTCCACTGCCCATATAACAGCATTTACCCTAAAAAATAGGAAATGTGAATTTAATCCATCCTCAGCCTCAGGGATGCTCAAACCTCTTCCTTCTAGGATGGTGCTAGGAACATGCTATGAGTTTCTCTGTGCTCTGCCAGCACTGCATGAGTCTTTCTCAGAGCATTCCTCAGATATAACACATTTATCACCCAGGTAGGTGAAACCTGCCTTGAAAGCATCTCTTTTCTTCTCCTTCCCAGATAGCATAATGGGACTTATAAGATAGAACATGGAATAAGTGTTCTATTGGTAGCAGGAACTACTCACTATAGCAAACAGAGCTTATGGGGCAACCCAGCTCAAGATGAGGGTGCTTTTGTACCACAGAATCAAAGAATGATTGAGGCTGGAAAAGCTCTCTGAATTCATCAATCCCAGCCTGTGACCTAACATCACCATGTTGGCCAGACCAGGGCACTAAGGGCCACAGACAGTCTGTCCTTATACACACCAGGGAGAGTGACTCCACCAGTGCCCTGGACAGCCCATTCTAATGTCTGATCACTCTTTCCACAAGAGAAAGAAGGGAAGGGACTCCAAACTTTCAACCTAACCTTCCCCTGGCACAGCTTCAGGTCCTGCCCTCTCATCCTGTCACTAGTGGCCTGGGAGAAGAGCCTGAAGAGGAGCCTGACTTGCACCTGACTACAACCTCCCTGCAGGTAGTTGTAGAGAGGGAGAAGGTCCCCACTGAGCCTCCTATTCTCCAGGCTAAACACCCCAAATCCTTCAGCCTCTCCTCATCAGACTTTTCCAGAAGCCTATGCCAGCACTACCGGACAGGGGTTTCACTCCACTTGCGCAGCTCAGTGCTGCTTTTTAGCTGCTGCAATTGTCCGTCCCAGTAGAAATATGGGCTGCAGAAGCCAGAATCCTACATCCTTTCACCCTCTTAAACATTGGACACCACTGCAGAAGGGTACTGAACACCATCCTGCATCACCCCAGCAGGGTTTGGGGAATGCCTCAGCAGCCTACAAAGCACGGCTTTCTGTTTTAAAAATGAATGGGTGCCTGATTCTCATCTCCACTGTGGCAGCATGAAACGGGAGTAAAATCCTTACAGACAGAGGAATGAGATGAAAATGAGCCTGTGAGACAAGGGCTGCCTGGTTGATTGATTTATTGCATCAAAATTTAAGCTTTCAAGGCTTTTTTTTTTTATCTTCTCTCTTCAATTTTGGTTTTACCTGTTAAAGGGTAGTCGCTCCAGACTAAAATAATCATCATAATCATCATAAAAGGAGTTAAGCTACTTCTCCCCTAAATGAGTTCATTTTGTTTGATTCCTCTCTCATAGTAGGAAGATTGAAGAGGGGCAGATAAAAGCTAGAGGCAGTGAACAGAGAGGGTAAAGCCACCCACACATTGTAATAACAACCAGTGTTTTAAATCTGGCACTACCTTTGGAAACATTTACGGTCTTAAAACATAATTATAAAGATACGGGGGCGGCGGTGGCGGGGGGTGGTGGGAAGAAAGACACACACACACACTGAAAAGAAGAAAAATGAGTGAAACAACTGTTTAATTTCTTGCTGTCATTAATACCAGAGTATTAAATAAAATCTCCCAGATGAATAAAATGACTCTGGTGAGACAAAAACAAAATTCCACTGGACTGGCCCTGGTTTTTGCAAATAGCAATATGTGTATGCAAAGGAATTCCTTGTCCATTAAAATGTTTACAGCTCTGAAATAATTGAAATCAGAAACCAACACATCCACCAAAAAAAAAACCCCAATGCCAAAAAGGAATAAAAAAAGAGCAGGGTTTTATTTTTGCTTTTATTTCTTTCCTTCTCTTTCACCTTCTCTCTCTCTCTCTCTGTTTCTGAAGGGAAGGCTCCCCATAGTGTTAACCCTTTCCTAGTTCAGATCAAGGCAAACAGGCATCTCTGCCTTAAGAGATGTGTCATGTTTCCCTACCCCACTGTGATTCCAGCAGTAATGAATTGTTCTGCCCACTTCCATTACTGAAGAAAGGGGTGGTAATTCCTCTCATTTTTGTTATTTTAGCTTTTTATTTTCAGGGAAAGATCTCAAAATACTTCATAATTTTTCATAGAATCATCGATTCATCAGGAATCAGAAGTGACCTCAAAAGATCATCCAGTCCAATCCCCCTGCCATAGTAGGATCACCCAGACCAGGTCCAGGAGGGTCTTTAACATCTCCAGAGAAGGGGACTCCACAACCCCCCTGAGTAGCCCCCTGCAGTGCCCCATCTCCCTCCCTGGGGAGAAGTTACAGAATTCGTCATGGTTGGAAGGGACCGCAGGATCATCCAGTTCTAACTCCCCTGCCGCAGACAAGGACACCCCCTCCTAGATCAAGCCGGACAGAGCCTCAACCAGCCTGGCCCTAAAGGGCCTCTGAAACAGGAAAGTACCAGCATTCCTCATGTGCAGTTATATCCACTATTTTACTGATCATAATTACCAATCACAATTAGAAGGTACAAAAAAAAATCCATTGAAACAAAATAAAGCTTTCAGTTGACCCCGTTTTGCCTTCTTTCCACAATATAGAGACTTCACAATACAAATTCCCCTCATCTGCCCTTCCCCTTCTTTCATTGGAACTAGATTACCTCTGGTGTGCCTTCCAGCCTCAGCTGTTCTGTGATTCTATGACAGGAGACCTTAGCTCCCTTCACAACTGCCTGAAAGGAAGCTGTAGAAAGTGGGGGTTGGCCTCGTCTTACTAGTGATAGGAGAAGAGTAAATAGCTTCAAGGTTGGATTGGAATTGGACATCAGTGAAAAACTCTTCCCTGACAGAGCGGTCAAGGGTTGGAACAGGCTGCCAAGGTTGGGAGAGAGTGGAGTGACCATCCCTGGAGATGTTCAAAAAACAAGTAGACGTGGCCCTGGCGGACAAGGTCTAGTGGGCAGAGTCGGGTTGGGCTGAGGGTTGTTCTATGGTTCTATGTGTGCTGTTGCTTGGTATCTCCTAGGATTAAAGAATATTTCAGTTCTTTGACTTGTTGGGTCTTCAAACTCCCATCAAGATAGGGAATTTGAAGCAGATCTTCCCTTATTTTGGAAGGGGAAACATAAAAACGTGGTTTAGTCAGCATGGTGACAGTGGGTTGATGGTTTGAGTAGCTGTTCTTGAAGGTCCTTTCCAACATAAATGATTCATAGAATCATAGAATCCTTAGGGATCAGAAGGGACCTCGAAAGATCATCTAATCCAATCCCACTGCCACAGCAGGATCACCTAGACCAAGTTGCACAGGAACAGATCTTGAATGTCTCCAGAGAAGGAGACCCCACAACTCCCCTGGGCAGCCTGTTCCAATGCTCCAGTACCCTCCCTGGGAAGAATTTTCTTCTGATATTCATATGGAACCTCCTGTGTTCCAACTTGTACCCATTGGTCCAATAGTACATCTATTACCAGACGGCCTTGAAAAGAGCCTGGCTCCATCCTCTTGATTCTAGTTAATTACTGGGGTCCAGTCTTCTATTTAGACTGAGACTAGATGGTCCCACTACTGCATTTTTAGGCTGCTCAGAAAGAACCTATTTATATCCTGAGAAACATATGTTTTCCTATTTCTTTTGTTTCTTTTCAGACCTACATGTTTTTAAATTTTTAATTTTAATTTTAAATTCAAATTTTATTCAACCTTTTCTTTTTTAAACTGAAAGACATTTTATTTCCAGATAAAGAAACCTAATGTGAAGAATGGTTCTGCTGACCAGCAGCAAGCCCTAGGGGTTTTCCTGCAGGACCAGCTGCTCCAGTTATTACACTGTTTTGATATATTCCTAAGAAAAACATTGCTTGATTTATTTTTTTTTAGAGGCATGCCCCAGAAAATAGAGTGCTGTGTGTGGGGTTTGATGTATACTGAAGAGTGTGTTTGCACAAGAGGTAGAGGGGGAGCCTGCTGTAGCCAGTTTCTTCTGTATGACTTCCCCAGGTGCTTGAAAGTGAAAAGCAAACATGGGCAGCTGAAGATGTTTTATTCTATTCCTTCCTTACAAACACCCAATGTGACCAAAAGCATAACATCAGCTGTGCTCTCTCTGCTTCTTGAAGAGTGGTGATAGAATCACAGAATTGTTTAGGTTGGAAGGGAACTTGGAGATCATCTATTTGTAAGCCCACTTCCATAGTCAAGCAAGAACAGCTCTCACTACTCAGGTTAGGAGCAGGCAGGTTACAAAAACAGTCCTTGGAGACACCTCTTATAATATCACTTCTCCAAGATCCAGGAAATCCAGGTGTTTTAGTAAAATACCAAAGTATTTTAGTAAAATGCCGAAGTATTTTACTAAAAATAGACTTTAAGTCTTCAGAATAAAAAGTCCATCAAGTCACTGATCGAGAAACATATCAATGTCTACAGCTGTGCTTGAGTGTCATGTGTAACAGGTCAATGGGATGCTGATGCCACTGCAATCAACTTCATGAAGAAGTACTTGAACGATTCAGTGTTGTAGATATGATAACTTACAGATGAAGTTGTCCAGGTGAACGATGTCATTTTTCATCCCTGGTAGAGGACAACATGTCTGACAGAGTTGATCTCTCTTCCCCCTGATGTACCCAGATTAAAAACTCATATGTGTCTGTCATGTCTTGGCCATCTCATCCACAGCAATGTGAAAAAGATAACTGATCTGTAGATTGCCTTCACAAGTACCTTGTTTTGGTGACCACCAGATTTGAAGAAGAGGCATTTTACATGTTTTCATGGATTTTTATGGATTGCACAGTTACTTCTCCAGAATTTAATAATTTATACAAAGTCCTTTTTTCATCTCAGTAGACTGCAATGATCCTTTGTGGACTTTTTCTCAGAACTTTTAAAAACAGTACTTCAAATGGCAATAGTCTTTGAATTAAAAAGTTTGTCTGGAGATGCAGAGGGAAAAACAAGAGCACTGGCTCTTCTTTCCTCCTGATTATCATGGACATGTCTTGTTTTGTCTAAAATAGGATCCATCCTTCATTTCTCATTACTACTCGATCCTGAACCCCAGTCACCCTGTCTGCAATCTGCCCAGCAGTGGCTTCAGAGGCAGAAAAGAATGTGAGTTATACCTTAGGAGAGTGATCCAGTATCTGTGCATGGCTTTTGGGTCAGAGTCACAGCCCGAAGAAGAGCAGCCTGGGGGGCTGATGGGTGAGTGAGAGATGTCTAATAATCTGCACACGCACAATTGGGAAGTCAAAGATAATCCAAAAACTTCAGAATACCCAAGATGTCAGAGTTACTGCATCACTTTTAGGGTATTTTAATTAATTAGTCAATTAATTAGCAATCTCAAAGCAATGCTAGCTGGAGAGGGATAGCGTGTAAGCACAAACTAGACTGTGATGTGCTGCGATTCAGTTTGGTTTCAGGGCATGTGAGATTTTCCGATGAGATCAGGTCATGCATGTCTTTATCCATGAAGATTGAGAGTGGCAGTACAGCAGCAAGACAGCAGCCTATTGTAAGATCATTGTGTGGCTCTGTCTCCTAAGATTGTGCTGAAAATTGCTGAAGATGAGGAGAATTTGTAGTGAGAAGATGCAAAACGAAAGGTCTGTGAATTTCTTTCAACCACCTTGAACTCTATTCAACACCTTCTGGCTGCCTACCCTTAAATTACCACATAGAGCTACATGGAGACAGCACATACCATCATATATATTTTTAGCGTCATTAAGCATCACGTAGCAATTTCAGGCTGTTAAATGGGCCTGGGATCCACAAAGATGTTGGCATCTAGATTGCTGCCCACTTTTGAGCATGAAACGGTGCTAATGATGCCCAAAACAGCAGTGGAAAACGTATGTTACGGCACAGCCACCGATAGACAGGAATGACCTTCAGATGTAATGACTGTACTTAAGTACCTACATTTCCCCGGATGCTTGTTCCAAATGACAACAGACAACAAGACACGGCCAAACCGGGCTGAATTGCCACAGCATTTGGAATATACAGTGTTGAGGTGGCTACGTGACATTTCAGCCTTATCTGATAATACCTGGATCAGGTCTCCGCATAGTCTCTTAGATCTGCAAAAATCCCTACCTAATGTCCCTTTAGGTAGCGTTTGCTGCTGAACAGCCTCTTACTGCCTCCAAAACATGGTGCTAATTAACGTGAACCAAGTTACAATATGTGCTAAAGATTCCAGCTTTGTTACTTATTTAATGAGCTTCGTGGGATTTGAACATGAGGCTCAAAGTAGCAGGGGAAACCTCATAATTAGTTTCAATTAGAAGAAGTTCCTACGCATTACAACTATTTGATAAACTGCAGAGGGAAAAAGAACTACTGAACAGATACAAATCACTAGCTTTGTTTCATTTGTTATTATACTTATTTTCTTCTTAATTAGTGCTGATTGGCTTATGATCCTAATTAATGCATAGGAATTTGGAATGGTATACAATGCTATGGCTTAGAAGATGCCAGAGTGTACAACTGCTAAATTATTGCTAATTGTTATTTACACAAGGACAGGAAGACTAAGTAACGTACTGCCTAATTAGCATTAAAGACATGGTTTCCATTTCCAAATTAAACGAAGGCAAATGGGATAAAATCATTACAGTTACTAAAAAAACCCGATGAACCCTCATCCCTCTCTCTCTCTGAAAGTTAACAAGTTGCTTTTGTTCAGGGAAACAGCCAAAACTGGCCAAGAAATAAAAGACCTTCAATGAAAAGAAGAGCCTTCATGTAAAGTGAACACCATTAAAACCTTTCCAACCCTCAAAGGGTTCCATGTTGTCTCCACTATGGGGTTATATTACCAGCAGCAAGCCTTCTGCCAGTCCCAATTAGGGAAGAGCAGTGAGGCTGGGGAAGGGAATGAAGGGAAAGTCTGATGAGGAGAGGCTGAAGGAGATGGGGGTGTTTAGCTTGAAGAAGAGGAAAATCAGAAGGGACCTTATTCCTCTCTTCAATACCTGAAGGGAAGTTATAGTCAAGTGGGGGTTAGGTTCTTCTCCCAGGCAACTAGAGACTAGAGGGCAGGGACTGAAGCTGCCAGAGGAGGGTTAGGTTGGACGTTAGGAAGCCCTTCCTCGCAGAAAGGGTGCTCAGAGCCTGGACTGGACTGTCCAGGGCAGTGGTGGAGTCCCTGTGCCTGGAGGTGTTGATGGACAGCCTGGCTGTGGCCCTTAGTGCCCTGATGTGGCCAATGTGGTGATGTTTGATCATGGGCTGGGGCTAATGATCTCAGAGGTCTTTTCCAGCCTCAATAATTCTGTAATTCTGCAATGATGCTAGCAGTCAATATGCATATGACCAGCCTACAGAATAGATTTGCTTGACTGGCTAATACAAGAGAGCATCTTCAGTTACTTCATTCAGAGCTATGAGGGCACATGCCCAACCCCAAACCACTGGAAAACTTGGAAAAGATCCCAATGTTTTATATTGGCTTGGACATTGATGCACAGGGTGGGCCTTCATAGTCCCTTCATCTCTGCTTCTTGTTCCTTACTAACAAAACAGGGTGATAGTCTCATAGACAAGTCCATTGGCACTGATATAGCAGATTTACACTCCAATTTCACACGGTTTCCACAAGAATTGCTTAATTCTTTGAATATATTAAATGCTGACTCAGTGCCCTGGTAATTATCTCACATTTTTGTATTTATTTTTAATCACTCAACAGCTGAATCAAGATTAAAAATAAATCTCAACGTTCAGGTTTATGGAAAGTTTATGCGAGCAAAAGAAAAGCCCAAGGCATTTAAAGAGAGCTCCAAGTTCTTTTTTCTCTCTGTATATCAGTTTTGACGGATCTCAAACAACATAATGTGCAGTGGCTGTTGAAGGACTTCTGTTTGCGCTGAGATTTCTGCAAAAAAATAGACATCTTGTAGCTTTAAACCTTTTTCTTTTTTCTTCTTTTTTCTCCTTTTTTTTCAGTTCTTTTTTTTTTTTTTTGGTCTTTTCCTGCTCTCCTTTACCCTGGTGCCAAGGGAATGGGCAGGATGATCTAATAAGTCTTTTTTATCTCTAATTTCCCTGATTTGATGAAAAACTATATTCTACACACTTTTCAGCCCCGTGTACAAACATTATTCTTGGCCACCGGTCTATGTTCAAGGATGTCATTCACTTCTTAGGGTTTCTAAAGGTTACGTTTTCATACATACATACAAGCATGCATTTATCTGGTGGGCAGCACCTCTGTGTCCATTTCATTTTCTGAAATAATTTGAAATATATTAAAAGCAAAAAAAAAAAATCAACTTAAAATATCTTAAAGTCAGGGAAACGGTAGATGTTGGATATTTTCTGACCAAACACTTGTATACACATACCCATCTATGTTATAAACATACGTGTGTATATAACAGAACACTGCCTGTGCTTGTCTGAGTTGCCTTGTTCCAATTTGCTTCAGGGCTCAGAGAGTTCGTGCTTCGCTGCCAGTGAGGGGCCTTTCATTTACCAGATCAATGCAGATAACTCAGCACAGCCCTGCAGTACTGCTGAATGAAGATGCAGGCTTGTGCATGAAAAATACAGAGTTTTCCTGAAGAAAAACTAACACTGAAATTTGAGAGGGTATGTGACCACCCCGCACTTAAGGCTCCAATCCAGCAGCATGGGCTGAGCCCACTTGGGCTTCCTTCTCACTTACATCCAGTCCCCTTCTCAATTAGGAAAGAACATTTTGCCTATTAGCGCTTTAGCCTGCCAAGTCTTTCAAAAGAGGACTTGCTGGAAATGGGAACTCACCCTGAAGTCTTTAGTGATGCCACTTACAGTTTGTGCCTAAGTTGCTTGTTGAAGCTTTTAAAAGGTTCTGGTTTTGTCTTGAATGGTGTTCACCATCTGCCATCCTCACCATAACCCACCCCATGCTGTCTGTCTGTGCATGGTTCCTTTCCTTCATGTGACAGACCTCGCTCTTCTTTCTGAGCCACCTCATCGCCCTCTGACACATGGTGTATCTGCTTTATGCTACCTAAGGCACAGCCAAGGTGGCGCTGCAGTGGTGCGTGATACCAGCATAGAATCAAAGAATCCCTGTGGCTGGAAAGGACTTCCAGGATCAGCAAGTCCAGCCCTCATTCCAGCATCTTCCAAGCCACAGGACCATGGTCTCAAGCACTCTTATCTAGTTGCCTTTTAAACTCCTACAGGGCTGGGAACTCCACCACCTCCCTGGGCAGTCTCTTCCAGTGCCCAACCACTGTCTCGGTAAAAAACTTCTTCATATATGTGGCTGAGGATCCATTTAGAAAGATGTGTTGCTTACTGTACCTTTTTCTAGGTCATCAACTCCCATTTCAATTATGTTTTCCCCAGACAAACCATTCTAACAGGCTGCAGAAGTGCAGTATTTTGCAGTACCCCATCTTTGGGGCTATGGCTGTCTTTTACCTAATTTTCTACTCATGTCCTCTCTTGGCTCACACCCCTGCTGGCATATCCACACTGTTAAACCTTACTCATCTCTGGGATCCTCCAGTTACAACATCTCCTGCTCTGTGCCTTGCATGAACCCTCAGAAACCTTCCTCAGTTTCACTGTTGTGCAGAGGGTCAACCCTGCTGCTTCACTCCTGTTCTTCAGCAGACCTTTCAACTCTACTGAAGCCTCAAGGTCTTCCAAGTAGAACACCGCGAGCAATGTGCAAATGTGTTGAAGATGAGTGTGTCAGCAGGACTGGACTCCAGACTGCCATCAGAATGCTGGGGAACAGCACTGAGCATGCCTGTTTCCTAGATGAGACAGGGTATCCCAGCAATGCACCTTCCAGCATGGTCTCCTGGCATGCAAGACCTCACATGCCAGCTGCATGTCAGCATGGCATGTCTCCTTGAGGAGAACATGACAGAGGCACAACTGGAGGCAGCCAGCAGAGTTCCACACCTTGCCAGCACTGCAGGTGAGATCCAGCACATTTCCAGTTCCCGTTTAATTGTCATCTTGGCTTGGGCACTGAGCAACAGTTTTTTTTCCTCAATGGATTTTGCCAAGTTAGAAGTTTTTTATAGTCTGGTTTAAAGCACAATCTGGCTACAGGTGAAATTAATGGTTGTTGCATTATTCATTTCACCTGGAGCAAGAACAGGTCTATATATTTACCCAGGGCCCTGATGCTAGCACTTACCACAGCAGAACCTGAGCAGCATCAGATTCTTGTGCTTGTTATCTTTGGTTCAGTCAATTGACTGACATTTGGGAGTAGAGCAGAAAAAACACTCTACTTTTTCCATTTATTGGCTGGGAGAGAGAAAAAAGCCTCGGGAACAATGTGGATTAAAGAAGACATTCAAATTTGGAGGACATTTCCCGAGCTTTATTAGAAATTTAGATAAGGTCGCATTCAAGAACTCCTTGAATACCTATCTTTCAAATCATTTGTACCTCTCCACAAATGCACTGACAACACTAATAAAAATCAGAGGCTGTGAACTAAAATCAGAGCCTGCCTCAAACTTGCAAATTTTCACTTCACAGAGCGCTGAATGTGGATAGCTCACTGGACGCGATGCCTTGAGCTAAAACTTCAATATTTCCCCTCCCAGGATGCTGCAGTTATCGCAGAGCTGTTCCCATCCAATGGCTACTCAGCAGCCTCTGCAAAATGAGAATATTGCCATTCCTGTCGCTAGCGGAGATGATCCTGTTATGCGGATAGCATGAAACAGGCATTAATTCCTCGAGCTATTTTCTCAGACCTCGTGGTAAGGGTAAGGTGGTAAGGCAGGCTGTGGAGCAGTGCAGATGCTTGCTGTGTTATGGATTTACTGTCCTTGCTGAAGGGAGAGAAAAAAATAGTGGTTTTTTTTTTTTTGAGAATATTGCATCCAGTGCTTTTCTTCTCATCATTAAGCACAATTACCTTCCCACTAAACACACACGAGAGCCTTGGAGAGAGTGACTTGAAATTGTGCTTTGGAATTTATCTTGGCTAGACCAGTAAATAGACTGAATCACTTACTTACATTTTATCAAGTGCTGTGATTTTAAAGATAGGTATCACAAAAGTACTTGGTTTCCCCTAGTTTTTATGGGGATTTGTTGACCTTGTGTGTAGCAAGGCTCAAGGGCTCACTTCACCACTAAGAAAGTCTGTGACTGACTCAGCAGTTTATTTTCCTGCTAAATAAAGGGAAGGTCTGAACTCAGGACTCAAGACCTGCCTGGTGCAGATGACATTTTCCTCCCACATTATTAGCTCTGAGCAAGGACCCTTGGGCTCAGTAAAGGGTAGAGGTAGAAGAGAAAGACTGTCGATAAGAGGACAGTTTCTAAACATGGAGATTTACCAGACAAGGAGTAAATCTTCCACATGCCAACATTTCTACACTTTAGAATCATAGAATCATTAGGGATTGGAAGGGACCTTAAAAGTTCATCCAGTCCAATCCCCCTGCCACAGCAGCATCACCTAGACTAAGTCGCACAGGAACATATCCATGCAGGTCTTGAACATCTCCAGAGAGGAGAGGCCACAAGCCCTCTGGGCAGCCTGTTCCAATGCTCCATCACCCTCACTGGGAAGAATTTCCTGCTGATATTTATATGGAACCTCCCCTGTTCCAACTTGCACCCATTGCCCCTTGTCCTATCACCAGTGGGAATGGCCTTGAGAAGAGCCAGGCTCCATCCTCCTGACACCCACCCCTCACATATTTAGAGACATGAATCAGGTCGCCCCTCAGCCTCCTCTTCTCCAAGCTCAAGAGACCCAGCTCCCACAGCTTTTCCTTGTATGGAAGCTGTTCTACTTCCTGCATCATCTTCACTGCTCTATGCTGGACACCCTCCAGCAGCTCTGTGTCCTTCTGGAACTGAGGGGTGCAGAACTTGGATCTTGTTGGAGTACCTCCCCCCAGTCAATACCAAACTAACAAGGTTCATTTAAATATGAACCAACTACTACTACACTACCCTGTGCTGGAACATCTGGGGGATGATTTTGGTTTGATGATTCTAAGAACCTCTTTGATCTGTAAACCTCAGACCCAGACTCCATTACCAGCAGCAAATGCCTTGCTTGATGCTTTCTCATAAATAAGATCAAAGTTACCTGAAGACACACGTGAGGATGCAGAAACAGAAACCA
The DNA here is from genome assembly GCA_013397515.1 of Upupa epops. Classification (NCBI taxonomy): domain Eukaryota; kingdom Metazoa; phylum Chordata; class Aves; order Bucerotiformes; family Upupidae; genus Upupa; species Upupa epops. The sequence goes on along the minus strand of VZRI01005681.1, from coordinate 116,689 downwards.
AACAGAAAAACAAACACCAAGTTCTTGATCAATAGTAATGATTAATATATGTGTCCTCTGATAGAGATCTAGAACAGCTGTTAACAAGTCTGCACTAGAAAGACATAACAACTGTACACCTCCCAGGAAACGTGGTAGAACACACAGGAAAAAAACTAATGGTATAAACTTCTTCAGTGGAAACTGATTACAAAGCAATTGTTGAAGGGCCGGTTGGATGGGGCTCTGGACAACCTTGTCTAGTGAGAAGCATCCCTGCTAATGGTAGGGGATTTATAATTAGAGGATCACTAAGATACCTTCCAACATAAACCATTCTGTGATGATATGATTGTTTAGGCAAAACCCAATAATCCCTTGGAGAAAATAACAGCCATCTCATGAGCAAAAGGAATGCACTGATGGTTGGACGTGATCTTGGACATCTCTTCCAACCTTAATGGTTCTATGATCGTATGGCTTGGTGGTAAATAAATACATAATTGGAAGCAGTAAGTTATGTAGGAGGAAGGTTGCAGGAGTGAATTAATATATGCATAACCATGCAGAAGTGATATATTGGAGAGCCATCAAAAGAGAAGAAAGGAGAAGTGTGCTACTCTTGACTCACAAAGGACAAAGACCTTAAGATCTATGTTAGAACAACTCTACAGCAAAATAAAGCCTTGCTTTATCACCATTATTGATCCCATGAGGGCTTTTTTAAATCAAGCACATGGCCATTTTCCTCATCTTTTGTGGGTAACCAAATCTCCGTCCTCCTTACCCTCAGTTTTACTGTTATTGGTTTAAATTAAGTCAGCAAAAGGATGGCATTATTTTTACTATTGCAGTCTAACTGGTTAAATGCTGGAGCATAAAACGAACAGTGTCAAATCATATCCTCAAAGCTGATTAGAAGTAATCCTGCAGATGCTAAATATGGATTACCACAGCAATTACTGAAAATTCATAACCTTGCTAAAAAGGCATTCTGATGGAGTTCTGCAGCATGCCATAGTTAAGGGCTGTTTACTTTTTTAAAACAATTTGCAATATAATATGTGGAAACATGGTCTTATTCAAGCTGCACACAGTTCTGAATGCAATGCTATTTGTGGCTGTTGAGAGCTCTCCTCTGGTACCCAATACCAATCCAGCGCTTTGGCTATATCTATCTGCTCTAGGACCAACCCTGACTTATAGAATGTACTCATTATATCTCTTTCACAGTTTAAAAAGGTTTGAAACCTATTTCTTTCCTAATTTAATGCCACTTCATACTATTTGACACTCTAGGGCAAAGACACTTATGTCATTAAGGTCTCTTATGGTGAAGCCCTTCTACTATGCAGACCCTATCACTAGTAATAATCTAATGAGCAGGAATCTGCCTGTTTTAAAACACAGCCTCTAAATAATGTATGTGAACACAGTAATTATGAAAAGCTTTCCATATCCCCTCTTTAATACAGATTTAGCATTGTTGTCTATGGCAGCTGAGTCTGTGCTGAGTGAGCTTCAGCAAATTCTTGTACTGGCAACTCTGCTGCAACTGTCGTTCTCACCAAACACCAGCAGTTAAAGTTGTCTTTTCCATGTCTGAGCTCAGATGGAAAGAGAGAACTGTCTTACAGCCTCAGAAATGTAAAAAAAACTAGGAATGGATAAGTGCTTCTCTGTATTTTGCTGACCTTTCTGGCAATACAGCTCTGCTGACCACACCAGAGCACTATGAATACAGTACAGTGTTGCTGTCTTCCTGAAGTTCATTTTTATTAGACTTGAAGATTTACTTTTTTTTTCTAATAATCAGAAAAATAAATCAAATCAGGCGATCATATTTGGTTTAAGGGGATGCAGTTCTTAAAGATTATTTTTTTCAGTGCATGAGGACATGTTATAGCGGTAGATGAGTTATCTTAACCTGGAGAAACATAAAAAATAAGTAAGAATAATCCACGCACATAGCAAAACAGTGCTTCAGTTCACCTTACATAGTTTGTAGTCAAGAGCACTAAATGATGGAAGCACAAGGATTAATCTGATCTAAAGTATTAATCTGATCTAAAGTTTGGCTAAGGTGAACATGTTCTACCCTTCCTTCTCCTAGTGACTTGAGGGCAAAGTGGATGCATTTAGAAGTTTTGAAGTCATAGAATCATAGAATCATTAGGGAATGGAAAGGATCTCAAAAGATCATCTAGTCCAATCCCCCTGCCACAGCAGGATCACCCAGACCAGGTCTAGGTGTGTTTCAAATGTCTCCAGAGAAGAATACTCCCCAAACCCCCACCAGTGCCCCATTACCCTCCCTGGGAAAAAGTTATAGAATCACAGAATCAGTCAGGGTGCTCTGATAATGGAAGTGTTACTCTACAGACGGGGGAAGCTGGTTACTAAAGTACACGTACTTTGCCCTTATCAAGCATCACGTCCACTGATGTCCTATTGAAATACAATCCCTGTACGTAAACCTGATAATATCAAAGCAAACAAGAAAGAAGTAGGTTTTGGCTGATAAAACCATCCTTCTTGTAACAAGAAATGAATTTCATGAATCATATACTTTTCACAAATAAAGAAAGAAAGGAATAGATGGCCTTAAGTATTTCTCCTCACAGTTGCTCCTACCACTCGCTGGTTGCAATTACATGCTCCCGGTGTAACACGTTGGTGGGGGCCTCTGTATCCCCCTGCTTGGTTGAAAAGGACTTTAAAGATGATCTGGATCCACCCTCAGGGACACCTTCCACTAGTCCTGGTTGTTCTATATGGCCATGAACACTTGCATAGAGGGGGCATTCTCTGGGCAGGTTCACCTGTTCCAGTGGTTCAACACACTCATAGTGAAGAATTTGTACCTTACCTCTAACCTAAGTCTACCTGCTTTCAATTTAAAGCTCCTATGATTTATCTTGTCACTACATGTCCTTGTGAAAACTCTCTCCCCATTTTTTCTGTAGGACACTTTGGGTACTGGGAGGCTGCTATAAGGTCTCAAACTCCCTCTCAGTTTTTTTCTCTAGGCTATTTTTAGGTACTGGGAGGTTGCTGTAAGGTCTCACCTTAGCCATCTCTTGTCCAGGTCACTATTGAGGACTTTCAATACACAATTTTGAGAGAGAAGACCCAAAGTCACCTTCCTTAAGCAAGACCTGTGCTTCTGTCTACACTCTTCCAAAAGCACTTATTTGAGACCTGAGGGCTTATTGTCACCTCCCTCTCTTTTCAGTCAGAGTTCAGTAGTCATTAAAAAGAAGATGCAACACTAATGAAATCTAAAGATAGCTTTTTCCCAGACTACTAATGTATTGCCTCAAAACAGTTATCTTTTGTGCTCGTGCCTGTTGAGGGAATGGCTTTTAATTATATGTGAAAAGGATTATCCCCATCTCTACAGAAGGGCTCTTGACATTTTTTGAAGACTACGCATCTTCTGTTGTGCTAGCGATGGAGCGTGTATGACAGAAACAGAGCGTGTTGCCTTTCCTATTTGGTAAAATGACCCATGCTGCTAATGGCAAAGCCCTCAAAGCTTTCTGTTTAGCAGGATCCTACACAAATACAGATCAATAGCTTCAATTTGATTCTCACCAGTCCATCTGTAAAAACAGTATCATTCATATGTCTGCTGTCAACACAATCGCTCTCTCTGATCCAAACAATTTGCTGTTTGTTCCTATTTGTTCAAGGAAAAAAAAAACCAACCTCTGAGCATTCAGATTAATGTGAAAAAGCAACTCCCTTTCAAATCACTCTGAGCTTCATAATACTTTTGCCCTATCTTGTATGCATTAGAAAGCAGTTGAAATGCAGGAACGCAATTACTTTCTTCTTTTCTTTTACTAAAAAAAAGCATGAAGTGAATTTGAATGACTGTTTCATTAATAGTGACTTCAAACCAAATAGAAGATAGATTTTAATATAGAATACAGGTACTTCTCTTCTAGATGGCAAAGCACACTTCACCGTGCTAGAGATAATGCAGCAATACGATAAGGTGTGTGAGAAGAAAAGAACATAAAAGGAACGATGGAAGTTTTGATTTGCAGGGAAACATTATATGAATTACTTAAGCTCGAGTAAGTGATGACTAAAAATAGAGATGATAACAATCTGCAGGTGTTTGATGGAGACAAGCATAGAGGAAGAGGTTTTCTTAGGGTCATCCAAAGGGTAAAAGTAGGAGCAATGCTAGAGGGATGAGATAAATTAATAGGTTTTCTCCCCCTCTAATGACTGCGATTCTAATATATTAAAACAGAGGAAAAGCTACAGAGAAATACTGATCCCATTTCTAATCCAGACCTTCACTGACAGATTAAATAGTACAGTAGATTGTAATTTCTTCCTTTGTAGTCAAATGTTAATTAGATTCCTCGCAGCTGTCTGTATATCCTTCTGAGTTGGCTGATGAGCACATTAACAATGTGAGCTGATTCAAGAGTAGAACGAAACTTCCTTATGAAGGATAATGACACATTTGAAGCACAGACTAGTCCCACCGAAACACAAAACCCTCTAGTATGCAGTGCTGCATATTTTATACCCTGAGCACATGGCTTTGCTGCACTGGCAGGCTCCAGATAATCTACAAATCTCAGCTCCTCCACCAACACAGCTACTGAGTGTTAAAAAAAAAGAGAAATTGGAAGCTAATAGATAATGTTTTCCATCTTTTGCAACTAGTGATAGGAAACAGTTGAGTCACTTGACACTTCCAAGCCTCTCACACGTCTGTAACAAGAGGAAACATTCCTTCTCCTTTAGGTTTATTGTTGGTAAAACCTCAGAGTGTCCTTGGCTGAATATTACTGAAGTGCAAAATATTCTGCCACTACATCAGTGTCAGTTCCATTCATTCCTCATCACTTTGTCATTTTCCTGCACCTTTGGTCAAGTAATAAACTTGGAGATGTAGGTTTCTGTCCAAATACCTTGTTCCAGAATTGCCTTGGAAACTGTTCTTTCACATCAAATAAATTAAAGGTAAGAATTGGAGTTTGAATTTGAAATAAAACAATCAGTTGAATTCTTCTCAGTGACAGATGGACAAAATATCAGGAATGGGTTTAAACTTCACTTGGCTTCTTCATTTGAGATTAGGTTGTCTAAAGTCACTGCTTAAACACTTACTCTGCCCACCTAGACTTTGATGTACAACTTCCCACTGAAATGAGTGAAGTTTTGTACTTCACTGCTCTGCTCTGGCAATTCTTCTATTAATTCTACCTATTATTAGACCAGCACAGCATTTGAAAAGCAGACTGAAACACCTGTACTTGCAGCTGTAAATTTAGTGTAAGTGGTGTATTTATGCAAAATTTGGAGCATGACTTTTAAAGCATCTCCTACTATGTGCTCATAAATACCTGTAAAGACAAATTAAGGCAGGTAGGAGAGCTAGTATCACCTTCAACTCAATGGAATAGGTATTCAATTGCCATCATTTCCACTTGTAGTTTATTTTTCCAGCAGTTAGTGTTGCGGTACTGCCTAAAAATGTCCTTTGAAGGGTGATTACTGCAGCAGTTACATTACTTTCCGTAAGTCTGATGTTGTGTCCTTTTGAAATAATGGAATTAGACCTCAGGTCTGAAAAATGATCCTGTAGTGGAAGGAGAATGGAATATATGATCTAATAAGTCCTATCATTCTTGCTTACCATCTAATTGCCAGCAAAATATAAATTCTTTAAAAGAAAATCTGGGTGTTTGTGTATTGTTTTTGGTTATTATTAAAACAAAAAAAAAATGCTTTAAATGTGACTCTTCTAGAATAATATAAAAATATAATGATCATTGCACTTTGCTGATGCAGCCCGTGCTATAGCACCACCCTTCTGAGAACAACATAAAGCATCCCTGTTCAAAGGTTCTGTTATTGTCAGGGAGATGAATTGTAAAACAACTTTATATTGTGCAATCTGCAGATTTTATTGACAAAGGTGTCAGGAGCAGAAGAACTGGGAGTCTCTCTGCTTGTCATGGGATAAATAAGAGGATCTTCAGGGCTCTTAGGTTTATTCAATTTGTTTAGATACAAGTTGACTGTGAGCATTGATTCGATGCGAGACCGGTTATGGATTTTTAGGCAGGTACCTACACAGTGGGAAGTAATAGATGGCTCTAAAGTGAGTACAAGGCTGCAATTCGCTTGGGAGGCTGCTGTGATCATGCAAGTCTAGCTGTATGCATGCTGGATCAAGAGCAGACAGGTCTAATCCTCCAACAAAAGTGTTTTCTCCTCCCACTCAAGGAATAAAACACTGCTTGATCCCTTCTCCCATGTGAGAACCCCACGACAGATCACATATGTGTCTAGATGGTCTCCATGTATAGCCCCTCATTACTTAAAGCTTAGTTTATCAGTCATAGTATTGCAAACAGCGGAAGTCTAATTTGCTGGCTAAACCGTGCCAGAGCATAACAATACTTTGTTCTTTAACTATCACATTTCTGCTACAACACGATGTCTTTTCTGTCTTTTCCTCATTCACGATGTCACCTAGCCTGTCTGCTATTGCCCTGGAGACTTTTGTCTTCATATCTGTCTAAAAAGTATTGACTTGCTCAAGGTGTGCTGCACAGCAGGTGCAGTCAATGTGAATGTCCAAGTACAATCCATGATCCTAAGCTCTCATCCCACATTATCGTGATTAAATGTAGTCATGAAAACTCTTCCTGCTTTCAAAGCAGAAATGCCCTTGGGAGTAATTTCATTGAAAGTCCAAACCCAGAGTGGGTTTCCCTCAGCAAGTGAAAATCAACATGAAAGTCAGTGGGAATAAATTGCTAAGACAGTGGCAGAATGAGCAGAAGAGCAAATTCTTCTGCCCAGGGAGTAATGTTTTAGTAACACTGGAAGCTCCCCACTAAGTTTCTCTGCCAATTGAGCTTATAAAACATTTCTGCTGGGTACATCTGATGGGGCTGTTGCAAAGATGGATGGTACTCAGTGAAGAACTTGAGGAAAGATGTAGAGGAGGGTGGTATTTATCTCATATTCCAGCCACCCAACAGTTATATATCTAATCTAAACCAGTCATCTGGTCTGCCTCCATAAGGACAGGCAACTGTCATGTTGATACAAATCTCTGGCCATATCTCCAAGAGGATCTTAACTGAAAACCAACTCATTCCAGGCTGAAAATCCATTACATTGCAATTTTCACTGAGTATCAAGCTGGACGAGATTTGGTCTGAAATCTCTGGAATAAAGGATTGCTTCTTCAGCCTTTTGAGCCATGTAGGCACCATTTATTGTATCAATTATCAGGCTTTGACACTTCATAACCCACGCAAGATAGTTCAAGACTATCCTTTGTTGTTTGGCATGCTGTTGAAGTAATTAAAAATGGAAAATGCTCTGTAGCTTTTTGCTGGTAATGGTACTTTAAACATAAAAGTCCTCCTTCATCTTCGTCAAAACTCTTTGGATTTGCACTGGTATAAGTTACATGTTAAAGACCAGCATAAATTTTGACTTAACGCTGGAAAGAGAACAACTTACTGACGGGGACACAACTTTTTTCTTAAAAATTGGTTTCTTTCAGATAGGTCTCTAACTACTTCCACTTATTTTTCAATTCCCAGTGATGGGGAGAAACCTATAATGTTTCGATCTTTCAAACCTTCTTCATAAAATGCTCCAAGGTCTTTATCTTATACATAAATCTGTCCTTCTGTTTTATTACTCATTCAGGAAGAGTTATTCCAAACTAAGAACTCAAACATCATGGTTCTCACCAGAAGGGTGAGCTGAAAGGGAAAGTTCACTTTTTTCCCTATTGGGTTTGAACTGTCTAAATCTGAAAAACAGAAAGCTAAAATGGAAAAATAATTTAAAATTATACTATCCACTGAATATAATTTTCATTTTCTGTTTTCAAGTCTTCTGAAAAATTTCCAGCATCATCCTGTTTCAAAATAATGGTTGATCAAAACAAAGCCAGGAGAATGTTATCAGCAGATTGTTAAAAAACAGTTAATTAGATTATGAGGTTCCCATCGCTATATATAATCCAGGTTTGGAAAAGCCACTTAAGAGTCTCTGGAACTTGCCAGTGTTTCATAGAAGGATGGAGAAGAACTCCAGGCTGGATCAATGCCCACTTCCTGGCATTAGCAGCACTGAGTCACTGGCTCTGGAAATGATGAAGCTCTATCCATGACAGATGGAAATGGAGAACACCAATAAATCATAACACAGAGATGCTCACATTTTAAGGATCGTGTTTCCCTGAACAACTTCTTATCAAGCCAAGCGATTTGTGCATAAACACACAGTAGCAGGTGCCCCATGATGTTTAAGAAATGTAGCATCTACACTGTAGTAAGTGTACCTTCACTATCACCTCGGCTTTCCTTCATGTTCCTCTAGAACTGCTCTTTAATCAGTGTGTCATGTTCAGGTGTCTGAGTCTGGAGGTGTATCCCAGCTCTTCTCTTCACACTGGGTAGATTTAGGTTCAGATATCTGGGAAAAGTTGTTGAATCTGAGGGAGGGGGATCTCTGGAACAGGTTACTTAGGGAGATGGTGGAGGTCCCATCCCTGGAGACATTCAAGGTCAGGCTGGATGGGGCAGTGGGCAATCTGGTCTAGTGAAGTATGTCTATGCTTGTTGCAAAAGGATTGGACTAGATGACCCTTGGAGGTCCCTTCCAACCCAACATATTCTATAATAAGTGGTCTCCTCTAATCACCCTTAGAGTTATTTCACTGCCTCCCATTTCTCCTTTTTCTTAGCACCTACAAACTTTTCAGCCACATCAACGTCCTTCCTGTTAAATGGACCAGCACAGCCTCATTGCTCGTGCACTCACCTTTACCCTTTTATTTTATAATTAGATTATAGAGGGGTTTTGATCCCTCACCAGTTCTTGTTGTTGAGAGATAATGATCATAATAAAATCACAGAGTACATGTGCAAGAGTTTGCTCTCACAAGACTTCCCTGCCATCTCTGCTCACTGTGCTCATAAAATAGACACCAGACTGGGCTTGTAAAGCAGCCATGAGAGCTGGAGGCCATGTCAGCACAGCCTTCCTATTGCAGACACTGCTCGCTGAGTGGGATGCCTGGGGCACTCAGCAAATTGAATCTGCAGGAGGTGACCAGTGCTCAATCATAAACTCAGAGTAGGCACTAGGGTGGCAGCCAAGCCACTGGTACAGAAACTCCAGGAACAACATCCTAGGGCTTTCATTGCAAAAAAAAACCCCTCAGTGCTTTTGAACTGTGATGATAGCAGTAGCATAGGTCTTGTAAGATGCAGCACAACGTTCTATTCTCTCTTCCTCTCCAACTTCCCATTTCAGTAAAGAACTGCAAAAGTATTTGTAGGAGGAAAGGGCTAATTTAGTTAAGGGCATAAGATTAATAAACTCCTCCCCTTATGAAAATATCCTGTGATTTTAAATAACCATGAAAACCCCAAAGGATCTAATTTGTTAGGATTTAACTCAAAGGACTTGTTCTGCCCGTAGTAAATGGCCAAATATTCAATAGATCTGCATTAGCTTGGTAATGATCCTGCTGGCATTTGAAATTACGGCTAGGCAGAACCGAGGCATATGGCTTAAGCCACTAAGCCAATACCTGTTGCCTCTGGTTTTCATTTGACTTGGTAGCTTCCAGAGATCCTGAATTCATCCTTGAGGATAAATGTAAGCTTTTCCTGGCAGTGAGTGAGCTGTCACAACTTACCTATGTGACATTTAAGTGAGGTAAAGCAGGATTACTCTAAACACCTGACTTAACCTAACTAAAGTTTGACCCTTCACATTATATTTCGGTATCATTTTCATGTGTGTGTTTCAGTTATTTACATGTTACCACCTGTTTTCTTTGGAAAGTTTCAGACATTGAACAAGAGCCAGTCATTAGCCCAAGGTTAACACCAACAGCAGACAGGGGTGTTCCTAGAACCTGCCTAGTTGAAGCAGTTTGTTGACATGCCCTGTCTCTGACAATAATTTCGTATGCTTTAGAAAAATGAACCTAAGAAACTGTTGGCATGAGAAATGCAAAAATCCAATCTTTTAACAAAAATAAAGTGTCATTACGCTGAGCGTAAATGTAGGTCAGATCTTAGGAAGAAATCCCTCCCACTAAGGGTGCTGAAGCATTTAAACAAATTGCCCAGGGAGGCTGTGGCTGCTCCATCAACCCCTGGCAGCGCTGAAAGCCAGGTTAGTATTGGCTGTGTGTAACCTGGTCTGCTGAGAGTTGTCCCTGCCTAGTTTGCTCGGAGAGAACCCTGAGGTCCCTTCCAGCCCAAACCATTCACAGAATCACAGAAACTTTAGGGATAAGAAGGGAATAAAAAAGACCATCCAGTCTAATCCCTTTGCTGCAGCAGCATCACCTAGACCACAGCAAGACACCCAAGCGGGTCTTGAACGTCTCCAGAGAAGGAGACTCAACAACCCCCCTGGGCAGCCTGTTCCGTTACCCTCACTGGGAAGAAGTTCCTGCTGATATTGATACTGAACCTCCTCTGTTCCAGCTGACACCCATTGTCCCTTGTCCTATCACCAGATGACCTTGGGAAGAGCCTGGCTCCACCCTCCTGACATCCACCCCTCACATCTTTATAGACATGAATGAGGTCACCCCTCAGTCTCCTCTTCTTCAAGCTCAAGAGACCCAGCTCCCTCAGCCTTTCCTCATAAGGGAGCTGTTCTACTTCCTTCATCATTGTTGCTCTATGCTGGACACCCTCCAGCAGCTCTGTGTCCTTCTTGAACTATGATTTAAAATCATAGTTGAAATCAACAGCATTAAACTGGTGCAAAAAACAGGAAAACTGGGTTTTAGCCCCAACTGAAAAGTCTTATGGCATACATAGAATGTGCTTGTCCTCAGAGAGAAACAACTAAAGCCTAACTGTTTTTGTCTCCAATACCCAAGATTTCCCTCCTGGGCAGTGACATGATGTTCCCAGCAAATAAGTGGCTCTCGAATCACAGGGTATCATCCTGCAGCCTGCTCTGCCTTCTGTACAGCATCATGTTTGGTTTTATGTCATGGAGAAGAAGAACCATGGTCCTTTTTTCAAGAGCAGAGGTGCTACTGAATTTTTCAGATGTTGTGCAGATGGGCTGTCAGTCAGCAGCTGGGGTCTTACATGCATCCTCTCAAACTCTCCAATACATCGCTCCTCTCCAGGTCAACCTCCACGGCAGTTACCAAGCTGTGTCAGTGCCTCCAGACCCCCCTGAGTTCACCACTGCAGTGATCATTTCAGCAGAGAGAGGTTATTAATCACATCTGGGACCAGCAGAATCCTTGTGGGGAGAGGGAATACCTCCCCAGAGCAATTCCTGCAAATGATGTTCTCTTGCCTACAGTACCCCTTTCCTTCCCTGGGAAAGGCAAGGCATGGTTGTCTCTCCAACAAGCTGAAAATCCTCCCTCTGGCAAAACAGCTCTAATCAGTGCTGCTCAGCAAATCATTTACGTTAACTTTATGAGTTACACAACTGACATACTCATGCAGATGTTGTTTGCAGAATATTGGAGACGATGCCAGCCAGACGCTTGGCACCAAGACCCAATCTGGGACATAAGGAGCTTTCTAGGCTCATTTCTAACGTTTGTTATTTTCGTATTTAATAAGCAAATTGATGCGACACATCAGGGAGACTGGTCAGTCAGCTAGTATGGAAACTATTAGCACTGAGAAATTAATAGCCTGGCAGTTAAATGTCTGCAACACCCACATGCTCCCTGGAAACAACTTAGAAATAGGGTTATTCATCTGAATTTATCCCATGGTCCCTGGGTCTCGTAGCAGTGGCTGGAAGTGGCTGAAACACTTAGCACTGCTTGCTGCTGAATCTGGGTAGTCTGTAGTGAAACACTCGCCAGTGTTTTTTAAGTCAGAGCTGTTCCAAGTCTTAAAATGCAGCAGGCAGAGCTCAGGAACTTTGCAGAAGCACACTGGGCATTTTCCTGGGTACATACCCTCTAGGGATCAGTTTCCTAATGGTGACTTCCAGAGCAATCTGTGCTGTGGCTCTTTTTAGAAATTAATTGACTTCTGGAGGTCTGCAGTTACAAATACAGACTCCCATAGACACTGTCAGTCACTCTTTAGCACCTGTACAAAGAATGAGTGTCTTCAAAATTTGCTTAATAAGAAAAGTCTCACTCACAGCAGCTCTTGTCTTTTTAGTTGTGGCTTGCATGTAGTTTCATAGAATCATAGAATCATTAGGGATCAGAAGGGACCTTGAATGATTACCTAGTCCAATCCCCCTGCCACAGCAAGATGACCTAGACCAAGTCACACAGGAACACATCCAGGTGGGTCTCAAATGTCTCCAGAGAAGGAGACTCCACAACCTCCCTGGGCAGCCTGGTCCAATGCTCCATCACCCTGGTTGGGAAGAAGTTCTTTCTGATATTTATAGGGAACCTCCTATGTTCCAGCTTGCACCCATTGCCCCTTGTCCTTCAGACAATTCAAATGAATAAAGCCCAACTTTATCTTTCATTCCCTCACATGTCTTTCTTCAGGACACCTCCTGTCCCCATGCAATCCACCACCACAGACGTTCTCTTTGGATATGCAGCTCAATTCATGGATTCAACGCCAGTAAGACCAGCGCACTCACACTTGTCAACTCTTATGTCAGCCATTTCAAAGTTGCTTCCTCCCTCCAGTGGTGATAGGAGGTGCTCAGATGACTAGTTTCTACTAGTTTCCTAATCTTTAGGTGGATAAAGTTATATGAAAATCTAAGGGATTATGGACTTCCTCCACTTTTAAATCTGAATCATACTAAAACCAACCTCAGTTTTTCAGGGAATGAAGAAGTCCTACTTAAAACATATGCAATTCAGTTCTTTCCTGTGAAGTTGCCATATGGCAGGGGAGTGATGGGAAGAAGAAAAATATTGACAGTGATGATATATCTTATTACAGAGCATACGGACCAAATTTTCCTCTCAGTTACACTAGTGAAAATCTGGAGTGAACAGCCCTGTCTTGATAGGAAAATCAGATCAGTCAGTGGATATACAAAGCCAATTATGAGAGTGAAACAAAAGCAAAGTTGAGAAACATTATGGTGTAGTAAAGAAGACATGTGGTAGGATGCCAGAAGACAGGAAGTCATTGGACCCAGCATGCTTACTCTTCCTTTGAAAACACCATCCAGTCTACAGTAACCACAAGTGGTCAGGATCTTGTTTTATGCTTGAACTTGGCAAATTGAATGAGAGCTGCCCCAAAACATCTGTTCTGGGTTCCAAACATTTATATAGCCCTTTGTTAGAGTACCAGAGATGGCATCACATCAATAGAAAGGAAGCATTTCAGAATGCAATGCAAGGATGTTAGAGGGAAAAGCCCAAGATGAACACAAGACCTGCGATGCTTTACACACTGGTAAGGTTTGTTTATTCCTTACTGAATGTGTGGCTGACCAAAACATTAAGCTATATTTGACAGACAAAGCCAGCAAATGCTTTAAGGAGAAAGACCATGTTGCAGTCCTATTTCTATACTGTTTAGAAATACGTTATAGACAACTTATCCGCAAAAGCTGTGACAGTGTTTGTCTACTATGTTGGAAGACAGAGAGAGAACCATAGAACCATAGAATCAAGACCTTCAAGATCACGAAGTCCAACCATTAACCTCCTGAGGCCAATGCTAAAACAAGTCCCTAAGATCCAGACCTCCATGACTTTGAAATCCATGTGGCTGAAAATATAATGGGAAATACATTTACCGCACAATAGTTTAATAAGATTTATTTAAAAATTACTCTTGCAATAGCTAAGTAAATTTCTAGTCAAGACCCATTTGAGCACTGAAGATGACTGGAAATTTATGAGGTGTTTAGACCTGTATGGCAGGGTGGTGCCATTCAGAAGAAGCGAAACACTCAGCCAGACAAATAAAACCTCTGAAAATCCCAAATTACCATCATCATTTCTGCACATAGAAGAGTTAAACTGCAACTTAATAAATAAACTATGTATATTTTATTTCTTGGAGGCCTATAAAGACTGAGCTTTTGCAAATGAGTTCAAAGACAAACTATAGCCAACTCAGTGTCCACAGATTCTTTGGAAGCAGCACAGAACATTTGGCCAGAAGAACCGGTGCCAACTATCCAGTGTAAATCCTATACTTTAATTTGCAAAAGCAAAACTGCTGTGATTTATACCTCTGAAAGGAATAAGTAAATAAAATAAATAAATTAAATTAAAAAAAATCTAACTGCACTTTCTGTGTAGGTTTATTATTTTGCCAACAGTTTGTGGGTTGGATGATGAGGTACGTTCCTGAAGATTAGACATCACCATTTCTTAAAAACAAACAAAACAGCAGGAAAAATAAGAATTCCCCTAAAGCAGAGGCAGTCCTTGAGAAAGTTCAGAGCTGTTGTGGATCCTCCTTGGCTCCCCCCCCCCCCCCTTTTTTTTTTTAAATAAAAAAAAAAGAAAATTCATCAACCAATAGCGTTAATCAGCTTTGGCTCCCAGAGAGCATTTTTGCTTCCAGTTGAGGACAATTAGAGGCACAGTGTCAAGTGGTCATTTATTAGGTTGTGTAAAGCTCTGTGGATACATATTGTTTCTGTGACATCAAAAAATTCTCATGAAAAATTAGACAGTTACATGAACGCATCCCCTGGTGACTTCTCCTTTTATACTCAACAATTTGCTACTTCAGACCAAACCAAGTGGAGCTTTGCAGAATAAAACACTGAAAGAAAGTGGTGCAGCACAACTTGCAGAATCGACTGGTGGTGACGTTCAAGTACATGGGGTAGATGGGGATCTCTACATCATGAATTCAAACCTTGTAGTACCCTTTCGAGTATGGTTAAAGGAATGGGATCTTGATCTACATTAATTTTAATTGATGTGAGGATTCTGTCTTTTCCAATTATTGATAAAATATTACCACCGCATGTTTGTCCAGAATGATTTCTTCAGGCCTCCTAAATCATTACAGCAATTTTAATCATAGAATAATAGAATCATAGATTCATTAGGGATCAGAAGAGAGCTCAAAAGATCATCCAGTCCAATACCCCTGCCACAGCAGCATCATCTAGACCAAGTCACACAGGAACACATCCAAAAAGGTCTAGCAAGTCTCCAGAGGAGACTCCACAACCCCCACCCCAGGCTGGTCCAGTGCTCCGGTACCCTCCCTGGGACAAACTTCCTTCTGATATTTACAGGGAACCTCTTATGTGCCCTCTTGCACCCATTGCCCCTTGTCCTATCACCAGATGACCTTAAGAAGAGCCTGGCTCCATCCTCCTGACACCCACCCCTCACATCTTTATAGACATGAATGAGGTCACCCCTCAACCTTCTCTTCTTCGAGCTCAAGATACCCAGCTCTCTCAGCCTTTCCTCATAAAAGAGGTGCTTTACTTTATCATCTTCATTGCTCTACTTTTTTAATGGTTGTCTTCAGGAGGTGATACAAAAAAATGTCCATGATAGAGCCTCAAGAAATCACTCAAAATTTAGCCATATTGTTAGAAATTGAATATTGATTCATAGGGAGGAATTATTTCATTGTCATTATCTTCTCCTAAAAAACCAAATGCCTTTTCTAAGACTGGAAATTGAAAGTCTAAATAAATATATAATTAGTGTGCAATAAAAGAGCAATGACAAAAGGAAAAAAAAGAAGAAAAATAATGTAAAGGAATGTCATTATGCAGCCTGAAAAAATTCTCTTATTGCTGAGAAAAGGCATTCATAGGTTGCACATTTTTAGGTGGTTCTTTTGGATTTCTTGGCAGTCATTCCAGAAAACATGTTTCTTTAAACTTTCCTTTAAACTTTTTCCTTAGAATCAAAATCTGGGAGGCAAATCCACACATTAGGACACCTCCAGATGACTGTTTTAATGCTGGTCTCAGTCTTCAAGTTCCTATAATGCGTGTGAGATTTCAGGAAACCACCTGAATCTGTGAATCTCCTCCTTAGAGGTAACTGCCCAATAATGAATAAATTCATTTTCTTTGTAAACTTCATCTCCTTTGAAAACACCTAGGGCTGAAGGCATCGAAGAAATTTTAGCCTCGAGAAGAGGAGACTCAGGGAGGACCTTATCACTCCCTATAACTACCTGAAGGGAAGTTGTAGACATGTGGGGATCAGGCAACTAGTGATAGGATGAGAGGGCAGGGCCTGAAGCTGTGTCAGAGGAGTTTTAATTTAGATGTTAGAAAGCACTATTTCATGGCAAGTGTGGCTATACATTGGAATGGACTGCCCAGGGAGGTGGTGGGGTTGCCATTCTTCGAGGTGTTTAACAAAAGACTGGACCTGGCACTTAGTGCCCTGGTGCAACTGATGTGGTGACATTAGGACACGGGTTGGGCTGGATGAGCTCAGAAGTCTTTTCCAGTGTCAATTGTTTGTGATTCCATCACATATTAAAGGTACCTTCCTCCAGGCCCTACCTAGTACAAATAAGGAGGCATTTTTAGAGAAATCTTAGCCCTGTCCAAGGTTTCCCTTCAATGAGCCTCCTAATATATGAATCTCTGGTATTGCTCTGGAGCTGGTTTGCGTGAAGGCTCTCATCTTTAATGTTCTTATTCCTAATGGACTAGTCCCATTTTAACTTTCGCTTCCTGTGGTAGGATTTATCGAAAGCATTATGAAGAAAGAAAAACCAACATGAGTTTTTCAAAGTGTAGATGGTAAGAGAATTTACTGTTATTCTGGGAGAGAAAAAGAAAGGGTATAAAATGTGCTTCACAAGGAAAAAAGCTGGCGTGTTAATCAGGAGAAAGAGAAAAAAGATGCCTTCTGTAGATACATTGTGCTGTTTTCTTCTTTCACGTGCCTTCTCTTCCACGTATCTTGGATGAGGCAGATGCATTTTTATGCTACTCTGAAAGGTGGTAATTGAATAAAACACAGCAGTGTAGCACACCAAGTTGACAAATGATTACAGAGAAACATGTTGTTGATCGGTCTTCACTGTGTGACTTTTGCAAACCACATTTTACTTCTCTTTTTGTTTTCTTTTCCTTTCCTTTGTATTATTTTCTAGGACATTTAAAGCCAAGATTATGCCCCACTGGCAAATTATCCTATAGGAGTGTGATAGTTATCAAGAGAACAATGTCATTTGGATGAAATAAGACTCCCTAAGGAACCCTTTAAGAGCTGGAAAATCTATAAAGCTCCTACTGAAAGGTAACCCAACTTGTGATTTGGTCTTTTGAAGTAAAATATTGGGGATGTTTTATAGATTTGGAGCATTTCTCGTTATGGGGAAAAGAAGATCACTGCTTTCTTAGGCTATCAGGATATATCTGTGATGCAGCAATAATTCTTGCAGTGAATTTGATGTTCCCATTGAAATGTCTTTACTTCTTTTAAACAAGGCAAGAATTACAAAATGATCCTATGCTGACAAGATCTATAAATAAAAATCTCCTGGCAGTTGTGCTAAAATAAGCAATGCTACTAACTTGATGCAAATAGGAGGGAAACCATATCTTAAAAATTACTTCTGTTGCCTCTGGGCATAGTCACCCAGGTGAAGAAACAGCATCTGCTCTTCTTTAAGTTATTTATCAGTTCTTGGGGAGAAACATCTCTGGAGAGTGCACCCGTACCTGTAGAGAAGAGGTCAGTACTGTTCTATTTCTGTCTTTGGTATCTCTGCATAACTTTGTGGCTGATGCTGCAATAGGAATTACTTGATAATCATGCACAATGATGCATTTAAGTCTGTTGCAATTAGCTGTTTCTCATTCTGACACCGACCTTCTGGCATTAGACCTCCCTGCTCCTCGGTTTATCCACCCATGAAATGAGAGTAAAGATTCTGACCTCTCTTGTAAAACCAGTTTGAGATTTACTGCTGAAAAGCACCAAGTACAAATTAGGTAGAATAATTAATACCTAATAACATGTGTAAAAAAGAGGGCAAACTCTACTGGCTTGTCAACTTCCATTGAGAGATGTGTTCTCGTGACATAAGTTTCTGCCTGAACTTGAACCAAAGTGGCTAGTTTTACGTGAGAATCCACTGAGCATGTAAAAGCTTACAGAGGCAAAATATGACCTGGTCTTCAAGGCATCTATTACCCTCTCAATTAGGAATTCCTCTTTAGGGGAAAAATGTAAGTTGTGCCTTTGAGGACACCATACAACATAAGTATGATTTAAAAAGGATTCACAAAATTGTAGATCCATATAGGTTGGATAAAATGATTAGGTACAACCATCAACTCAACTGTCTCAAGGCCATTGCTAAAACCTGTCCCTAAGCTCCAGATCTCCACAACTTAGAAACACATCCAGGGTTGACAATTCAACCCCTTCCCTGGGCAGCCTGTTCCAAGGTCTGATGACCCTTTCCAGGAGGAAGTTTCTCCTAACATCCAACCCATACTTCCCCTGGTGCAATTTGAGGCCATTTCCTCTTCTCCTGTCACTTGTTCCTTGTGAGAAGACACCAGTCCTCATCTATGTACATGGAAGTTGTTGTAACCCAAGTGTAGAACCTAGCATTTGGCCTTGATGATTCTCTATCCATCTGTTCAGATTCTTTTGTAGAGCCTCCAGCACATGAATAGACCCACCCAACTTGGTGTCATAGAACAGAATCATTAGGGATCGGAAGGGACCTCGAAAGATCATCTAGTCCAATACTTCTGCAAACTGACTGAAGATGTACTTGTTCCTCTTGTCCTGATCGTTGGTAGAGATGCAAAACAGAACTGTCCCCATTACTGAGCCTTGGAGCCACTACTTGCAACCAGCTGCCAACTGCGTTTAAGTGTATCCTCCACCATTCTTTGGGCCTGGCTATCTAGCTAGGTATTTGTTACCTTAGTGTACAGGGTAGTCAAGCAGGACTTGATTTTCATAATGCTGTGTGGACTGTCATTATCATCAGCAGGAGCCCCGCACTAGCAGCATCTCCTTTCATGTGCTTAACATGGTAGTGGCAGTTTAAGTTACTCCTGTGTGCAAGAAGACCACTGGCATGACCACTGGCCTCCATGCATTGTCAGAATGGTGTTCAGTCCATTAAATTGGAGCAAACAAATGGCGCTTTTGTATTGACCCTTGCCAGTCACTCATTTTTCCAACTGGTTGCTGTCATTAGAAAGCATCATGCCTTCAGAAACAGTGTGGCCAGCAGGAATAGGGAAGAGATTGTCCCCCTGTACTGGTGACGGGTGAAGTCACACCTTGAGTACTGCAATCAGGTTTGGGCACCATAATACAAAAACAACATTGAGGGTCAGAGAAGGGCAACAAGGTTGGTGAAGGGTCTGGAGAACAAACTTGAGAGGAGCAGCTGAGGCAGCTGGGGCTGGTTAGTCATGAGAAAAAGAAACTGAAAGGAGACCTCATTGTTCTTTACAACCTGAAAAGAGGGTGTAGAGAGGTGGGGATTGGTCTCTTCTCACAAGTAACAAGTGAATGTCAAGAGGAAATGGTGTCAAGTTGTGCCAGGGAAGGTATAGGTTGGATGTTATGAAGAATTGCTTCACTAAAAGGGTAATCAAGCATTGGAATAGGCTGCCCAGGGAAATTCATGAAGTCACCAGCCCTGAAGGCATTTAAAAGACATATAGATATTGTGCTGAGGGACATGGTTTAGTGGTGACCTGGCAGTGCTTGATCAGTGATTGGTTCTTGATGATCTTAAAGGACACTTCCAAACAAACAATTCTGTTGTTGGGTGAATACACCAGCGATTGGGATGGCCATCTGGCAACCTTCTCCTGAGGGATCTCTTTCTGGTGGCTATGTGAGGGACAGCATCTCTTCGGTAAAGTGGCATCACCTGGAGTTTCACTGATCAGTGACAGGTGTTCCTGCTCTCTCCTATCATACCCTGTAACTTCTCCCTGTGTTTCACACAGTTGTGATGGCTTAGCGCTTAGGGAGTAAATTTATAGCATTTTCCATTAAAAATGTATAAAAATTAATTACACTTGAATATTATAGATGGAGTAGTACTGAGAGGGGGAACAAAAAGGCGAGGGATCTGCCAGCACTCTGGCCAGCATTCTTAAAGTAAGAAGTAGCGTCTCTTCCCTGGTGTAAATACATCAATACTATCCATCTTTTAAGCAGGCTTCTTCATGATTCATGATGAATCAGAGGATGCAGCTGCCCTGCTTTGTGCTCAGGTATGGTGTGAAAGTGAAGTAGAAAGGGCCGTCAAGCCATAATAATACTCTTTGTTTATAGATCTCATTTAATATCCAACATTTCAAAGCCTTGCCAGTATTAATTAATTAAAATCTTGCAACAGCCCTTTGAGTTGGGCAAGGACTATTATATCACTTGGTAAACGTGGAGGCCCTGAAGGCTAGATCAGGACTGTCTGCTTTAGGCTTTCAATTTATTTGTTGCAACATCTGAAAACAAAAAAATAGTAAGAAACTAGGTGCTTGGCTCCAGCAGAATGATTCAGATCACTTAAGGCAGGTGCCCACGCAAACTATACGGATGCCTCTGAAGCAGCACCCAAGCGATGTTCACACGTTTCTCCATCAACTGAACAGTGTGCTGTGGGCCTTTCATGGAATGATTTACTGTGGTTTTATACAGCCTCTCAGGCGTAAGCACTAGGAAACATTATCCTCATGAGTGTGGCTTAATTCAAGGCTCGACACTGTGCAATCCTGCTTACGTGGGAATCAAAATGCAAATTCCCCTCTGAAGGGCAAGCACCTGTGTTGTGGGATAAGTGAGAGGAGGAAGCACAAGATATTAATGGCTTGAGCACTTATCCAGAAAATAGAGACGTAGAGATCTAGGGTGTTCAGCCAGAAGGGAGTCTGACCCCAGGCATTTCCAATTACCCGAATTATACCTAGCGATAGGTAATCCCGGAGTGGAGGCATTGCCTCCTCCTGCTGAAGGTCAACGACCATCAGTGTTGCAGAAGAAGGTGCAGAAGTCAGAGTTTCAGTAAAGGGAAGGCTTTTTGTTTGTAAATCATCTATTTTAGAGCTCCATCAGATAAATAACATGAATTGAATTATGCCAGGGAACAGGCATTCCCTCATGTCCCTAGGCTTAACTGACAGTTAGGAATGCCTAGGTGATCCCACAGTCAGACTGACTTGTCCTTCCCTTACATCCTGGTAGCCAGGTCCTGCACACTCTGCACATGTTAAGCTAGCCAGTAGGGAGCCATCCAAGAGGAAAGCTGGGCATGGCTAAGATGATAGTGTGCTCCAGGCTCTACTCCAGGCACTGTGTGAACATGCACCACACAAATTTGTCTCTTCATCTGGTGCAACAGTGCAAAGTCCTCAAACTCCAGCATCTGTAGCAGATGGCTACAGAAAACCCCCTCTCTTGGCATGTGTGTTAAAACAAACCTAGAAATACCTACAATGGTACCAAGGGCTACAGGGAGATGCTGCTCAGTGGAAATCAGGCTCAAGTGCTTTGTGGTGTTGTATGGATCAATTCACTCCAGCTCTCCGCTGTGTGAACAGCCAGCCCAAGCTCTAAACACAAGCAGTTCAGAGGCAGACACTTTTTGTGCTTTGGCCCACAAACACAGCCCAAATTTCTCTTACTGGGGTGTTCGTGATAGCTCAATGTCACCTAAAACCAGTGGTTTTGGTCAGGTGGTGACTTAATGAAGTGAGTCCTTTTCAACACCTCAGGAGATATTAGCAGCTCCTCACCCACTTGTGAGTCATAATGGACTGCCAGGAGCTGTCGATCCCCGAACACATGGGAAACCATATGCTTATGTGCTTAAGTTACTCTTAAGTCCAAAACACACCGTCCAGATTTATATAGGCATTCCATTTCTCTGGGATGTAGTTCTCTTCCGGATGAAACAGGGTGAACCATTCCCTGGGACTCAGACACATCTTGTTTGTTCTCACGGGGAGCTGACTCATGGATTTTAAATCACATTCGCAGACTTCTCCAAACTATGCAGCACCTCAGAAAACAGAGCTGAGAAAAAGACTGAGAAACCTTGAACCTGAGCTGGAGCGTGATTTATTACAATTTTTACCTGCTAGAGCTTTCTTTGATCTCAGCAATATTGTCTCTCCCGATCAACATTGGAGGAGAATTTGGGTTAAGGCATCCTGCTCTACCCACTCTTTAACATAAGAGCATCTCCTATTAGGGTTTTAGCAGTTTGTCCTTTTGTGCCAGAACTTGCGCAGCTGACTTGGCTAAAGATTTAATGGGTTTGCTTCTGGTGTGGGAGGAAACGTTAAGCACTGCTTATTGTTACTTAGCCTCACACACCCAAATGCCGCCGCTCCATCCAGCGTTCCCAGGCATCCAGCTAGTTTACTATCTACTACAGAGCCCTGTAATGCAGATAACATCTTCCTTAACGCCTAAAGTAATGTCATGATGCTATGTAGGAGCCAAAAGAATGCTGGGTTTGCAAAATGCATGTGTTGCTTCAGATTGCGGTGCATGCATTTAAGAGAGATCAGGCGACAACCATTAATTTCAGTGCAATAGATCCCTCTGCTCTTCTTATTTACTGAGATGTTGTCTTCCAAGATCAAATCAATGAAGTTACGACAGATCTCCCAGCATACCGACAACAGCCATTATCTATCCAGCATCTCCGAGAGGCATCCGTTTATTGAATGCCCCCAGTTTCTGCCTGCTGCACCTCTACAGTTCAGTTTGTTGTGTTGTAAATAGAGAAGCTTGAGTTTTCCAGTGTCATTGAAGCATAGTATCACAGAATATGTTGGGTTGGAAGGGGCTTCCAAAGGTCACCCAGTCCAACTCTCCTGCAAAAAGCAGGGCCATCTCTCCCTACAGCAGATAACCCAGAGTCCCATGCAGCTTGACCTTGAATGGCTCCAGGGATGGGGCATCCACTACATCCCTAGGCAGCCTGTTGTAGGGATCCCCCACCCTCAGATTCAACAACTTTCCCCTCCTGTCCAGCCTCACTCTGCCATTTTTCAGCTTCAAACCATGACCCCTCATCCTCTCATCACTTGCCCTTGTGAACAGTCTTCCCCAGCCTCCTGACAGCCTCTTTCAGGGATTGGAAGGTTGCTATAAGTTCCCCTGAGTCTTCTCTTCAGGCTGAACAGCACCAGCTCCCTCAGCCTGTCCTCATAAGAGAGGGTCTCCAGCCCTCTGGCTGAGCCTGAAGCACTTCTGGGCAGGCATGTGCAGTTGCATATACTGACATCCCCTCCGTGCTGAAAGGGATGTGCTGTTGTCCTTGTGTGCACTTCTGGAGGACAAGTGTGGGGTGTGCACAACTCCACCCTCAGCTGAGGTGGGAAACTTGTTCAAAGTGGTTTTGAGGTTTCGTTAAGAAGCAAAACAGGAAATCTGCACAAACCTGGAGTTTAACTGTTTTTTTTAACTTGTTACTGTCACGGAGTTGTGTTTGTTGGGGTTTTTTTTTAGAATAGAAAATAAATACACATCAGAATGACAAACATTCTGCAGCTAACCGTGTCCCAGTTCTAGGATAAGTCCAAGCTTTCACTGGTGCCGACCAAACTTCAGGCAGCAAGGAGAATCGAGTAGTCCAGGGATGTTTTTTTCTTTTCTTTTTTTAAGCAAACCAAGCAACTCAACAGCCGTGTCAACTTACTTAAGTGCTCTTTAAGCCAACTAATCATAGCTGGCACAGAAAACAATGCTGACTATTGCTCCTTTCTCTGCCTACACTGGATGTGAGGAAGGCCAAAGACACAGAGCTGAAACAGCAGCTCTGTGCCATCTGGAGAGACTCTGTATTCTCATCCCAGCTGCTTGGGAACAGAGAAAAGACCACTGAGTTGCTCCTAAAAATCAGTGAAAAGCACCATGAACATGCCAGTGTGGTGATGAGCATCAGCACAAGCCTGCCCGCTCCAACACGCTGACCTGCATACAGAGTACCACCAGCACTTCTGAGGGCATCTGGTACCCTTTTGCCAGCAACATCCCCTCTGGCAACCATGAAAAACAACAAAAGCTGGTTTTATCACCTTGTTAATGTGACTTCTGCTCTGGTAAAAGCATCACATTGTCTAAGGAGACCAGGAATGGGAGAGCCATGACTACTGTCCCTGAGGACAGGGGACTTTACAGTAAAGAAACGCCATCATTAGATCAGCAAACTACTGAGCTTTGTGGTGTACTGCTGATTCACACTCTGTGACACTGCTGAGCAAACTCTACCTAGGTGTCTCCACAGCTTGCTCTTTCTAGTGCTGCATGATGCTCAGTTTGGGTCAGATTCTGTGATGAGATACGGTGTTGTCATTCACAAACAACCGCTCTAAGATAAGTGAGTTACTGATAGGTATAATACAAATTGGCTGAGCTGTATCTTACAAGTGGGATCAAGCAGACAAGCTCCTCGCAGCTCGCTCCCAGTTTATTTATGCTGCCTGTGTGTGTGGCATAAAGCACCGGCAACGCTTCTGCTGCTGTTCCAGCATCACTCTGACGTCAGCCCTTTGATTTGATTTTCTGTCACTGTTCTCACAGATTAAATTTCAACCAGTGACCCACGGCTTGATAGCTTATTAGCAAATCCCTCTGAGCCATCTAGTCCTGCCCTTGCCTGACAGTTAAGTCAGCACTGCGCATATTCCCAAAGCCTCCTGGAATCAGCACTGCCCCAAGTGAAAGCTTGGTCAGACTCAAAAGCCTGGGGGGATCCTTATCCAGCTGCATGTTTTAAATGACAAATCACTGTTTCTTGACTCCCTATTTTGAGTCCTTGGGTCATTTCAAGTCACTGAGGCTGTAGAAAAACTCCTCCACAGACATTCAAATCTTTACTTTTCCTCCCATCAGCCTCTGATTGGTAGGGGAATTATTTGGAATATATTCTTGGTGAAACCTTAAAAAGAGACATTTCAACTCCTTTTCTTGTTCAGCATCATTATTGTCATCAGACAGACTACGAGAGCTGTGATAATGTTCTTCCCTCTTTCTTTTGCCAGGATGTATGCATATAAAACTTTTGGTAGGCAGGGGAATGGGGAAGCTGCCTTAGGTAAAGGTGGTGAGGTAGTCCAACAGGTTGCCCAGGGAGGTTGTGGCTGCTCCATCATCCCTGGAAGTGTTTAAGGCCAGGCTGAATGGGGCTGTGGGCAACATGGTCTGATGAGACATGATCTCTGTGGTCCCTTCCAAACCAAAACCATTCTACCATTCTACAGTCTGATCTGGACACCAGTGTCAAAATCTTAACCAACCCCCTTCCTCCAAGCTAAGTATCTCCAAGAACACTGACCCAAGGCCATTTTTGGCACATGGCAGGTAGAGCACAGATGGAAGGGCTCCGTCACACCCTGCTGAAGCCATGGATGAAACCTCTCAACCCTATACTCTCTTTTTCCCTTGACAGAGGCTTCACTCCACAAGTCAACCTTACCAATTTCAATGGGGAGACACTTGATTTACACTGGGCCGACAAGAATCCGGCCACAATTCTTTATTGCCTTTTAAAGCCAAGAGCCCAGCAGAAGCCAATTGTGTCTGACGTGAAGCTGCTGCACACCCAACGTGGAATCTGCACAACTCCATAAACCAGCAGTGGTCTAAATAAAAACTCAAAACAAGGCGTTCTGGCATTGGCCAGAAAAAGCAAAGATAAATTGCTGTGAGCCGCCAAGTTGTGAAGTTAGAACTGCTTGGCTGTTGGACGAAGAGCAAAGCAAGAGGCAGAAGTTAGGCAGGGTGCTGGGAGGCTTGTAACAATCCCAAAAAGCAAAGGGGTCACAGTGTTTAATTTGATTAATTCATCAACGGTCCAAAAGACTTTGTACTGAGCCTCAGGCATCCCAATAAACATACAGTTGTTAAGAGAGGAAATAAAAGATTGGTTGGGTGATAAACACTCCAGCTCCCTCTCCCACTCCAGCTTTCCTCTTGTTTCTTCTCTGCCTGGTCAGCATAAACATTGGAAGCAAGAGAGGGAGCAAGCAGTAGTACTAAAACAACAACAATAACAACAACAAAACTCACTGTTTCAAAAGTCTTGGTCAAAACTCTTTCAAGGACAGTTTTGATTTGCTTTGCTCTAATGTCCGTTTTCCCTCGACAGCCCGTTCCTCTAGGAAACACCATGGACAGAGTGGGATAGCATCATGCTAGCTTGACCTCCTCCCCTCAGGACTGGCAGAAGGCTTAGTGGGAGACAACAAGAAGCCTGTTTACCCAAAAGAGGACAGATGATGCTCTTGGAGGTCATTGCAGTAATTTTTGTTGCACTCTTACGAACAACGAGGTCCAAACAGCTGTTCTGATGAATGTAGTTGTATTTACAAATAATGGTGTTTCGTAACGCTCCTGTACAGCATTTTATGGGCCAGATGGTACAAACACTCACCCTGTAACTGCACAGTGCTGCCCTCCAGCACGGGACAGAGGGACTGGAGGCAACCTCACCACTGACACTGGGGCTTGAAGACCTCTGCAGCTGCTTGAAGCTGTGATAGGAGCCTGGGGGTGTCTGAGGAAACCACGGCAGAGGCAGAGTTGAGGAAAAGGAGGGTGACTAATACTGCATACATCCTCAGTGAGTGAAGTTCAAGACTGGCTCTACTCCCACCTACTTCAAGCACTGCTACTGCTCCCATGTTGCATCCTTGGGCATTGTTGCATATCAGACCTCACTGTGCTCTACACAGAAGGACCTGTACATGTATTTGACTTGATATCTATTGAACCTGGTTCATAGTCTAATTGTCACTTCTCCTGCCTAATTCCAGTCTGTAAAGGAGCATCCATGAGTACATACACAAGACTCAGCCACTGCAGACATTGATTTAATGTCTCTGGGCTGGTCAGATGAGAAAACATTCATCGAATATAGGGTTGAACCACAGTTTCCTCTCTTACTGAAACAATACATTCACTGCAGAGTAATGAGCTCTGTGATTCTAGAGATATAAGAAATAGTATTTGTGGAAAGGATTATGAGACAAAAATCAGCAAAGTTTCATTAACAAGGCAGTTGACAACATTTATTTGCCTTTCTGTGCAATATACATTCCAAAGAACAAATATGCTTACCCACTGCTGAAACACAGATCCCTTCTCAGCTTAAAACTGGCTGATTAAAGCTTCATGATAATAGTCCAGAACCACATATGCTGTTTCTTACAAAAAAAACCCCAAACACCACCCTCAGACCAAAACAAAACTCGTGATGGCTTTGCCAATATTTCCCCATGTTTGTTTTTACTCATAGCAAGTCCTGTTTTAAATCACACTAATGCATTTGACTTCCAAGAGAGTCCGAAACAGAGATTTATTTAGTGCTGTGTGGTAACGGCCCATTCCAGCAGGAAACTGAGCCATGGAAGGGAGTTCTGTCAGAGAAGAAATCTCATCTGGATGAATGATACTCCTCAGCAGAGCATGGTTACTTATATGTGTGTTTGTACTGACATCGGATGAATGCTGCTCATTCGTTTGATTGTCACTTCTCCTCCCTTCCTCCAGCATTCCTCCTACTCACCCCTTGGAAGGTTTAATCATCCAGTGTGAGGCTTTTTTTAACAGCAACAAGGGCACTTTTAAGATAAAGACATTGGAAAATAACTTTAAACAAATACAACATTCAGTCTTGCATTTATAAGCTTGACTTGCATATGTATGACACCGCCCCTCTTCTCCCACTCAAGTCATAGGGCCAAACAGTACTCACTCTGTGATGCCCATCCTCCAACTAAAGGTGATACTGAGTTCTTCAGAGATAAAACACCTCACTCTATGAGGAGGAAAGGTCAATTCAGCTTGTAGCACTGCTGAACATTGAGAAGAAAAGCGTGAGGGTCTCGCAGGTAAGTTAATCATTAATTTGTAAGGTATGTTTGTCATGCCAACCATCCAGCATTCAGAGACTGAGGATTACTACCTTCCTAATTGCTGCATATGATTAACTTTATACTCCTGCAAATTTGCTGTGCATGCTGTCTGCACTATTATCTGATGAAACTCATGCACTTATTAGCTGATCTTTAAGCCAGGATGCCCAAAATGCAAGCAAGGAAATCTTTCCTTGATCAGTGTTAACAAAAAAAAACCAAGCAAAGAAGCAGAAATACTGTGATTATAAACTAGCACAGACCTTGATTAGCCTCACTACAAAGAAAAGCAGAAATAGAGGCTTGTTTACAGGGACTTTTGACCTCTGCTTCACCTCCAGCCACATCCTGGGCCACAATGTTTGCAACTAGGACACAGTCAGACAGGCTTCACACATGAACTTCCTTCTTATCCATGTAGTTTAAAAGTTAAATGTGCTTTTCCTCATTTGCCCACCTAAGGAAATTGGGAAGAGGTAACCATTCCTGCTTTTTATGGTGTTCAGACTGCTCATCAGCAAAGTAGGTCTCTCCTTCAGCATCATTTATGAAAGTGAATGCAGCAAAGATGTAGAGTCTGCTATAAACATCTCTGTAAAATACAGCTCTGATCTCAGTCTCCCCAGCCCAGCTGTGGCACCAATCTGTGGCTTCTCCCTGGGTCCCTCACCTGGAGCTTTATTAACTCCTGGAGGACACATGAAAGGACCAGGCATCTAGCTGTGTACAGTGCCTCAGGCCACAGAGTGCCAGAGGGGCCCCAACAAATGCAGGAAATGCACCTCTGGCTTCGGGGAGTACAAGGAGGGAACCTACCGAGTCAATGCTTGGTGTACCAACTTGAAAGTTCAGTTTAGGAGGTGTCTAAGTGACCCTATGACCGCAGTAAGGCAGGATCTGAAACAACTTCTGCCATATCCTTCCCCATAGGCCAGTCTAACACCACTTGACTAATCTTCTGCATCAGCCAAACAGGAAAGCAGGGGTTTATTAAATGCATTAAATGTATTAAACCCTTTCTAAATGCAGGAAGGTTAGGTGAGTGTAAGGACTCTTATATCCATTTCAGAAAAATGAAGGAGGAAGCAGCAGGTCATGGGGAGTGGATGGGAACAAAGGTAGGGAAAGTTATTAATTATTGTTTATGGAAAGGATGCCAGTTTCTCCAGTACAGTGGTGGAATAGCCATGTGCATTCATAGTTAACTGCAAGAGGTCCCCAGATGCATAGGATCAGCCAAAGCTCACCAGGTCCCCACTAATCAAGGGCCGATGATAGTCTAAGTTGGTGCAGTACAGGGAATGGACAGGGCTCAGTCAAAGGTTGGACTTGGTGATCTTAAAGGTCTCTTCCAACCAAAGAGAATCTGTGATTCTGTTTGCTGTGGCCAGCCAAGGTGGCTGGTGGCATTCCCTCAAAAGGGCTCTTTACTCTTGGTATAGATATCTCATGCCAGGACTGCAACCAGTTCCTCCAGAAAGTAAAAGAGACAATCCTTCCCTTGACACTCTGATCTGTCTGGGTTGTAAACTCATACACAGGCTTTAACGTTGTATGGAAAGACTGCTTTCTACAATATTAGTAGTTAGAAAGCACTTTCTCACCTCACGAAATGGGTTATCAAACTTTGGAATGGACTGCCGAGGGCTGTGGTGGAGTCCACATCCCTGGAGGTGTTTAAGGACAGACTGGCTGTGACCTTAGTGCTCTGGTCTGGGTGGCAATGTCCAGTCCCGGGCTGGGTTGTATGAGCTCAGAGGTCTTTTCTAGCCTCAATAATTCTATGAGTCTGTGAGTCTGTAATACGCATGACCACTGCACAGTACCAGGGAACACTGAACTTCTCAGAAATGGACAAACAGCAGTCACAACCTAAATAGTAATAATAAAAATAACAACAATACAATGTCACTTGCATCAGCACTCTACACTGAAACAAAGTGAAGTGCCTGAAAGCTGAAGAAATGCTAAATGGTTCTCTTGTCACTCTTATCACAGATATCTGTACTGAGCGTGGGTTGGTTTTGCTCCATATTTTATCTCCAGCAACATACAATGAAGTTGCAAATGGCATTACTGAGCATGCCAAAATGCCCGTGCCGTAAATATAACACTGAAATTGTGATATAAATCTATTTTCAGCTTCCATCTGAATATTCAGAATGTCTCCTCTTATCACTGTTTTATGTTATTTTTATATTCTGAAAGATGACAAATACTGAATGGCAAGAGCGATCAGGCTGTGGAAATCGCCTCCTGGGACAGAGCTGTGTGCTCTCATCGGGCTTTTTTTCCCCCTCTTACCTTTTATTTTTATGATTAGTCAATCACTCTCTAGCCACCTCAGGGAAATGCAAGGTGAATTAAGAGAAAGAAGGTCAAGGTTATCATGGAAAAGTTTAATCCCTCCTCAGTGGGAACCAGTTTAATAGTTATGGCTAGACTCAAGTGTGGACCTCTGTTGGGAATCCCAGTGAAGGTCAAAGGCAGAGAAGGAAAAAAGCTGCGCTGAGATCTTAGACAGTCATAAGCAGACAGATGTTCCTAGGCTTTAATGAGCAGTCTTGGCTCCAGGCCTTTCTTGGCAGAGCTGTTTAGTTTTAGTTTTTTTCCTTGTAGTGCAAGGTATGGCTCTGGTTAGCTGGCTCTGCTTAGATAACTGATGATTTTTCCATCTAAATAATAGCTTCACAATGAAGAAACCAGTTCATAATCTGTGACTTGATGGATTAGGTCATGGGGGATGATGTGCAGTTGTAATCACAAAAAGTAAAAATAAGTAAAAATACTAATTTTGGTTTAAATGAGAACCGGTTTTCAAAGTTAAACAGTGAGTCTGAAGGAGCCAACTGAGAGTTCTACCCTTCCATTTTATGGTTTTTTTATCATCGTGGGCAGTAAACTCAGGAAAAGTAATGTGAAATTGGGTTTTCTTTACCAGTCCTATTTCAGATCAGCCTGGTGGGGAGGATGTCCCTACTCTGGAAGTTTGTTTGGGTTCAGCAGTGCAGAGAATTTTAACAATTTATTATGCTTAAGTGGAATTAATTTTTTAAAACAAGAGGGTACAAGACTAGCCCTTATCTAACTTAAAATCACTAACTTCCTCTAAAAAAATAGTCTGAGAAATAACCTTGTTTACAATTTGTAAGTTTTAACCCTTTTTTCCTAGGACACAACTTCTTTAATGCAAGAGCCACCTCAACACATGGTGTGGAACAGTTTTGACGGATAACAGCCCTGACACAACCAGGGACTGGATTCACTCTCTTTTCCACTATTTCTGGGTGTCACAACTGGCCTGATACAGTACAATACTGTGAATGGGAATGTATCTGTGGGATACGCTCTGCTTTTCATTGCTGTAGTCCAGATCCCGGTCTCAGTGAAGGAAATGGAAACGTCTAGGTGGCTTAAGCATGAGCAGTCTTTGGATCTCAATCAGTTACAAGTCAATAAAAAAGAGCCTTACACTGGCAGGTTATACAGACTGTGCTCCCTCTGTGTTCTCGGCCGATTCCCTTTTCATTTTGGAGGCTATAAATTACATTTCTCTGTAGCTCATTTTTAGTACAACAGAGTCTCATCCACCACTGGTTTGTTCAGTAACGCCGACCGTTTTCCAGAACCAAGTGTGAAATCTGCTTTGTGATAAATATCTGATGGTGCAGGAGCTACAGACTTGCTTCCAAGCTAAATTCATTTATATTGCAGGAAAACACCTGCCTCTGTGTCATCATGAAAGCAGCTCCCTATTGTAAAGCACATTTCAGTCTCTCAGACAAGATTCAGATTCCTTTCTATTCCCCCTCTGCAGGAGAGGAACAGATGTCCTTAGCAGCCAAAAGGAGCTTCCTCCCTCTTCAGCTACTCATCTGATATTTCCAAGTTATGAGTCCTGAAACTCTTCAGAGTCAATTGGTTAGGGTTTATTGTTTCCATGACACAAGTCCCTCCCCACAGCAGCTCAATGCTGAGGATAATTACTTCACACAACACCTGCCAACTGGAAGTGACAGATTTACACTAGGATTGTACCAAGGGTCTCCATATATTCAGCCCATCTAACACCATCATTGGTCCCTCTGTGTCAGCAGTACACTGCACTAGTCATGGGACCCTGTCCCAGCTCCACAGTTTCTCACACTTGTGGTCCATTCCATCAACAAATGGCTCTTGCACTCTCAGTGAGCCAGACCAGAGACTCTCTGTTTGCCCAAAGGGTGGGCAACTTCCCAGCCAGTGAGAGGGATGCCCACCTTGCCAAAAGGTATTACAATTGCTGCTGTTGACGAGTACAAGGGAACGTTGAAGGAAGTGCAACAAGCCCCGAGCGATAGGCAAAGGCAGGACAGTAATTATAAAAACACAGTTTAACAACACAAAGACTTCTTTTGGCTTAACACATGGCCAACTTTCTTGTTGGTCTCCCCACAGTTTGGATGAAAAATGGAAGAGTGTTATAAAAAAATATAAGAAGGCTATGGACTTACAAACCTATTTGCTGTAAACAGCAAGTTGCTTCCTTCTCAGCATTAACATTTAGATGCAGTGAGGTAAGACAGGATAAAGCGAGCTTACCTGAAGAGGCTGAGGAATCGTAAGTACTTCTGTCCTTCCTGTTTGTCCTGAAGGGCTGAATGTCCTTTTCCCTGTAAGTTCCAAACCCTTCAAAACTTCTTCTTTTATTCCCACTTGCATCGTTGTCCCGCTTCTCACTTGAGGAATTCATTTCACCAAACATGTCCAGGGCCTCTGACCTTCCATTACTGTCAGTGTTACCGGAGTATCTCTTTGTGCAAGAGTCAATGGGATCATTGCTTGAGTCACTTTTATCTTTACTCTGGGTCCACTGCTGGGCATCAGAAATTGATAACGTAGACAGCGTATCCACTTCAAAGTTAGTCTTCGAGCCTTTGTGTCCGGTTTCACAATGCTGGTGCTTCTGCTTCTCCTTATGCTTGCTCTTCTCATTGAGCAAGGAGAGGTCTTTATCTGAGCTGCTCAGTCTTTCGTTGATCGTGTGGCTGGAGAAGCCAGTGGACTTGCTAGTAAAGAGACCACTCAGATCGTCATGTGTCCCCAATATCCGCTCGTCCTTATGCTTGTGCTTATGTTTGTGTTTCCTTTTGTGAAGTCGGACACTTGAAAGGCTTGTTCCTCCAACCTTCGGAGGAGTCAAAGAGGACTGCATGTCTCCAAGGCTCATTCCCACAGGTGTTTGTAGGTGCACTCCATGTTTCGCTTTATGCTTGGCAGTAGTGGACATCTTCATATGAGAGCTTGCATGGAATTGGGGTGGGGGCACGGTAGGTCTCATAAATGGGGAAGCCGCTCCGAGCGTGTGAGACAGGTACAAAGGAGCTGGATACTGACCATAGTAACCAAGATTCATCATAGGCATTGATGTGTAAGGCATTCCATAGGGTGCATAGTAACTCCCACTGGGAATAGGGTAACCGAACCCTTGTAAAAAAGGCACCTTTGTCATGGTGTCATTGGTTTTGGCAGGTCTACCACGCTTCTTCTTAGACTTCATGTCAGAGGTCCGCCGAAGATAGAGCAATGGGTCATATTGGATATATGGCACAGGGTAGTAGTGATCAAAATTAATTCTGAAGATGCTGGGATATGGATTTTCATGATAAAATGTATAACTTCTATGGGAAATCCTGAAAACTTGAAACTTATTGATGAGTTCCTCAAGGTCTGCCAGAAACTGGAGGTCATCTCTGTTCTGCAGGCTTTTCCTTTTCCTCTTGTGCTTTGGCTTTTTAATGCTCTCATGAGAGAGAAAGTTATCCACAATGAGATGTTTCTGCCGGTGACCATGCCTGTTCTTTGTGCTGGTGTCAGATGGGATAGCCTCTGGATTGTCCAGGGTGCAGAAGTCAAAGGAGTATCTCCGGCGGGACTCTGAGCTTTTCTCAGCTTGGTCAGAAGTGCTGTTGTTGTCTGTACCTATCCCACTGTCACTCGGTATGGTTTCCTCACTGTGAGACTCGCTCACGGGTGACAGCGTGACTTCTTTCAGAGAACCTATTTCACAGAGGTGGGAAGGTGAATTAGCCATTAACCTGGGTGGAGACAGCTTCCAAGTTCCACTGTGCATTCCTTTCTGGGTTTTTGTAGGAAGAGCACTGATAGGTTGAAGATTTGGCATAGTTTTTAACTCTGAAAAATTTGTTTCAGTGCTGGCAGGGCTGAGGTTGCCATTAGTCCCCACTAACTGTGTTGAAAGCGAATGAATAGCTGCTGGTGACGATGCCACAAGGGACTGCAGGTTGGAAGGCACTGCTGGGTTTTCTGGCTGGCTGGAAACAGGCCTTGAGTGCTTGATGGCTGTCTTAGGTTCTTCTGGCTGAGGCTGCAGCTCTGCTCTTGGCTTTCTGCCCCTTTTTTTACCAATGTAGATAGTCCCCCTTTTGCTGACATTGATCTGCTTCCCTAGTCTGGCATCAATGGTGGTTGGCCCAGCACTAGACGGTGGCTGGACTTTTGCTTTCAGAGCTATGCTGCTGGAGCAGGAGGACAAGATCTGATTGAGGATATTCTTCCTCTTGAGGGTCTTCATTTTGTTGATGGTCTTGATGGTCTTCTTATCCAAGACCCCAAGTTTCCCAACCTTTTTGTGGAACTTGAGTTCACTGATGGACTTGTCCTCTCCAGGGACCATCTGGGCCAGCTTGGCCAGATTCCGTCTCCTCTTCCTTTTCTTTGTTCCTGGAAATTCGCGACTGATTGGACTCACTGGGCTGGTGGATGTTCCCTCGTGAATCGTTTCGACAGTGAGCAAAGGCTGTTTCTTTGGTCGTCCTCTTTTTTTCTTGACAGGTGTGATCACAGTAAGACTGTCTGTATTTGTATACAGAGGGCTGGATGGTGTGATGGGATACGCTGAAGGAGGCTCCACCATCAGCTTCTCAGATGTTGTCATGGAGGTCTCCCGAAGGATAGATTTAGGTTTGCTGCAGGTCCATCGCCGCTTAGCTGCATGTTTGGGGTGCTGGACCTCAGTCAATTTGCCAGCTGTGGGAAGATCAGGGGGTAGGAGAGTGGATGTCACAGCTATAGGTTTTCTGAGCCTGGTGGCACTGTTGGGGGAAGCTTTGTCAGTGAGCACACTGCTGTCGATGGTTACTAAGGGGGACTCATTTTCAATCACTTTCCCTGGCTTTGTGGCTCGAAGATCTTTTTTACTCCCTTCTAGCTGAGAGCTACTCCTGTTTGTTACTTCACTACTCATAGCAAGTCCAGACGGCAGGCTCTTCTCCTGGATCGTCTTCTCAACGGAGGATTTTGTGGATTGCCTTTTTTTCCTTTTGTGACCAGACGCATCTATTGTCGGA
Organism: Upupa epops; assembly: GCA_013397515.1. Lineage (NCBI taxonomy): Eukaryota > Metazoa > Chordata > Aves > Bucerotiformes > Upupidae > Upupa > Upupa epops. The sequence goes on along the minus strand of VZRI01005681.1, from coordinate 81,542 downwards.
GACTTTATTGGGATAGTAATTCGCACGTGACTGGTGTCACTTTCGCAGCTGCTAGCAGAAGTGGGATTCTGCTTCGAGGGTGATGTATCCAACACACTGTCCATGGAGTAAGACTCCTTTTTCCCTTCCATGCTGTCGTGAGATTTGCTGTCAAATGCCTTCTGAGCACTCTTCACCCATTCGATGTCTGCGGTTTGGATAGTTTGACTTATCAAGTCCTTTTTGCTGGATTTCTTCTTTGTACTCCCGGTGAGCAGATCAGGGGCCTCCAGCTGCACGCCTCCCTCTTGATCACCGAGAGGCAAAAGCCCGTTGCACTCAGAGATGCTGCTAGGCTGGGTGGCCATGCTGATGTTGTTGGGTGATGGAACTGCACTGCAAATGGCAAGCTCTTTGTTACTGGCTGACAGTGGCCCCCACGCGCTGCTGGTGCAGGACTTCTTCACTTGGGATTTGCTGAAGGACACTCCTGGCTCTGGAGCAGGGACCTTGGTGGCACTAGTTGCTTCCCGACTGGGTTCTGTGTTGATGAAGCAACTTTGAGAAATGGATCCAGTATCAGAGCTCGCTGACCAGTCAAGATGGTGCTGGTTGCTACTTTTCTGCTGGTGCTTTGATTTTAAGGTGTCACCGGTGAAGTCTTGTTGGAGGCCTGTATCGTAGTGCAGAGCAGAATGTTTTTGTGGCCTGTCATAACCCTGAAAGGTAGAAGAAAACAAACAGAAAAGACATTACTTTATCAGCCCATTCATAACTCGTGATGGCAGATGTTTACTTACACAATGAGTGACAACTCTTCCTAGCTCATGACCTTGTAAGGGTTAGGAGCTTTCATAAAGTCTTCATATACTCAAGCCAAATTTGCATTTAGACTCCTGCTCTGTAAACAAGCTTTGTTTTGTTTTCCCACTCTAAAAACAATGGAAATATTTCTATAAATGCTAAACTGCTAAGGAAACACATTCTATTGATTTTTAATTTAAAACACTAGTAAAATATTCCCTTTCAATGGATGAATGGTGCAACCCGGCCTCCTGAAAAATAATCCCTCACAGAACTTGATGCTCAACCGCAGCAATTAAACTCATTGTTATAAACAAGAAGAATACAAAATTATCACTGAAGTTGTAGGAAAAAAAGAGGAAACCCCACTGGTCCGCTAACCCAACGAAGCCAGAATCTGCAAAGCTCTATGTGCTTAAACTTATCACATAAAAGTCATCTTCACAAACCCAGTGCTGGCATTCATATGCATAGCGTCAAGATTTTGAGGCACACTTGGCAGGTTCAAGATTTGCATTGCTCCCTTTCCATTTTAATAATCTGCCGTTTGTAATGCTCCTAACAGATATTTTCAATATGATTTCTAATCCAACAGCAGCAACTCACATCGCAGAGGTTACAGAAAGGGCAGAATAATGCTGCAGAGTGAGTGATACAGAGTGAAAGAAAGTCTAGTCTTTTTTTTTTATGTCTTGGTGGGCGTCCTTCAGCTAAATAGATTTGTGTTTGCTACAGCTGTTGGCTTTTGAGGAGTCTCCGAAAGCAAAAGAAAAATAAATTGTAATTTATTTTTATTTTCACTGACTGACCCCTTCCAGCCACTTTGCTTTCTCCTCCTACATTTAGGAAATTTTTATTTCTCTCTTTTTTTTTAAAGCTCCGGATCAAACTGTGCAATTGATTTTGTACACTTAGTACCACAAACAACTGTTCCTACCAAACTATAACGACTCTGCTCCCAATGCCAAATAAATGATGAAAGACTTAAAATAAATGTGTAACCAAGGGAAGAACAATAGAAAACAACTGCTAAGTGTCTTGTGTTTCTACAAACACCCTGTTACAATTAAGTTCCTATCAGTAGCGTTACGTGAGATCCCCGTTTGGGTTGTTCGCAACAGGAATTTTAGGGCAACAAGAAGGTTTTGAGCTGGGAAATGAGATGTCCCCAGTTCTGAGCAACTTCTGAGAGACTTTAAAAGTGCTGAAGACCCCCATGCCAGTGGTCCATTATCTAGTGACCAGTGAAGTGTCGTCGGTGAACTGATGTGGGGATGCACGTATAAAAACGGGCACGTGGCTTTTCCGCAATAGGCAATAATGATGAATCTGTTCTGGTCCATTGTCTGAAGAGCAATCAGGGACTCTTAAATGCTGTGGATAGTTCAGCTGTTGTGCACATGGACCAGCCATGCTCAGGGAAAGCAGAGATTTCCAGGAATTGTGGAGTGAGAAAATGAAAGCATGCAGCTGCGGTGGAGCTGCAGATGTCGTGGGTGAGCGACACCCGGTTTCTGCAGCCTGAGAAAGGAGCCGAAAGCATAAACAGCCCTCAGGGGAATGAATCAGTTCCTCCTCCTCCTTCTCCTTGCAGTGGCCTCCCGCGTACGAGCCACACAGTGCATAGCAGACATGACCCACGCCGCTGATGCCCTCCTCCAGAAAATGGAGCCCACCCACGTCCGCGCTGCTGGGATGGAGCCAGAGAGGGGTTGAAAGGAAATCAGCATTGCTGGCACTAATGTTTGACAGTTTGTTTTTATGATTCTTGCTTTTTTAAATATTAATCGCAAAATTCCTGAGCTTGGTTTGGGCCATTTAGGGCTTCTCCTGCCTCCAAGCCACCAGGCTGGGTGTGCTGCCAGCTGGGCATGAGGAGCATGAGGCGCATAAGCAGGATGTGGCCATCCCTAGCTGAGATCTGAATGGGATGGAAGTAGATATCCTTCACCTACACCTGATGTTAAACATCACCTTCCTGAGGTACCATGGTATGTGACTTGGAAAACCCCTTGAGATGATGGGCTGTGGCCTCACTTGGTGCCCTGAACCCTCACGAAGGCAGCACTGGGCTGTTTCCGCTCAGATCCTGGCCTTATGGCTGCAATCAAAGTAATTCCTTATGGCCATGTTATTTCCAAAATGCTGAGCTGTGAAACTAAATGACCTGAAAAATTTCATTTGGGAAGGAAAAAAAAAAAAGAGAAGAAAGGAAGACACTTAGAGCAGTGAGTAAAAACATCATGCTCTGGCAACACTCTGGTCCCACCAAGTCCATTGCACACATGGAGGCCTCAAGTTTAAAAGGAGCAGTAATCTCTGATCTATATTTTAGGGCAGTTAATAAGGGCTCAGAAGTGAGCCAGCTATATATCAGTTATGAATATACATGGCTCTTCCAGCCTCATTTCCTTGGCCTGTACATTATAAAATGATGATGCAACTTCCAACATATCCCTAATGATAGCCTTGTCATTACCCCAGCACCGCAAGCCACCACATCTATCTCACAATTCATGAGAAATATATGCCTATGTCATCAAAGGTGCCAACTCTGGAGGCATTTAATCACACGCATAAGCATTCTGATTTCAACATGCTTTCAAAAAACAACCAGTCTGCAGGATCAGGGGACTTCATTTCCTAAGCAGAATGTCAAAACTATATATCTGCCCAAGCACTTAACAGTCCACTGGGTTTCCTCAAAGAACTACTTCCAGAATAACATTTACTATTTGCTCTGCCTTGCCAGACACATCCGTATCTGCCCAAAATAATTCTTCTGTGGCATCAGAGATCCTTTGGCTGCAGCAGGTGATGTTTTACTGGTGGCAATGGACACTAAAGAATCATGGAATGTATTGTGTAGGAAGGGACCTCCAAAGTTTGTCTAGTCCAACCCCCTAGAACAAGCAGAGACATCTCTCACTAGAACAGATTTCTCAGAGCCCCATCCATCCTGATCTTGAATGTCTCCATGGACAGGTTCTTCACCAGCTCTCTAGGCAACCATTCCCAAGGATTCACCACCCTCAGATTCAACAACTGTTTCTTCCTGTCCAGCCTCACTTTGCCCTTTTCCAGTTTCAAACCATGACCCCTCATCCTATCGTTCCCTGCTCTTGTAAACAGTCTTCCCCAGCCTTCTGACAACCCCCTTCAGAGGTTGGAAGGCGGCTATAAGCTCCTCCCAGAGTTTTCTTATCAGGCTGAAGGTACGTGGGTGCTATTTACCTAGAAGTGCTACTCAACCAGTTGAATGTAATGCAGCCAAGTGTATTTTATTCCCCACTTTCCATCTGGGTTTCTGTCTGATCCCATTGGTTAGGTTTCAGTTGTCTCTGTTAAGAGAGCATCACCTTAAGCAGTCAGCAAGTCCTAGCTCAGCTAACTTAAGCTTCTGGTGAGCCTAGTGGAGGATGCCAGAGCTGTCATCAGGGTGAAGGCAAACAAGGCTCTTGAGTATCTTGATGCCTTTCACACAAACTCATTTCTTTGTCAGTAAGTGCACAACACACTCCAGTTCCATAGGTCTTGTCAAGGGTCTGTAGACTTGAATAGTGTTCCTATGTCATCACGGCCAAGTCTGACATCAAGAGCAGTGGGTTTTTTCAGGAAAAAGGATAGATTTACCTTTATGATGTACTATCGAGTTTATGGGACCCTAAAAATACTTCAAACGTCAGCACGTGCCTCTGTTTGCAGTTTGCCCTTTCATTAAATGGGATTTCCTTCAGCAGCAAGTTATCCTGTACTGAGTCTGCTCCTTCTTCCTTTGTGAAAGCAGAAATATAACTTAACTCATGCAACTTTATCACATCTCGCCAGACTTGGTCAATATTTCTCTTGGTATTTAGTTTACTGGGTGTGCTTAGCAGGCAATAATCCCATCTTTCCTTTAAAGAAAATAAAGTACACATAAAGAAGCTAAGGATTTTCATATCTGCATAAAATGCAATCCAGCACACACTAAACCTTAGACTAAAACAATAAAGTTTGAATCCTCTTAGTAGTAGCATATGGCTTTAATGACAAACTCATGAGTTTTGGCAACGGTGAGTAGATCTATGAGTATATATCCCACACAGCTGAAGAGCACTGGCCAAAGAGAGATGAGGTGGGACTGTATGTTTAGCCCTGTCTTGCCAGAACTGTGCAACCAGGCACCTGCAGAGGTGATTTCTCCTCTTAACAGCTTGATTTTGACATACAGCCCTAACTGCTGAGGGAGTGAGACTGCATCAGTCCCATGATAAGCAGCACCCTACCCTGCGAGCAGTACTCAGCAGCAGAATACATTCCTGAGGGACACTTTTCATTTAACTACTGGATGTCTCACTGTGCTTTCTCATTCCCTCTCCTGAGCTTCTCTCTAAATCCACACTCTGTTTACAGTCCCAAAGCAAAAATGAGGGAGGAGATGCTAGCAACCAAATCAGGAGCATAGTAAAAGAAAAATAATAATGAAAAAAATTAAAAAAAATAAGATATATTTATAATATTTATATATTTTTGTCCAATAATGGTCAAACATGCAATTAGTGAAATAAATCACCTGAAAAATATCTAACTGGCTGCCCCCTTGCTCCAAACACACCTTTTTTTTTTCTTGAGGAGGTAACACACATACATCTTGTCAAGAATCTGGCTTGCAAATCAAAGTTAATGCCACAACGCCCCCTCTTTAAATCATTCGCAGATCCATCTGTGTAATGGCTCCTCAAGTGTAATTCCCTATTAAGAGGCTTTATCTGGAGAGATAAGCAGCTGGTTCCCATGTCACTAATTGCTGTCTGCTGTGATTTTAAAACATCTGCACCATTGTGCTCTTCATTTTCATATTCTAATCACCCTGAAACTTGAAAAAGGTACATCATTGATTGTTTCTGTGGGTTAATTAGTACACAGTCTCCTTGTAGAGACAATTTAAAGGCAGTCAGAACCTCAATCAGCAAGTTTGTTTTAAAAATTAATAACATCGGGAGCGTCTGTGGGGATTGGCATCCACAGTGACACATCAGAGTGTGCTCTGGGGACATACTATCCTTTGTTATCTTCTTCATGGGCTTGAAATACATTTAAAAAAAAAAAAAGTGAGGAAAAAATAAAAGAGGAAAGGCTTTCCTAAATGACTAATGTCACTTAGAATCAGAGTCTTGCAAAGTGCTTGCTTTTATCTCGGGGCCACTCCTGCGTCGCCAGCAAGAGCAAATCTCATCAAGTACCATGCAATGCCTCTGTGTGGTCTGGGAACTTGTAAACCATCTTTGGCCATCTTGGCAACTGGCATCTCACTGGAAATCCACAGGGTGAGGCCTTGACTGGTATTGTCCCTTGGGTTGGCTAGATGCTGGGTCACCAGGTATTGTCTCCAAGCTATGCAGAGAGGGATTTTAGCTCAGTTCCCACAGCTCTCTTCTATGATAGCAATCTTGCATGTGAACTGGGCCTTTCTGAGCCAGATCAGAGCCAAGGCTAGCCTGAATTCACACACACTTTGACTTTACACTCCAAAAGTACACGAGACAATGCTGATAGCAGACCTTTGGTGCCTAGAGAAGGGTTGACTTGAGTTTTTCAAGGTCGAATGGGTAAATCTGGCAGCAGTGAGGTTAAGTGGAAAATGCAACGGGCACCTGCCATCTGAAAAAAACCACTCTCCTTCATAGAGAACTCCTAAAACTGGTGGAGCTCTGGGTGATTTTTTTCCTCTTGAAAAAGCTTTATCTCCAGTTTCTGCTTCCTAGACATGCATGAAAACATGTTACTGGAGAAGAAAACCCTTTGAGAGAAAGAAAAACCCCAGAGATTTCCAGCTCCAACACATGAATAAATAATTCTGGCTCAGCTCATACTTCTGCTCAAAACAGAGCATTTCCTATTACGTCCCAACGGGACATCTGCAAACTGCTCACTCGGAGTCTCTAATCACAACGATAGGTTGGTGGTGTTTCATGTATTCTGGTGAATATACTGAGTGTTCCTGGGGTAGCATAAATAAACGATCCAAGCAGAGGAGACATCAGGTTCAGGGGAACTTAATGCTGGCCCAGTGACTTGCAGGTTGAGCAGTAACTGACAGGAACTGTGGTGAATTTATTGGAGGGCTTGTGTCAAGTCAGGTTGGTTCCTAATAACAAGTGTCTGAAGTGGTTTCAGGAATCATTTTAGGTCCTTGGTGACTCTAACCAGGGAGAAGGGACTATAAATAGGTGTGTGACATTTGCTGGGACTGCAAACAGCAGTATTGTCTTCTGAGAAACCCTTCTGAATCCAGTTCAGAGCTGACAGAGACCTTAATTCCAATTAAAATGAGAATGGAAAACCTGCCAGCAAGCCCTAACATAAAACTCATCATTATCATCCTGAACAAGCATGGGTCTCCAAAGAGGTTTGTCAGTTATATTGCTCCTAGAGTTTACTCCTACCCCCAGCATCCTGAGTCTTGAGTAGTGCATTGCCCAGATACCATCACACTCACAGGAGTGACGATCATTTGTTAAACATGGAAGGAGAGGCAGGAATTAACAGGAAGCTGCAGGGGGACTACTTGAGAGCAAGACACAGCATGTGGTGGGACTGGGTTAATTAAAAGCTAAACATCACCTGTTTGTGTCCGTGCACCAAACACAAACATCACAGGCTGTGGTCCAAGTCACACACAGATCAGGAGGATCTTCACTGGGGCTGCTGGAGGTCCTTTCAGATTTGCATTCCTATTGCTCTGTGGCTCTGGCATCCCTGAGACATTTGTGTAATGGTGTGTGCGTCCACACAGAGAAACTGAAGTGCAGGCTTTTGCATTTCAATTGTTTTGACAACACATATCTAAAGCACTTATCCTTCAGGAAAAGACAAAGCAATGCACTGAGATCACTGAAGGGTACAAAGCTGTCTGTCTGGTTGTAAACCATGATTTTTCATGCATTCCTGGTCAAGTGCCATAATTGGGTAAATAATTCAGAAATTCCAAACTTATCCCAAATTAATTTTTCTACCGGCTTTAAACTGGATGATCTGCACCCTCTTTCAATCTTCTGCTGGATTTCAGATGCTCCCATGTTCCACAGGCAGGGATAGAGGATTTTATTTGGGCAAATTGCAACAACATGTTGAGTTCATAAAGGTAGGATTTGGCGCTGCTGGCTGATCTGCTCCTTTGCTAGTGGGATAGACCCATCTCTGCACATATTTTCTTTATCAAATGTTTAAACAACCCTGCTCTTTTCAGGGCTTTGTATTAAGCACCGAGTCTGGGAAAACTCTAAACAATAGGATTTTTCTGTCATCTCCAACAAAGAACCCATCACCACCGACATAACAACGCAGTTTAAATATCGTGTTTAAGCATAACACAGTTTGCCGCCTGAGTTTAGGCAGCTGGGAGGGAACAATTAGGCACCAGCTAAGGTGGACTACAATGGGACTCATACAATTTTACCCATTCATCTGGTGAGACAACCCTGGTTCAGTCCTTCTTTGGCTTCAAGCCAGCGCAAAAATTTTTAAGCGAGCTTTTCAGACATTATGTTCACCAAGCCTGGGCTCGCAGAGCAAGACGCCTTTGCTAAGCTGCCTGGTTTTGTTTGCCCAAATACCCTTCAAAAGAACAGCAGCGGTGCTATTAAGGTTTTATTGTTCATATATAAAACACACTTCCATCTCTTTGCAAGTGGAATATTTCCATGGAGCTCAACCTACTCTTCCCAGTGTGTAACCGCACATCCATATTTCTACCTCATCCCACTCTTCCACTTCACTCTGTAAAATTTCAAGTTGAGGAAGACAATGTATATCTGCCAAGGAGTTTATCCTAAAGTGAAATGAACCCATTAATTCAATAAATGAAGGACCGAACTGGGAGCGTTCACAAACCATGCATAAATTGTAGGCAAAAAAAGCCCAAAACAAACTAGATTTGGGGAAAAACAAGAAAATTGAATTCACCTCTCATAAAAGCACCACACAAAGATGTACGGAGATTAATCTCATGTCCTTAACAACTGCAATCTCTAACTACTTAAACGGAAGGGAATTCCAGCGGTTCTTGGTACTTGTGGAAGCATATTGTCCATGCAGTCCATGTGCAAACTACAACAATACCTTGTATAGTGACTTCACAGATCACAGAATTACTGAGGATGAAAAACCCTCTGTCACCACATCAACCAGACCAGGGCACTAAGGGCCACATCCAATCTTCTTAAACACAGGGATGGAGACTCCACCACAACCTTGAGCAGTCCATTCCAGTATCTAACCACACTTTCCGTGAGGAAAGTCTACCCATCAATTAACCTAAAACATCCCAGGAGCAGCTTCAGGCCCTGCCCTCTCATCCTATCAGTAGTTGCCTGGGAGAAAAGGCCATAGCCCACCTACCTTCAACTTCCCTTCAGGAAATTATAGAGAGTGATAAGTTCCCCCCAGAATCTCCACTTCTCCAGGCTAAACAACCAGCTCCTTCAGCCTCTCCTCATCAGACTTTTCCTCCAGTCCCTTCCCCATCCTCACTGCTCTCCTCTGGACCTGCTCCTGTACCTCAATCTCTTTCATGAAGCAAGGGGACCAGAACTGCTCCCAGTACTCAAGGGGAGGCCTCACCAGTGTTCAGTCCAGGGGGATAGTGACATCCCTAGTCCTGCTGGCCACCCTATTGCTGATACAAGCCAGGATGCCATTGGCCTTTTGTGCCACCTGGGAGCATTTGGTTATTAGAGCATTTGGATTTGAAGGACAGACAATGACTGTGGATATGCCAACTCTACATCGCTGTCTTTCTTTTGGGGTAGGTGCTGGGTGTAGATTGGATGTCTCTTATAATCAACAGAAGCACAGATTCTCTTTGCTTTGAAGAGACTTTTAAGATCTTCAAGGCCAACCTTCATCTCAACACTGCCAGGGCATCACTAAACCATGACCCTCAGGATGTGCTGAGAGAAAGAGTGCAAATAGTTACTACAGTCCAGGTAGACAATCTCCACAGCCTCTCCACCATCCACTCAGTGGGTCACCTTATTATTTAAGGAGATCAGGTCAGTTATGCAAGACCTTCCTTTCATAAAGCCATGTTTACTGCACCTAATCACTATTGGACTTTCATGCCACCTGGGCACCCTGCTGGATCATATTTAGCTGATTGTTAACCAGTACCCTCAGGTACCTCTCCACCAGGCCACTCTCCAGTCACTCATCCCCCAGTCTGTAGCTCTGCTGGTGGTTATTGTGTCCAAAATGTAGGACTCTTCGCCTGGCCTAAACAGCAGAAGGATCTCTTGATGGACTAGGACTTGCATAAATACGAGCAGTTACGGGTATTAATCTCTGAAAGGTCTGTAGTGTTGTGCAGGATGTTAATGCTTCAGCACATCTCAGCTTACTAAATTGAAAATAAGGATGTGAGAAGCTGTGCACTACAAGTTGCTGTTATAATTCTTAAAAGCCCGCAGTGCTTAATTTACATTGAAAGATTTCTTTTATCCTTCATTTACTATGGGAATTGCAGTGTTACCCTGAATACTTTATTTTTTCCAAGGGGTGGGGAAATATAAATGCTTTTTTTTTTTTTCCAGTGAGGCCAGTGATTTTTTCCACTAGGGTTAAATAATTTGATTATAAATTGAGTCCTTAAATGTCAAGGAGATGCTGGATTCACCTGAAAACAGGCATTTAAAGAAGCTCATAAAAGCTGTGGTCTTCAGTCAGTTAGCTCATCATTCTTTTAGCATGCACTTCATTTAGCAGTTACTGACCGCCAGATTAATTCTTTCAAAGCATCCTGATTGCAGCTAAGGTCTAGCCTGAAGTATTGCACGTGCAACAGCATTAGCAAAAAGCCCAGAAGTCTGCCAGAACATCCATCCAGCACAGCTGGGTTAAAACTCCTCTGTGGGAGAGGATCTTCCCACAGAATCTTCCAGCATCTTCCCACCTTCACACATTAAGGTCTGAGACTTGTGCCATGAATTCAGAAAGAGCACAGAATCATACAATCATTAGGGATCAAGAGGGACCTCGAAAGACCATCTAGTCCAATCCCTCTGCGACAGCAGGATCACCTAGACCAAGCCGCACAGGAACACATCCAGGCAGGTCTGGAACATCTCCAGAGGAGACTCCACAACCCCCTTGGGCAGCCTGTTCCAATGCTCCATTACCCTCCCTGGGAAGAAGTTCCTTCTGATACTGATAAGGAACCTCCTCTGTTCCAGCTTGCAACCATTGTCCTATCACCAGATGACCTTGAGAAGAGCCTGGCTCCAGAAGCATTTTTAGATCCTTCTACACAACAACTATTTATCAAGAACTGTTCTTTGTAATAAGGGTTACTGAACCATCATGTCCATTTTGACTGTACCTCTTGCTTGCTCATGCTACCATGAAGTGAGACCATGGCAATAACTAGAACAGCTTGATGTGAACTGGTCTCAGATGCCTTCACAGAATTTCATGGCTGGGAAGGACCTCAAGGATCACTAAGTCCAGCCCTCATTCCAACAGCTCCCTGAACACCTAGACCATAGCCACAAGTGCTCTAACTACTCAGTTTTTAAACACCTCCTGGGATGGGGACTCCACCACCTCCCTGAGCAGCCTGTTCCAGTGCCCAACCACTCTCTCATGAAACAGCTTCTTCCTAACAGCCAGTCTTGTCCACCCCTGATTCAGCTTGAGACAATTTCCCCTCATCCTATCGTTAGGAATTTGGGAGAAGAGACCAGCACCAGCTTCACTACAACTTCCTGTTAGGCATGACCTGCGTCTTCAAACAATCACGCCAAAAAGATGAACTTTAGAGCAGCCAAAGGTGAGAGGTTCATTCCTTTTGGAAAATCTTCCTACAGATGCCATACCTGGAACTTCTCTGACTTCAACGAGAATACTCTGTACTCAGTGCTAAGTTTGCAAGTGGTATAGCATGCTGCACCCAGAGATGGGATGTGTTCTGGACTCTCTCAAACAACTGGTCCCATCACACTCACAAGTGGGTTTTATCTTTGTTTTCATCAGTGAAATAGTTATCTCCTGCTCCTGGTTTCCACCTCTGTTGGCTGATAAAAGTAATTGGTCTCTCCTTTTCCCCAGAACCTGCAGCAACTGCATGTAGTGATAGGGATAATTTGCTGCACTTGTTGAAGATGCCAAAAGTATGGAAGACATCTCTGTTTCTGGGATAGAGGTGATGATTTCTGCTGTGACACCATTGTTGAGGCTTTTAGTCCTCAAGCTATTTCTGCACAGCAGCCCTAAGGAAAGCATATTTGAAGAAAAAAACCCACATGGGCATGTGCTGTGAGAAAGCTAATGTCTACCCGTAAGTCCTCTTTCAACCTGGAGTTGTATGTCCAGTTCTAGAGCTCTCAACACAAGAAGGATGTGGAGCTATTGGAGAGAGTCCAGAGGAGTCTGTGGAAATGATCAGAGGGCTGAAGCATCTCTGCTCTGGGGACAGGTTGAGACAATTGGGGCTGTTCAGACTGCAGAGCAAAAGGCTCTTGGGAGGACCTTTTATAGTGACCTTCCAATCCTTGAAAGGGGCTGTCAGAATGCTGGGGAAGACTGTTCACAAGGGCAGGGGACGATAGGATGAGGGGTCATGGTTTAAAGCTGGAAAAGGGCAGAGTGAGCCTGGACAGGAGGAGAAAGTTGTTGAATCTGAGGGTGGGGGATCCCTGGAACAGGCTGCCCTGAGAGGGGGTAGAGGCCCCATCCCTAGAGACATTCAAAGTCAGGCTGGATGGGGCTCTGGGCAATCTGTTCTAATAAGAGATGTCCCTGCTTGTTGTAGGGTGATTGGACTAGATGCCCTTTGGAGGTCCCTTCCAACCCAACACATTCTGTGATTCTATGGCAGTGGAAAAATCACAAGCTGCCCTGGCCAAGTCTGAATGCTCTCCTATAAGAACTGATTTTCCCGCCTTCTGGACTTGTTTTCCTGCAGATGCCTCTTCCACCCAGCATCCCACCACATCTTTAGCAAAGGTTCCCACTTGGAGGAAATTCTTAGCAATAATGTTTTGGAGCAACAATAGCAGAAAATGACATAAAATATTGGTGTTTGGAGTGACATCGCATTTCGAGGTCATCACTGTGCTTCTTCTGAACAACACGTAGCTCTACTCTGATGTTCATCCCTCATCTTTTCGTCCTCCCATTCCTTCCCAGCTATGGCAAAATCACCTTTACTAATAAACCTCCAGCTCGAATAGCAGGTTTTATTTAGTATGCTATAAAAACAATCATTTCTCAGATCATAAAAGGGGCTCAACTGGACTGCATCGTTTTGCTGAAGTGAGTTTTCTGGTGGAGCAATTCTCTCTTCTAAATGCCACGGTCCCCCCACTGCCAGTATTTATGTACCAAAATAAAAAACAATTTTCTGTACTTTATTAAGTGTGAATCTCCAGTGGAAATCCATTCAGGAGCTGAACCCGAGATTTAATTGTCCCTCGATTTTATACTTTGGACACTTTCTCTAGTGTTTTGACAACAACAGCACTGGCTAACTATGGTTTTATTAAGGTGCAGCACCATGACTTAAATGCCCTGAACAGGTTTAGCTTCTACACAAAAGTGACAGCAGCATAGACCACAAAAAGAGAGGGAAGAGCACAGTGCTCTAGACGATAGAGCATCCCAAGCATGTCGTTGTGCTTAAATGACCTACCAAATTTCTCCAGCTTCTCTCTTATGAAATCAGGGGGCAAAATTCAGCTTATTTAGTCCCCAGCCCTTCACCCATGAGGTTGAATAGGCAAGAGAAAGAAGGCTTTACTAAAATTAATTCAGGGCTGGGATTATCATCTGGAACATCAAAGCTTGTAGCTCTCTTGGGTCAGAATTTAGTTTACCCTGTGTTGAAGACATGATCAGGAGGAACCCTTCAATTCTTGACCTTATGCAAAAGTTCAGAGATTTCTATGCACACATCCCCCTCAGGAGCGGTGACATGGAGACCAGACAGAGCAATGGTGAGGTACAGCCAGCACTTCAGAGTGCTGGAGGTTTAATTACCCTTGTTCTAGTAACTCACCTAAGTACATTTCTTTGCTCCATAGATGTTGATGAAGCAAAACCATTCCCAGCCCTGTTATTGCTTCCTCTTTAAGTGCTGACTGTGTGCTTGAGCTGAGTAACTATAAAAACACTGACGCGGAAGATACAGTCCCCTCTCCAGGCAGCTTGGCACACAGGGTAAATCAAAAGCAGGCAGTACACATTTCAGACATCAAAGTGCATTTGTCCATCGCTGAGGGAGCAGGGTTATGCCCCTTTTCAAAATGCAACTCATTCTGAAGGATTGGTATTGGGAATGTCAGTGGAAGAAGTTTTCAAGAACTACTTGAGGAGAGAGAGAGGTATCAGCTAAAGCACAGGTGAACCTGGTGTTACAAGCATCTGAGATGCACATAGAGGGACTGAAAATAGATTGGGACAACAGAGCCACAGGAGGTCTTTCAGTTTAGTGAATACACAGGGTATGAAGCTGTAGCTGGAGAAAAGGAGCAATACAGTGCAGGTTTTTAATAAGGAGTATAAATAACCATGAGGAGAGCTCATCATAGTAGTGGATCCTCTATTACTGGAAGTTCCTTTTAATAGAGGCTGGGTGTTTCTCTAACCGATATGCATTAGTGCACAACAGCTATTGGACCTGTAACAGGAATACATTTAGGCAAATCCCCTGGTATGAGTCATGCCGGAGGTTTGACTAAGTGATCACAATGGCTCCTTCTAGCCTTAAAAATCTGTGGCTATATATATCCTCTGTATATCCTCCAGTGTTTTGTCCAACCTGGTGTTAAGCAATTCCAGCAACGCATTTTCAGCCTCTTCCTCTGAGAGTCTATATCCCAGTGTAATAAATCTCACTGCTCAAAGCCTCTTCTCCCTTCCTCTGGAATCCCCAGACATACCTCAGTTCTGGATTCATCCCAACAATTCCTCCTCATCCTTGGCACCAAAGAGAATATTTCACATTTTTAAAGAATTCATTTCACTTGCCATATTCCCAACTGCTATAAAGCTACATTTCCCACTGGTACAATAGGGATGATTTACTAGGAAGGGATTTCCTAGCACCACTAGCCTGGTGAGATGTGGTTCTTCCCAGAACAAGCATGGTTAGCTTTGAACCACGCATGGTCCTGCAAGCGCATGTGATACCAAGCGCCATCAGTTCAATGCACTCAGGGGATACATGGCACATGGGTAGTCATGATGATTTCTTTGTCATCTCTCTCTGCTGAGTATGGACTTTCGAGAAGCAAATGTTAATGACATATTCCTCCAGACCAAGTCCTTCCTCATCAAATAGCTGAGATTTGGCAGTGAACTTTAAGAGGAGGCACCAAGTCTGATCCTTATTCTAAAACTAAGTCTCATGGTCTTCTGTAAAACAGCATGAAATCAAAACATCCTGGACCTGTAGACATGAAGAACCCCGGAGTGTGTTTTAAGCACTGTCTGCTATTTTTCTTTCTTTCCTTCTTTCTTTTTCTTCCCTTTTAATTATGGAAGAAAGTATTGATTTGATCTTTTCTGGTTTAAATTCCTCTGCTGCTTAGTATGCTTCATCACAATCTCAAAACATGAGTCCACATGCAAACCTCTGAACTGCTGGAGGTCTCTACCTAATCCAAATGTCACAGTCCATGTTCGAAAAGGTGTTTGGGGTGGGTTTTTTTGGGCTCGTGGGGAGACAAAAGTGCAATATCTAAAGCTCAAACCACTGTACAGAGAGGTTGCATATGTCAAAGCCACTGGTGTAAACACTGTTCAGCGATTGATTTAAACATACCTCAAATAAAATAAATGTATTGCACTCCAGGTATTCACTTATTACTCGATAGTTACTAATTCTTTTTGTGCTTTGTTCTCATTTCAGCTAGACAATGCACACAATTCTGCATAGCCTCCCTCCTTTAAGGATTTATCTCAAGGATACGTGCAGATCTATTTTCTGCAACCAGACAGAAAAACCTGAAATCAGCGCAGATTCATCACCCACCCCGCACACGACCTTATCAGCAGTTGTGATGGGTGGCCCCTGTGGAATAGTATGGAAAGGGCAAAGCTGGAAAATGTGCACTTTAAAGTGCCAGAGACTTTAGTTCAGCGTGCAGCACTTGTGATTCCTGCTGCTGCAGACTGCTCAGCTTGTTATGGATATCTGAGAATTTTGTTTTTCTCCTGACTAGAGGTCATGAGATTTATGACTGTAAATCCTTTTTTTTTTTTGTTGCTGCCTTTTTTCTTTTCCCTTCTGCAGTAGGTAATGCATAATTGAGGGTGCCAGATACCTGCATGCACAATATCTCCAGAGATAAGGAGAGAAAAGACATAACATTTCCTGGCACTCCTTTCCCCACATGTAACGTATTTTGCTATTTGCTCTAGATGATGAAGGGAATGTTTAAAGAGAAGCCAGAGCTATGCACAAAAGTTAAGCTTTGACATAAGAGGTACAGTAAAAAAATGACCTAAATTCTTCCTTCTCCATTTGGTGGATGTTTAGGTTTGTTAAACTGATGAGGACTCAGATGGACAGACTGCAGCATTAAGTTTTTATTCCCATCAACATGGATGTTCTTATCTGGGGACAGCACCTTGTAAATATTTCCAGAATGAGAAATTGTTTCTACTGGTTTTCAGCCTCTTTCACCATGAAAATACAGCCTATAAGAGGGCTGGGGAAGACTGTTCACAATGGCAGGGAGCAATAGGATGAAGGGTCATGGTTTGAAGCTGGAAAAGGGTAGATTTGGATTCAACATCAGGAAAAATTTCTTGAATATGAGGGTGGGGGATCCCTGGAACAGGCTGCCCAGAGAGGTAGTAAAGGCCCCATCCCTGGAGTCATTCAAGGTCAGGCTGGATGGGGCAATCCATTCTAGAGAGAGATGACCATACTTGTTGCACAGGGTTGGACTAGATGTGCTTTGGAGGTCCCTTCCAACTCAACACATTCTATGATTTTATGAAAATACTACTACTAAAGAGTAAGTTTGTGTGGTTTTGTGTGGCAGAAGTATATATATTTATTACATCTAGTTTTCTACTATGGTCTCTAGAACAACATTCATCAATTCACATGAAGCAAAAAGACCTTGTTGCTATCTGAAACCTCTCTTCCATAAATCTTAAAGCACTTCATGAAGAAATTAGGAGTCATCATTCTGCACACTACAGAGGGAATGACGAAGGTTTGGTGATTTGGTATTTCCATAGTCCTTTGCCAGTAGCACTAGAAGATTGTAGGTTTCCTCACCCTTGCTTATGCCCATGATGTTTCTCATGACCAAGGTTCCAAATCCATGTTCTCAAGTCCTTTCACAATTTAGAAAATTACTTAAAACAAATGAATATCTGGTTGGAGTGAAAACAAACTGAATCTTTGCTATCGAAGTCTCTGCATCGAAAGTGGCCATGGGTCATCACAGAGGCAACAGGAATCTGCTTGTCAAGAGGAAAAACATAGGTCTGTGTTTCCATGCAGCAGGCATTGTTTCACAGCTGACCAGATGAGTTTTGGGATGTCACAGACACACAGGACTATGATTTCTACTCTGCAAAACCATAAGGAAAAGTTTTTTCAGTATCACAGTATCACAGTAATGATGAGGCTGGGAAAGACCTTAAAGGTCATCCAGTCCAACCTAAATCCAACTAAACCAGGTAAAACTAACATCTAACATCTAGGTCATGCCACTCAGTACTTCATCCAGACTAACCTTGAACACCTCCAGAGATGGTGACCTGACCATCTCCGTTGACAGCCCCTTCCAAAACCAGATCACTATTTCAGTGAAAAACCTTTTCCTAATGTCAAGTCTAAACCTCCCCTGATGGAGCTTAAGACTGTGACCCCTTGTCCTGTCTCCAGTGTCCAGGGAGAAAAGACTGACCCCCACCTGACTACAAAAACCTTTTAGATAGTTATAGACAGCGATAAGGTCACCCCTGAGCTTNCACACCATTCCTGATACAGGCCAGGATGCCATTAGCCCTCTTAGCTGCCTGGGCACACTGCTGACTCATGCTATGTTTACTGTCCACCAGTACCCCCAAGTCTCTTTCTCTGAGTACTCTCCAAGAACTCCATTCCCAGCCTATAATTCTGCTTGGGGTTGTTATATCCAAAATGCAGAACCTGACACTTAGACTTGTTAAAACTCATCCTATTAGCTTTGCATGGTATAAAAATGGATTATGCATGCATCTGTGGTAGCAGCATGATTCTGCCTCTCCATGCTCAAGTGTCTGTGTTCAAATGTCTCACAAACTCAAACATGTAGGTGGGCCTTTAGTTTTAAGAAAGAGCTTCTTTTTCTCATAGAATGAAAAAAAAAAAAAACACTTTAGACAGTGGGGAGAGATCCCCAGTTATCCACCCCTCAGGTAATTACACTAAGAAAGGCTATCAGGCCTATCCACTTCTCATCAAGCAAAGGACACGGTCGCAGGCAAGAAGTGACCTCGTGTTTCTGCTGCTCAAAATCCCAGCAACCCACAGCAACTTAAATTAGAACATGTGCAGTATAATTAGATTTCCTTTCCTTGCAGACTTGTCATGCTTCTCCCGTCTGAAAAGCAGGGGACACTTCAGACAGAGGCTACAGCTCAGCAGTGCTGTCTACTACTCACAAGGGTTTTGCTTTGAGCGAGATAGGAAAAACACTGCGATTAAAGCTAAGCCTTAGTGGTTTCAGCTCCTGCCCTCCAGAATCTGAGCCTTCAGTTAGGAATCAGAGAAAGTTGCTCTTAGAGTTGGAGGTAAAATAAGAAATTTAGGTCAGGATTTGACTGTAGGTTTCTTCCACACAACTTGAGCTGTTTGCTACCGAAGCTGTAGCTTAGAGCAGCCTAGTGAGATGTAAGATGGGACTTGGGACAATTCCTATTGAAATGTCATAGGAATTGGCCCTCCAACCCCATTTGCTGAAAACCTTGGTGGAGATCATCAGTCAAAGCAGGATATTCACTGAGCTTGGTTTTGGCCACCAAAGTCTGACCAACATCTGATTTAGGAGCCTGGGTTCCCTATAGAGCCCAGAACGCCTCCAGAGACGGCATGAGAACATGTTAACTCACTTCTCTCACTTTATAGGACACCTGAGCAACTAATTCATGTATCAACCTATCCCTGACAAAGATTTCAAGATTTTAATGGGTTTTGAATTTACTTTTTTTGAGTAGAGATCATCAAAATGCATTTTCAATGCAGTATACTGTGATTTGAGGATTGCTTAATGCCACCCCTGCTCTCTGAAGCAGACAACCCTTCATTCCTCACCACCGAGGCATAACATCACAAAGTCTTAATTTGAAATGCTCTTGAACAACAAGACGTCTCTTTCCTTTTTGAGGTAAACCGTGGAAGAGCAAAGAGGTAATCTTGGGTATACCACAGTCTCTGTGCTTTTTCTTCACTGTTCCTAGGCAAATCAAAGTATTTTGAAAACAAAACCAAAGGACAAACTTATGCATGCTTTTCAAATTTAAACCCAGTCTCTGTTTTTGTTTGTTTGTTCTGTGTGTAAGTTAACAGAGGTTACGTTTTCCTTGTACTCTCCCTGAAAATGCTGCATTAAACAGAGGGGCATTTGAAAGCAGAAAAAAGTCTGTCACCAGGATTCAAACTGGTCATGCTGTTCAGATGACCACACTTCTAGCCTCTCGTTCAAACCTTTATTTGGTCTTTTGAGGTTTTGTCATCAGTAAAATCTTGAGTTATGGATAGTCTGCTAACCACAGGGCAGAGCAGCTGACCACAGGAAGAATGCAACTGAGCCAGCTGCCTGCTGCCGGAGGAGCAACACCATCACCTGCCTCTGGATATCCTTTAACTCCTACTTCTTCTATAGGTTATTTCCAACAACAGCACCTTGGGTCCACATGTGGTACTTCCAGAAAGGCTTCATCCCACTACCACACCTTTAATGAGAAGTGTATTACTCAGTCTTCCCAGTCAAGTGTAGACAAAGGCTGTGAGACCAGAAAGGCTTCCCCCTTCTGTGGTTTGAGGAAGGCACAATCTGCTTTAGCTATGTTTGTGATTCTTGGTCACTGTTCCCCAGACTTATGGGTTCAGCAGAGAGGAAAGAGCATATAATTATGAAAAGTGCTAGAGTGAGAGCACCGTCTGATGTCACACATCTAACCCTGAGCATGGAAGGAACCCTGAGCCTGGAAGGCTGAAGTCTCATCACTCATATGCTCAGTGCATTTTGACCATGTGGATGCAGGACCAAGTGTTGGACCTTACTTGGGCATCCTCTGGAGGACCCATGTCCCCTTTTTTTATTTCAATTACTAATGTATTGTGTTCTTGCGTCTGGGTCTGACTTCAGGTCAGGGATGTGTCCAGCAACAGTCTTATGTAGTATCAATACTGTGCAAAACTTGACCACAAGTTTGGCAGAAGTTCCTCACTACTACTTTATATGGCTCATTATTTTATTAAAGAAGACATTTCATGGGGTTTTTTTCACATCCAGGGGAGGTCTTGTTGAAGTGAGGGTGTCTGCACTATTTCCTCAAAGGAACACAGGCTGAAAATAATTAATGTGAGAGAAAAAAACAAACCCAACCAGTGAATGAAACTCATTAAGTTTTGGCCATCTCAGCTCATCGCTGTCTTTTGAATGCCCTGTCCCATCAAACAACACGCAACTTAACGAGAATCTCTTTCTCAGAAGACAAGTTTAAACTCTGGTTTGTACTCACACCAGGGCAGCAACCCCAGGACCTAGACATGTCTCCTCCAAGGGCAGGTAGGTTCATTCAGCACCAGCACTCCTGACCAGGTGACAGCCTGCAGGGTTGTGCTGAAGTGGGTGCTACCGCTTACATGTTTGATAGGGAAACAGCGAGAGCTAACACAGCGATGCCTTTTTATTAGTGAATTAAAGAAAAAGAACTAAAATATCTCTCTTCTGACCAATTTATCCTGGTAGGGAGGATGTAAAGTTTGTTCCTTTCATGGGAGAGCAAGGCTTTAATGCAGAAGTTAGCGAGGGAGCCTGAGAGGCATCAGAGCAGCACAAAATCCCTTGTGAAGCACACAAGAGGGGTCATAGGTGCCTGTTTAAATTTTCTGCCCACGCTACACTTACATGGGCAGCAAACAAAGCCAGGCTGCTGTCTAACAATCTTGTCGTAGAACTAGCAATGGTTTGGGGAAAAATAACTGCAAAGCTATGGTGTTACTCAAATGAAAACATGAAGGTTACTAGGGATACGAGAAGGCTCATGGGGTAATTAAATAACCAACAGACACCCACACCCACACAAGCAGCCCTCATTTACTCAAAACCCTGACAGTTGTTTATTGAGAAGTAGGTGTTGACGGTTCACTTGTCTTGGATGAAATTCTCCCGGAATAAACACCAGGGCTTTCAAAATGCCTGATCCCGTTTTCTCGTAAAAGAAAAAAAATTCTAAAAATTTAAAAAAAAAGAACCCACAACCCTCCACGGACACTATATACAGCACGGGTATCGTTACGGCTGTGTGCTGTGGCGAGGGGACTCCATGTATGGGAAAGACTGAGCTGCAAGAATGTTTTGGAAAATGAAGAGTTATTTCGCAATAGGCCGTGACATCTCCCTTGGAGAAAACTTGCCCAGATTCTGCAGATTACTTTGCAGATGGAAGAGGAACGATGTCTGATTGCAATATACTCTCAGATAAAGTCAAATTCGACTTGATCTAGAAACTTTCCCCTCCCCAGGGGGCCAACTCTGAACACTAAGACATCTATTCCTCTTTAAGCTAAAATCCTATCATCTATTCCTCTTTAAGCTCTATATTCAAGTGCAGGTGTAATCAATAATGTCAGTGTAGTCTCCTTTGTAAAACAGAGTCCATTGAATGCCAAAACACTGAGCAAAACTCCCCAGTCCCCGTGCTGGGCTATCAACAGCTGAAGAGATATCTGGCTCTTCACAACACAAATAGGAGGAAAAGGATGAAATGAAAGGAAATTCAGGCTTAATATTAGAACTTGCTGACAGCAAGATGTATTAAGTTATAGGACAGGCTACAAATGCAACAGGAAACCTGTTTTTTGAACGTGTAGGACTAGAAATAAAGGAGGGAAGGGATAAAATGCTACAGGGAATGATTGTGCAACTATAGGAAGAGAGACTTCAAGGTGATGTATCTACATCTTCCCTTTCATATTTCTGCAATAATCCCAGAGTTTCTGCTGTTTCCAGAACTTTATTGCAAAAAATCAGAACCAATATAGATCTCTGATGGTTATAGTGGACAAAACTAAGGGTAAGTAATACTGAGCCAAGCTGGATTTCAGTTAACTACACCGAACTGCTGGACCAGCTCTCCAATGTGTGTTTGAAGCCACATTTGCAACCTCTAAATGAAGTAAATCCCTTATAAGGATCCCATTCCTGACTTTTCTTTGACATTTCTCTAGGAGCATGGGTCAATGTTTGCATTATCAAATCGTAGAGAAAGAAACAGTCTTGGATAGTTTGAGTCCTGCCCATGACGCTGCAGACCTATGTGATTCTTTTCTCCTTGTTCTTTTACTTGTACTCAAGTGTTTTTAGAACCAATTCCATCCATCCATCCATCCATCCCTCCATCTCTCCATCCCTCCATCCTTCCATCCCTCCATCCCTCCATCCATCCATCCATCTATCCATCCATCCATCACTTTTGGGAGACGCTCAATAACAAACACACCTGAAGATATTCCTTTTTAAGGTGTAATTAAAGCCTAACTATAAGATCTGATTGTTTGAAATGATTCCTTAACCATTTCTCCAGGATGCTGCTTAGTTTGCCACACTCCCTGACTTACCAGACAAGGCAATCAAGCAAATAACCCATCTCACACACACGTTTAAACAGGCCTCACACACTCGCTGTGTGCATTCTCCAGGGGACCTTTAGATGCTGCTTTGTACATGGTGCAGGCTGGGCTTTCAGTGGTGTGAAATAAAGAGGTTAGTGCCATGGCAAAAGTTCCAAACACAGAAAACACGGCTCAGGATGCATAAATAATTAAACAGTGTGCATTTAAAACATGAGGCGTTAAAAACAGCCTTTGTGGGGGGAAAAAAAAAATGAAGAAACTGTAGGATGCAAGTTAATCTTTCATAAGCCAAACCTTCAGACGGTTGCTTCTTCACGGACACTTCACAGTGCTCCACTTCCTTTTGAACCAAGCGTTCATACAAAAAAGCGTTTTGACAATCCCACTAGGATGCTCATCCTCTGTGTTCAGAGAGAGATTTATAAAGATCACAAGGCAGGATTGTGAATATAATGATCCCAGGGATTAGCCTTTTCTTCCAGCTATGGTAGGGCAGTCCTTTGGATCTATCTGAAATCAGAGAGGGGGCTCTTGACTGCGAGCCAGCATGCAGCTTTCTTCTCACTACCACTGTCCCGTCCCCACCTCCTCTCATGTGCTTGCAATACTTTAAATACTTAAAAGTTTAAAGCAGTCCTATGTTAGCTATTGCCCTCCCCGTCAAGGGAAAATGAAGGAGTCTCCATTAAGAGTCAGTGAACTGTTGCTCCCAGGCAGAGTGGATCTGCTACTGGGAAGTGCTGCTCAAGTATTGATAAAAGAGTGTACTTAACCTACTGGAAAATCTAGCCCAAAGGATAAGAATGAGCTTATTCAGGGCAAAGAAAGTTTTGTGATTAAGACACTGGATAGATATTTAGAAGACCTCTTATTTCCTCTTATACCTTCTGTTGCTTTGAGCAAGGAACTTGCTTGTTATCTGCCAAAACAATAGAAGAGGTCAGCCTGTGTTTAGGCATTCAAGAGTGGGTTTAAGAGGATCTGCGCTCACTCCTTCATCAAGAAGCCTGATTTAGGATCATAGTCAGTGGTGATCCGGAGGCATTTCTGTGATCAGTAAGAGAGAAAATGAGGCACTTCCATAAGATGATTAGACCAACAAAATAAATCTAACTTGTGCTTTAGACATCCCTGGGCAGTGGCTGAAGTGTAAAGATGAAAGCAGTGTTCTCAGAAGATGATGATGCTTGGCAAAATTTTGTCCCTATTATTGTGTTTTTTCTGTCCAAAAAAAGGGGAGAAACAATAGTCCTTCCCTTCTCTTGCTGCATACTCCTGTTTTGGCTTTAGACTGTGAGCCCTGAGGTGCAAGGTCATCTTTCACAGTACATACCATAAGACATACCTGTTTTAATTCAGGTCTTCTCAGACTATCTCACAGTAATCACAGTAATCACAGTAACGATGAGGCTGGAAAACACCTTAAAGATCATCTAGTCCAACCTGAAAACAACCAAGTAACCCTAAACATCTAACATCTAGATCATGCCACTCAGCACTTGATCCAGACTAACCTTGAACACCTTGAATCTGAAACCACTTGCAGACACACAAGTTTAACTGAATGAACTGCTTTAACTCATTGTGCTCAAGAAATAAAGGAAAGAGTGATACTATCATAAAGGTGGTTGAAACAGTCCCACTTACACAAGAAGAGCATTCATGAGAAACTATGTACTACCCGCTCCCCAAATTTTTTACTCATACAAAATTATAAATAATCTCGTTACTTTATTTAATAGTTATATATAATAAATCATATAGCATCTGGCCATAAACACTGAACACAGGCAAGGAAAATTGCCTGAAAGACCTCATGACTTGATGAGTTTGTGAGCGTGACCTCACAAACTGTCCATTTCTGCGAAGAGATTAATGGTGCAGACTTTAATTACTCGGTCACATACCGCTCTTTTCTGCAGGTCCCTGCTTCACCAAGGGCCAGTAAGAGGGTTTCATACTTGTAACTTTATAGCACATTAATCATGGGTGATGAGGCCATGAATCAGTTATGCAAGTCATCCCAAATACACACCGATGAAATCTGTAAACCACCACCAGGCACCCGCATTATGGTCATTCACCCATGCCACAGATTAACTATTTTTGGATTGTTTTAAACAGATTTGGAGACGTTCAGTGAGTTGAGATATCTGACCCAACATTCCTGTAGTAATCACATGCTCTAGTTAGCATGTGGTCACTTATGAAGGGCTCAGTAAGGAAAAATGTGATGGTCCAATACTTTGTCTGCAGTGGTGACCCAGGGCAACCTTCTATACAGAAAAAATACCCAGAATCACAGAATTCAAGTAACTCCATCGGAATGGTTATTAAGCTTTGGAACATGTTGCCCAGTTCTGTGTACAATTCTGTATTCCTCATTCGAAAAGGGTTAAGAAACTACTGGTTCAGTGAAGGGCTCCAAAGATAATGAGGAGATGGGATCTTGTAAGAAAAAGCTAAGGGATTTGGGTGTTTTTAGCTTGGAGAAGACTGAGGAAGGGCCTTATCAGTGCTTATAAATATGTAAAAGGCAGTGGCAAGAGGATGGGGCCAGGCTTTTCTTAGTTCCCAGCAACAGGACAAAGGACAATGGGCACGAAGGGGAACACAGGCAGTTCCATTTAAACATGAGGATAACAGAGCCCTGCAACACGCTGCTGTAGAATCTACTTCTCTGGAGACTCTCAAAACTCATCAGAAGTATATCCTTTGCAACCTGTTCTGGGCAAAGCTGCTTTAGTAGTGGGGTTGGATTAGATTACCTCCAGAGGTCCCTTCAAAGCACTACTGTTTGGGATTCTGATTGTCTGTTGTCCTATTGCTTGGCAGAAGAAACTGAACCCCACCTCACTCGAACCTCCTGAATTTCAGGGAGTTGTGGAGAGTGGGAAGGTCTCCTCTGATCCTCCATTTCACTAGTTCAGCTCCCCACTCCCCATTTCCCTCAGCTGCTTCTCAGAGCACTGGTGCTCCAGACCCCTTCTCCTCTCTGTTGCCCATCTCTGGCCACTCTCAGCCCCTCAATGTCCTTCCAGCAGTGAGAGGGCCAGAACTGACCCCAGGATTCCAGGTGTGGCCTCATTAGTGCCCCGTACAGGGCATTGCCATGTCATACTTACATAAGCCAGGATGCTGTTGTCCTCCTTGACCAAGGGGGCACACCGCTGACTCACCTTCAGAATGGTGTGTTTGAATACTTCCTGACATGGTCCTTTTTCCTGGGCAATTTCCAGCCACTCATATTCCCCAGAATGGAACGTTGTAGGGGCTTGTTCTGACTCAGCTGCAGCACCTCTGCACTTGGCCTTGTTGAACCTCATACAACTGGCTTCAGCCTATGGATCCAACCTGTCTACATCCCTTCCTTCAAGCAGACTGACACACATGCATAACTTGGTGTCATCTGCAAACTTGGTAAGTGCACTTTCTGTCCTCATCCAGATAGTTGATAAAGACATGAAAGTGGACATTCCCCAACCCCGGAGACACCACCTCTAACCTGTCACAAACTGGTTTTAACTCCATTCTCCACCACTCTTTGGGTCTGGCCATCTAGACAGGGGTTTTTTTAGTGCAGATGACACTCATCCAAGCCAGGAGCTGCCAGTTTCTCCATGGTGTCAAAACATTTATTAACTTTCAGGTAGAAAACATGACTCCCTCTATTATAGTGGGAATGAAGCATCTCTGTGCGATTTGGTCTAGGTGATCCTGCTGTGGCAGAGGGATTGGACTAAATGATCTTTTGAGGTCCCTTCCAATCCCTTATGATTCTATGATTCTACAATCCATAGTTCTTCCCTCTACCATAGCATCTTACTACCATAGCATCTTCAGACAGCAGTTGTACTGTACTATGAAATGTAGATAACCCTTTACATGGCATTACAAAGCCCATAACTCAGTTATATATTTAAAAAATATAAGTTATGTGAACAGATAACTACATTTTAGAAAATCTCCCTTGTACAACGTTGCTCACTGCAAAGTTACATCCCTGTACATACAAACAAATGATCAAGATTTGGAGGACAATTCTTTTTCTCAAAGTTTTTAATAATTATTACTAGGTAGGTAAAAGTTGCTCATTCTAGGAAGAGCAGAGGAAGTAATAAACAGGTAAAACCCAATGGATTTTACAGAACTACATAATGGTAGAGATTGCAAGGGGCCTCTGGTGATCATCTAGTTCAATTCTTCTGATGTAACAGGTTCTCCTAAAGCAGATCCCACACAAACACATCCAGGTGGGTTCTGAATGCTTGTAGAGCCTGAGATTCCATGACTCTCTGGGCAGCCTCTTCCAGGGCTTTGATACCTTCACTGTGAGAAAGGTTTTTTAACTGTATTTCATTCCAATTCATCATACAGACACATGTACAGAGGACATTGCAACTACTTGTTATATGCTTTGCTGTCAGTGGCTTGAAACCCACCTCTCACCAGAGAGTACAACATCTCACCATAAGTACTACATTTGGAAGGAACTCTCAAGCCACCTTCTTCCAATAGGTCCCTACTGAATGGTTACAAGCATAATTCAGTTCTGCTACCAGAAGGGTCATTTGCCTTCTAATTACCACAGAAGTAATGCAACGGACCACTAGCTCTTCACCACAACACATACATTACTTTTCAGCATACTTCATCATATACAGACATGTATTGTGTTTCCTTTAGCTCTCTGCTAAAACTAGTCCAGCCATGAGTGTGTTGTCTAATAAACCCCACTGCTAATGTGAAGCCTCAAACAAGAGACCTCCTCCTCTACTTTGAAAACACGTACAAAGGCAACAGTAGCTCTTCTCTGACTAGCATTGATGGTTAAAATAACTAGCTTTTAGAAATTCTGTTTTACTAGGGTTCTAGAGGGGGAGGAAATGAGAAACAATGGATTTGAAGTAATTCATGTCAGAGAAAGAAATTAGATCAGGGTTCATATTTTACAGTGATTTACATCTTACGCAACCCCATTACATTTAATGGGACTACTGAAGGTCTGTGTCAACATGGAATGTAACTCTTCAGGCTTAAGTGCCATGATTCATGGGCTGGGTTACAGTGGTCACTGTTTTTAGGATAAGGCTTTATCTCCTGGGACTACTGATAGAGACTTTAGGTTTATTTCTTTGGGGGTTTGTTTTTCCTTTTGTTTGCTTCTTGAGGCATATTCAAGGGGATTAGCCAGTCAGTCAGATGCTCATATTTCACGTCCTTTGCTGTCACGGTTATTCTAAAGGGAGTACCTGGACTCCCAGCATGTACATTGTCATGGTTCCTGATGGCATACCTCTTCATTATTGATTGTATAGAATATGTGGCAGTGCTGCCAGCGAGTGAAAACTATAAGCTGTATTTTATAAGCGTATGTGCTGATATTTCCCTCTCTTAATATATGTTTACTTCTTGCTTTACTTTTTATTCCTAAAAGGACTTGAAATTAGTATATGTGTACTTTTCTTCCCCCTGTAAATATTTCTGATATTAAATTACTGTTGTGGATGAACCGGAGTTGCTACACATTTTTCGATGTTGAAACAGACCGTGTACGTATATTTGAGATTCTGTTGACTGATTTTGGTGCCTTTTGCCATCTCTCAAGAGGCCCATGAGAGTATAATGAATATTTAACATTTCTATTCTATTTTTATTAGATTTTCTAGAATGTTATCAACTACAAGAAGCACTTACTGCTCTATCCCATATATATACTTTTCCTGGCTGAGACTGTAAACAGCTAGATGGCATTTAGAAGTCATTCTGAAAAGGGGTAAAAAGCCTCTAGGAAATTACTTCAGATTACTGAACTACTCCAACACATACAAATAATCCTGTGGGATTTTTCATAGCAATGAGGACTGCAACACCTCTTCGCACCTGAAATTCAATACACAAGGCCAACTACCTCCTAAGATCGTCAATTTGAAAGTAAGAATAATATATCTGCATAGTCCCTTGTCTCTTGCACAGGAATCAATGAGTGCATGAAACAGGCATTTAACTCTCCTATCAGTTTATCCTGTAAGGGAAGGTGAATTTACAATGGATTATTGCTAAGGTCATGCCAGTGCAGAAGCATTTTCTGCCCAATACTTTCCTGGCAGCTGTGGAAGCACCGTGTCCTTTCTCTAGGTGCAGTGACTACGTGGGAGTGGGATGAAATCTAATCTGGGAAACTCTAAATTAAGGCATGCCTACACTTCATGCTTAGCCTAGGCTCTTAAATGTGTTTTTTTTTTGTTCAACTGCAAGTGCTGTCAAGCAAAATATTACTTCATAAAAAGCTTATCTGCACTTTGAGCTGGCAGCTCCTTGCCCAGCAGAATAGATATATATATATATGTGTATATACAAATATTGCCACAGAAGACTGTGGGTCTCCCCTCTCAATCAGTACCTAAGTGCTCATTACCTTTCACAATACAAGTAAGAGACTACAGGCATTATGTAAAGACCATTTTTCTCCACCAAATTGGACACCAGCTCATTAAAACCTGGGCAAAAGAGCCCCCAAACCAAACACTGAGGCTTGACATATATTTTTATGTCCCTTCCCATTTCAAATGGCAATCCAGTGCTTTCGGTCGTGTTGCAACCTTTATCCGCCACCCTCCTAAATACACATGAAAAGATCTCCAAGGCTCAGTCTGAATCTCCTGTTCTCTGACAGGGTCTAGGACCAGAGCCTGTTACTCCGCAGTTTGTTTTCCTCATCCTTTATTAATGTTTTACCTTCCTCTCCTGATATCTCCCAGCATAAGCGCAAAAACCCCAGCAGCTACGTGACCTTTGCAAGAGGTAAAGACAAGGAATAGAAAAGTAGAGGGCTTAGGGAAGGGTTTGATCTACTCCACAAACACTGACCACGCTGCGAAACAAACAGCTGCGAGAAAAGACAAAGAAGGTCTGAGAACGGAAACCAATATATTCTGAGAGCTGGGAGCGGTTAAACGCGATGAAGAGCCACAGCAGCTGACAGGGAGGGAGCTGGGAGCAGGAGAAGAGCGAGCTCTGTCACATGCGCTCAGCCTATTATCATTCTTCAATGCTCACACTAAGAACAACCAAACCACAAAATTTCATAACTTGTCATTCTGCTTAAGAGGGGAAGAAGAAAAAAAAAGAAGGTTAAAAGAGGAATAATAAAAACATCCTCTGAACCACAGAGAACTGCAAGGTGACCTTCATACAAAATCTGGTGTGAGCAACCCATTTCTTGCTTCAGATGTCACTTGTTCCCTAGCTCCGTCTTTGCAAAGGAAGGACGAAAGGCAGCTTCTTGGGTTGGCTGCAGGACGTTGAACAGAACAAGGGCTTTTTGTTTGCACTTCTGTGTTCCTCTTTTTAAAATAATCACAGAGACGAGCATGATCAGAAGTGACTGCCTGGGGGACTTTTTTTCTTTCGGTTTTTAATCGCACTTCTCTCTCCCTGCTGAGTGAAGGATCCATGCAAATAAGCAGAGGGTTTGCACCAAAGAGAAACAGCCAAATTGATTGCACACCCATCAGTTTGCACACAAGTACTGCCAAGTGCCTGGAATACACAGTCCAAAAGAGAGAACAGCACATTGTGTTCTCATGAACTGGTTTAACTTCTCACTATCTAAGGCACTGCTTCTAATAAATGATTATTTTGAAGATACAAGTCTGACTTTTTCACTTAACCTTTGCTTGTTCCTCAGTCACAGTTTTAGTTCATAAACTGTAGGAGCACCACAAGTGTCAGGAGCTTTGATGGCATTTAGCTGGGGAAACTGAGGTTGATCAGCCCAGGGAAGAGAAGACTCTGGGGAGGGGGTGATTAAACCTGCCTTCTAATACCTAAAGGAAACCCACAGGAAGGCTGCAGAGGGGCTTTTCACAAGGGTGTCTAGCAATAGGACAAGAGGAAATGGTTTTCAGCTGAAGGAGAGGAGGTTCAGACTACATATGAGGAAGAAGTTCTTCAGTGCAACAACGGAGAGACTCTGGAATTGATTTCCCAGAGGGGTTGAAGCTGCCTCCTCCCTGGAGGTGCTCAAGCCAGGCTGGATGAGTCCTTGAGCAACCAAGTCCAGCTGAGAGGTGTCAGCTGCCCATGGCAGGAGATTGGAGTAGATGATCTCTAAGGTCCCTTCCAACCTAAACCTATGAATCTATGATGTGTTCGGGCTTTGTGATCTGAACTGCCAGGGGATAATCCCACAAACTCACTGAAAGCTCTCAGGCTCTAGTCACTTATTTAGAAAACTGCTACCATTTTAAAATGAGAGTGTGTAAAAAAGCTATAAACTGTCACGTCTTCAGGATAGACGCCAAACACTGAATGTGGGCAGAGGATGAGAAGCTATTTTTCTTAGAAGCAAATTATAACTGCTGTTATTGCCTACTACGTGGCTTTTTGCACGCTCCTTTGAAGCATCTGGTGTTGGATAGAGTTAGTAATTGAAGCTTGTAATAAGACAATATTAAGACTTGGACTGGTGTAACATTTCCTGTGTTCTGATGTTTAATGAATCTCAAGAGTTAAAAACTCAGTGTCAGTTGCTCAGTGAATGAAGGCAGCCTGTCTTCTGTTGAATTCAAGCTCTCTGTAGTAATAACAGAAAGACAAAACCATTTAAGTTGGAAAAGACCTTCAAAATTATCAAGTCCAACCATCAAACCAACTGTTGCAAGACCACTGCTATACTCTGTCCCTGAGCTCCAGCTCTCCATGACTGAAACATGGACAGGGATGGCGATTCAACCCCCTCCCTGGTCAGCCTGTGCCAAGGCCTGAGAATCCTTAATAAAAGTCATACCACATAGTATAATCCCATCATTATAAACTTTAACTTTCTGAATAAGAACATATTCTTTCAGTGATGAAGTAAGATCTTTACTGTTGTTCCCAAGTCTGTCTTCTTGGAATAAGGTGCTCAGCTGAGAATTACTCTTGGAACTCTCTTAGAACCTCTTGGATGGTAGAAAATGTTCTACATCTCCTGTGAAGGGGTTAGCACCTCACAGGGCATATGCACTATTACAGGATAAAAGCTATTATTACCTCTAGAAAATATCCCCCACAGTATGGTAGCAATGATACACCTAAGAAGGAAGAGCTACTAACAGTGAGAAAGCACCTCAAGTCATAAAGAAGTCTGAGCTGTGGTGCATGTCTTCATGAGAATATTGCTGTCTCCAACACACACAGATGTGGCACCTAGGAATGTCGTTTAGTAGTAGACTTGGCAGTGCTGAGTTAAGAATTCAGCTTAACTACCTTAAGGGTCTTTTCCAACCTAAATGATCCTGTGAATCTAAGATACCAACTTCTTTTACTATTTGAAGAAGGGCAGTGATGCCTTCTTGTGCACTTTCTAATCCCCAAGACAGCTAATGACTTTTACCATTTCCACTTGTCCCTTTTGTTGGAAGGAGGATAAAACCTCAGTGACTAGAAGTGTGAACAGTGGCAGTTTAAAACCAAACAAAATTAAAAGTCTTTTGAAGAAGAAAAAAGTAAAAAAAAAAAGAAAAATTAATTAAAAGTTTAGGCTTACAACATAGAGAAACTCATGTGTTTCTCTATCATTGTGAACTCTGGCAAAGTGGGAAAAACAAATGTCACTCCAGGTTTTACAGGTCAACCTAAAAGCTTCAGCTGTTTATTTCCTGCTGAAGAAACCCCTTAGGCATTTTCTGTACCTATGCTGCAAGGGAAGCTCCTGCTGACGTCAGTAAGAGTGTGCCACGCAGGACAGAATGCTGCACTGGAAGACCTTTGCTTCATGGAACGGTGAATTTTTGCAAGGAGAAAGAATGTGTAAGCTCTGAGAGTGCAAAGTTTCCTCTGTATCCACAGTTCAGGCCAGCGTACAGCGATTTTTCCCCTGGAGCAACCTTTGCATAGAGAACTCTATCCCAGCAAGACTTGTGCCTCCAAGGGAAGCAGCAGGTTAACATTCACCTCAACCACTGTATTACCATGGGCACCCTGGGAGGAGCTGCTGCAGACAGAAAATTCACCACTAGCTGAGGTAATGCGCATACCATCATGTCAGCAACAGCTGGATGTGGCAAGAGTATCATGTCCCCCATAATTGGAAAGGATCAGATTTCTCTACAGCAGCGAGTGGGAACTGAAGAATGGCTAAACAGCCTGTGGTACAGTATCGCGGGAGCCTGCAAATTGCATAGGCGAAGAATCAAAAAGAGCCGCGTAGTAATGACAATCCCATTCCTTCCCGTGCCATCTGGTTGCACCATTACTGCTCCTCACATCAGGCTGCACAGGCATGGGGATATAGGCAACATATTGCTGTCGTCAGGATCACTGGTGCAGAGACCCAATCTGGGCTCGGCGTCTGCAGCGACACATGTTTACACAGCCCCACCACTTCACAGAGCTCCTGAAATTCACATCTATCCAAACCAGACAAATGTGCCAGCATTGCTCTGCCCTTGCTTAGGGGGATGGCAGCAGATGTTGGACAGTCCAGAGTAACTACCTGGGAAGAAAATGGACCAGGAGAAAGTAGCCTGACTACAAGCAACTGGCAGGGACTGGGACCTGCTGTACGATCATACAGGCTACTCTGCAACTGTATAAGCAATGATGATCTCACTCTGTCTGGGGAGAGACACAATCCTTTGTCTGCTCGATGATGTTCAACAAAGCTTCCCAGCTAGAATGTGGTACAAGGTCAACCAACATCACCAGTCCAAGCCATCTCCCAGTGAGAACACAACTGGGGCATCCTGGAGACACTTCCCTTCCTGCAGTCCACAGAAACACAATAGAGTTTCCTGTGGTGAGGAACCTGTCAGAGGCACCTACCCCTTCCCTAGATGATGGAGGAGGGTGTTTAAGGTGATGATGTTAAACACCACAGTTGCTTACCTCAGGTGTGGGCACAGCATTACCACAAGTGACTTGGACCACACCTCTAGCGTGATGACAGGCTCATCATCTTGAGCGACAGGGCTAGACTTGAAAAATTTGGCCACTCTACACAGGAGTCCAACATTGACAGGATTTGCAAGAGGCACAGGTCTAAACCAAGTAACACGAAGTGATGAAGTGAATTTGGAGCAGAGCCAGAGGCTACAGGACAGGAAGAAATGAAAGATGAAAGTGTTCTTTATGCTGTCTCCACAATCCCAATAAGGATTTTCTCGGGGGTCTGGAAGCACGTTTTTGCCTTTTTCCAGATCTGCCTTTCTTCTGATCAACGCTCAGGTAGACAGAATTAAATTTCTATGGCAGTTGGACTAATCCTCTCAAAATGGCTGACTTCTGCTGTCATTCCTAATATGCAGGGCATGACAAGTTCACCAAAACTTCTGTGATTGCTGGGGCTCTATGCCAGAGTAAGCTAGACAAGGATTTGTCCCATCTTTATACATACCTATACCTGTAAAAGAATTGGGGTGGTGCTCTCAGGTCCTCCATGCTTGTTCAGCAACATGGGAATATGACTCAATCGCTAGTAGATGCAACGTAAGACCTGCTGTGAACCAGATCTCTGTCCTATAGATTAAGGGTTGCTGTTTCACCACCCCTAGGTGTACCACACACTTTCTTCAGGCATCTGAAAATGAGTTGCCTGAATGTGATCAGGTTGCCACAACCTTCCTTGATGGTTAATGGAGAGGAACATGCACCCCAGAGGAAAATTCACATCACAGGAATACAGACACCCAAGGCATATCAAAAGGATTGCTCCCTGGCGATGCCTATTTCATACTGTTGAATAAAAAGGGAGCTTGGATCAATCTTAGGCATCTAGGCTTAGATATCTAAAGTTGTGTGAAATTAATCACGCACAGAGAGGACTAGTAGATTGTCTCCTTCTATAGGGCTTTCATTTTTACCCAGTTACTCCTTTGTTAAGCCCAGTAACTTCTGTCTAAAATGTTTCCTCCAAAGAGGCCTTCAATCTTGAAGACATCAAAAGATGAAGAACTCATCACTTCCCCTTGCCCCTTGTTTTAATGATTAACTGCTATCACTGTGAAAAACACTGCTGGTTCCAATTCTCCTTGGGTTAATGCTGCGTTTCCCTCTGCTGTTTTGAATAAATTGCTGTATTTCCTCTCTGGAAGTGCTGATGTAGTTTCATATCACCAGCTCTGAAGGCCAAGAGGTCCATTCTTTTTTGCCTTTCAAGAACAAAGAACCTTGCATAAACTTCTACCCACCTAGCAGAAAAACTACTTCATTTTTGTGTTGAACTAGGGCATTCTTGAATAAGACAGATGTCATTCCATACCCCAGCTTCCCTGGGATCAGAAAGAGTGATGCAAATATTAATAAATTATGTCTCAGCATCTCTTTAAATAAATATTGCTACACACCCATTGGGAGCAGAGTAACTAAAGGGCAGAGAAGACAAGTAACTGACTCAGCTTTAGAGCAGTGATGGAAGCAGATCTCCTCCTTTCTTATTTATAACAATGTCTTTTAGGCACTGGATTTCAATTAGCACTCTGACACTTGTAGTCACACCCTGGTTTTTTTCCTACTGCAATGAGACATGCATGAATTGGACAGGAGAAATTTTGTCTCTAGTTCTTGTTTTCCAATACCCAAGGACCACCTTATAGTCCTAGCTATGCTGCCTTCAAAATAAGAAGTTTCCAGATTGGGGTTCATGACATTACAACAGATGTGTGTTGAAATAGTCAACAAGTTGCCATCATTGCTTGAGATAAATATTGAGGGGCTCTGCTTGGTTTAATCTCTACATCAGTAACCACAGCAAATCTCAAATAAATCTCCACATATGATGAAATGGGAGTTTGAAGAAGATCAGTGTTCAGGGCGGAGGGCAGTTACCCAAATAAGCAGCAGGAATCCAAAGGGCTATGTGAATAATAAATGTGTCAGGAGTAGCCCTTCAACACAAATGTCTGCATTCTCTTTATTGCCATATCTATATTATCATAGATGAGCAGCCTATTGTACCTCACATTGCTCAACCAAATAACAGAAAAGATAATCTAGGTTTCTATTTTCACAGGGCTCCATCTACCACAGCCAAAGTGAAAGAATATCCTTGAAAATACCTCCGTATAAAAAACCCCCACAGCTATATATATATAGCTGCTAGATGAAGCTAATCATATCATGCAGATAATGTTTCTATGATCAGCTTCCAGATACACCTAATAACAACGGGGTTTCTGCCAATTTTACGCCTTTCAAGCTATTTCATAATGGACATGAGCAGGAGACATCCCTAAGCGTAAAAATTTCTCATGGTCTTTCCTTCTGTTAACTTTATCTCACAGTGCTCCCTTCACCTCACGCTTATAGCAACCATGTGCTCTGTTTTTCCTATTTTAAACTGAATACTCCTTCTGAAGGAACAACCCAGCAACTGTAATCATGTGTAATCACTGTGCATGTCAGGAGCAAAATTTGCTGCTATAAACGGTCCCCCACCCATAGCTTGGAGGATACAGTGACCTAAGAACTGTCTCATCAGAGCGGGCAGTGGAATATTGCTTGTGCACACGCAGCACGCACTCTTCCAACTACTACCACCACTCATTAATATTATTTTGATTATCGTTACTACATTTTCCCATACATGTTCTTTAGTACTTGCAGCTTTCGATGCACTATCTTAAACAGATGGTGAAGTTGTTATACACTTGAGAGACAGAGCTGGAAGCTCACTGACTTCTTTTTTATGCCAACCATGGCAGAGCCTTCCTGTTGAGCCCTGTGCAAATAGCTTTTTCCATACTGTCCAACTAAAATGTAGATCCAGAAATGCCCACACACCTTCCCAGAGTGTTTAGTGTGTGAAGGTCATAATAAAAGTACTAGTTTTATAATTCCACAGTTTTAGCAGATGGTCTGAACTATTAAGAATCAATTTGAGCCTATTAAGAATGCCATCTATTCTATTTCCACACAATATCGCAGCAGTTCAACCTCATTACTTATCTGTCACTATGAGAAGTTGCTAAACCTTCATCCATCACATCCAGCTACTTTTCTCCCAGACTTCTTGATGTGTTTTCCTAGATTTATTGTTTTTCCAGCTACATGATGCCTGTCCTTTAAGTTCTGCAGCAGTGTGGGCATGCAATCCTTATTACCCCACACAGAAAATTATATATATATATATATATATATGAGGTAAGAATGTCTATTCTTCACATTTCCCCAAGAATCTCAAATTCTCTGCACATTTCCCCAAGAATCTCAGTGCAATGCCAAGGACAAACATGTCATAGCACCCGTTACTCAGACAAGACATCTCAGGTATGTGGTCATGTGTCTACATAACATTACAACATTTATTTTAAATAAATGATTTTAAATAAAGAAATCAACTCTGACACAGTGCAGGTATTTAGCTTCAAACAGGACTCCGTAACTTCAAAGACTACCATCTACTCTTTTTTTTTTTGCCTCTGGTTGCTGCTCTAGCTTCTCAAGACAATTGCTTTTCAAAATAATTTCCAAATAATTATTCCAAATTTTTGCCTTTGCTCATTTTTCCTTACTAAATATTTGTTTCTGTGAATTCTGTTCACTGACTTTTAAAATCTACATGAGTTCATCTTTTAAAGTGTGTATTTTGTTTTATTCAAGGATGAGTGGTACTTCATGCTGTATCTTAATGACAGAAGTCATTAGTGACTTGTTCACGATGTTGTTGTGATGTCCCCTGCCTGGAAACATTGAAGGCCAGGTTGGATGTGGCTCTGCACAACCTGTTCTGGCGAGAGGTGTCTCTGCCCATGGCAGGGGGTTAGCACTGCGTGAGCTCTGAGGTCCTTTCCATCTAAACCAGTCTGTATGATACTTTTCCTAAGTGAAAAACCCAGTCTGATCATTGGAAGCCTGTTTTGGAGGATGAAGATTCAGACCCATATTGCATACTCTCACCTTTGTTTCCTTTTATAACATTAGCCATTTGACCCTAAGCAAGACATAAGACTTCAAGAGATATCCAGATACATTGATTTTTATCACCCATGTTTATGCAATGCTTAATCACATCTACCTACTGAAAGAAGACTACCACCAGCATCCATGACTACCACGTAATGCGATTGAACAGATGAAAAAATAAATCATGAAAGGTTCAGACACAAAACGTGTGAGTGGAACTGTGATACACTTTACTGCACAAATTCAGAGAAGGAAAGGAAAGTTTTGATGAAGATAGCTCAATCACATTAGGAGAAAAAGAATATGCAATACGTGCCATATATCTATTTTTATATGACAACACGGAAAGTGGCACTTCAAAAAGAAAAAAGAACGATGCTTTGAATTTACTAAAGAGATATATTTGCTGATATCTAATACAACTGCCACTTGAGGGGAATATGGCTTTTTTCCCATCACAGAGAATATCTGGAAACATGAGAAGCATCAATCAATATCTTCAGTTGCTTGAGAGGCCGTATTAAAAGAGAGAACAGGCTGCTTCCTTTTCTGCTATGTTCTGCCATGAATGTCTATACAGAAGGCCTACGATACAGCCAAGGCAATTAATGATTAATGCAAAGCAGATATAACATGTTTAGAGAAAGCAGAGAGCCCACAGAACTGAGCAGTGCATGATGGCTTCATTAAAATGGAAAAGGCTGAGCATTGCCTTTAGGAAAGAGGAAAAAAAATTGCTTCCAAAGCCTGTTTTCTGCTCTCTTTGAACTTCTGTCGAGCGTGTTGTTGAGCCACTTTCCTGTGGTGTCTCAGGGACCACATGGGAGGAAAGACCTTCACCTGGTGGACACCTGTACTGAAATTGTCCATCTGTGATTCTTTGTGGTTCTTTTTATTTCTGAGCCACCTGGGTGGGAGATGACTATAGACTTGATCGCTTAATCCACTCCCTGGGGCTGTGACTGCAGCCAGTCTCACCATTAACATCCCTGATACACT
Organism: Upupa epops; assembly: GCA_013397515.1. Taxonomy (NCBI): domain Eukaryota; kingdom Metazoa; phylum Chordata; class Aves; order Bucerotiformes; family Upupidae; genus Upupa; species Upupa epops. Next base: position 43,030 of record VZRI01005681.1, on the reverse strand, counting down.
GTGGTTGGATTACATCATGAAGTGGAGGAAGTATCTCCCAACCTGACAGCTGCTCCTATTGCTTGTAAGATCTTAAGAGCTGTAAATATTTAACTAATATTTAGTCTGTTTCAGCTTATGGGCTGGATTTTGTCTTTGGTAGACAGCTGGAGGGGCAGTGCAGCAGTGGAAAGCACAAGAGAAATTTGGGCTGGCTTGGCCAGGATCCTGTCTGGGATCCCCTGAGGAGAAGATGTTGCCATGGCAGCTTTGCTGTTCCTTCAACTAGTGCAGTAGCTGCTGTTGCTACATTAAGCCAGATCTGCTGGTCTGTGAAGGTGAGCAGCCTTCTCCGGGTAATTAGAAAACTACCTGCTTCCCTGCGTGCTTCTGTTACTCATCCCTCCATCTGCTTGAGGTACACAAAGGTTTTGTCATCCTTTCTGCAGGAGGTGACCTGCCACAGCCGTCCTGCCGTTCATCTCTCATGATTGTTAACATCCAGCTCTGACACATAATGGGCTGCAGGTCTTGCTGGGGAACTCAAGCTGGTCTTATAAGGTACCTCCAGAAATGAAAAAGTGAGATGTTTTCATTTTACATCTGAGCTCCTCAGCGTTGCTCATCCTCTCCTTACGGGTTTTCTGTGCTTTGTTTAATGCCTACAGCACCCAGAGCTACTACAAAAGAACACTTGATGAAGGTGGAAGAGGCTGCCCCGGGAGGTGGTGGAGTTGCCATCTCTGGAGGTGTTCAAAAGATGTGTCAATGGGGCACGAGAATATATGGTATAGTTGCCAAGGTGGGATTGGGTTTATGATTTGACTTGATGATCACGTAGGTCTCTTCCAACCTTAATGATTCTATGATTCTGTTCTATGATTCTGGGAAAGACTGAACTGCTCAGGTTTGACCCAGCTGAGATCTACAGCTGGGCTCTTCACCAGGTAAGACCTCAATCCTCTATCTGAAGAACAGAGCAAGGCTGTCCCCTTTGCAAACAGAGTCAAAGTGCTAACATCCCTTATCCTCTTACACAAGGCCTGCTGGTTGGATCACAGAGATGAGCCAGAGTTGAAGCTCTTTGTCTCTCAAATCCACATCTTACACTTCACTGGAGAAAGCCCTAAGGCCAGAGATGACTCTGAGCAGCAGACATTCACCCGTCTAGCCTGCTGAAACAGTGCCAGATGAAATCAATGGGATAGTAAGCATTTAAACAGGAATTACTACTGCTTAACCAGCTAAAAACATCTCCTGTCAGAAACAGCCTTAGTGGCATCCCTTCACTTGAGGTATAAACAACCATGTCTAGTGGGATGTTGCACAGGTCCTTGTGCAGGTAGCAGCCTCTGCTCATCTTCTCAAGGTAACAGAAGAAGGAAGAAGGAGGAGTAGTTTATTGCATGTGGATCTTGCAGTTCTGTAAATGCTACAACCATCGTACCCATCTCACAGGGCAAGTCTGAGGAACCAATGCATGATTGAGAGCTTTGAGGTCTCTACGTTAGAAAATGACACAGCGAGGTTGCTGTGATTGAATTCATGCATCCGTGCGCTTCAACCCAGACTAATTCCCTGGGGTTACAATGAAATGGAGTTTAAATCTAACAAGAGTAGGAACTGGCAACCAGTTCTTAGGCTTCTCAAAGAGAATATCGAATGATGTGAAATCCTTAATTGCCCTGAATGAGACACAGATACCTGAAATGGAAATGCTTGTCTCCTATTAAAAAAACTCATAATGAATTATTTACCTCCTTGCTGCCTCTCCTAGAAAATAAAACTTGCTTAAGCACTAAAATACATTAAGCTTTACTAAAACCAAGTGCAGAATTTAAGCACCTACTTTAAAAGGACAAGTTGTTTGTGCAACTGATATCATATTATGAAACGTTAGACTTTTCTTTCACAATTGACAAGGAACTGAATGCATTAGACAGGCCTGTTTCACATCAGAAGCCACAAAGGCTCCCAAGTCCGTATTCCTCTGGATTTTTCTCTGAACTCCATTGTTTGTGGTTAAAAAAAAACCCAAAAGGGGTCTGACCCATTTTAAAAGAAGGAAATAATATTTCTTAGGCTGTGAATGATACTCACTGCTAGCAAAAAAACAACTGCAGCTTAATCCTCCTGAAGAAAGGAAATGTCCCAGGTCAAAGTCAACACTTAATCCCCTACAAGAAAAAAAGTAGGGGGTAAAATGTTGGGGATAAAATAAAACACAAGAGGACCAGGTCGTGGAACCACTCAGGCCAAGGTTGCAAATGGCTCTATCAAGAACAGCTGACTTCCATCTAACCATTTAGGCATCAAAACGCTTTTTAGTGGAAGATTAGCGTTACTTTTTTGGCAAAGCAGGCTCCTACCTTTATTCTCAAATATCTCTTCGTGGTGGGAAGTGTTGCACACAGTAATGAAAAACAATAATCTGTCTTCAAAGCCCTTTTGAAAGGTCTAGCTCATTCCAGTTCCTCGGGGCAAAGCAAGACAAAGCTAAGTGGAATTGTTTCCATTTCACAGATGGGAAAGATGAGGCAACAAAGCAAAGAATTAAATTGGAGGGGGTGCTGGTGCGATTCCGTCTCTGGATGTTCAGATTGCAGTCTCAGGCAACTCATCTTTTTACATTTGCATTGGACTTGAGGGTAAACATTTCTGTGCTTTTTACCAGCGCAGAGCATGAGCTCACTACATCTGCAACTCATTTCACACCGCGAGTGCACCAACTGGCCCGAACGCTGCGGAAGGAGCCCACAAGTTTGGATGAATCTCTGGCCTTTCTCCAAACGTGCAGAGATCTTGTTACTTAGAATAATTACTGAGTTCACCTCTTTGCAGGAAGAAGAGGAAATTACAGGACCCAAATTTTCTGCCAACCCTTAGCATGAGAACTCAGGACATCCTGGGTCTCTCTCATGCTCAGATCACTGGGTTTCCTCTACGTTCCAGCGATGGAAATGGGTTTAGCAATTGGGAAGACATATATGCAAGCATGGAGTTTGCTTGGAGTTTGCTGAAAGAAAGGGAGACAAAGACTCTTAGCATGACTACCGTCAGTCTGGTACTGAACTTGTGGACTGCTCATTTTCCCTTGGAAACTCAAGTTAATCACTTTCCCTTTTCTTGGCGCTCCGCAATGAGTTTCTCTCTAAGGCACTGACCCTGTTTCTACTGACTACCAAGCCTAACACTTATTATCATGATAAGTCTCATTGGTTAAAGCAGCCTTCTCCTAATGGCTTTCACATATACTTTACAGCCTGGCATAATTCACCACCACCTTTTCTCAGGGTGAGGAACAGTGTGAAGCTGGGTTTCACACACTGTGTGTATTTTCTGTAGTGCCAGTACTTCCACGATGTAGGGTGATGTCCATTCGGACCTCTGCTTGCACTGGCCACACTGAGGTTGAGGGGTTACTGAAACAAATCTCTCTGCTGATTAGTGATCAAAGACAAAGGAGACAGACTTCATCTATCCTTACCTTACAGACCACACGATCACCTAGGTTACTTCTTGCACTGAGTCCAGTAAAGACTACATAAGTCAGGTTCCCTGTGAAAAACTCCTATCATGTCCCGAGGCAGTATCCAGATTGGGTTAATCTCTTAAACATTTGCCCCTTTATCGTGAATTCTACTTGTCTGGTTTTGACTTCTGGCCAGAGGTTTTGTCCTGGGTTTCTCATTGAGGTGGGTACTTTCCATGGGTAATTTCTGAAGATACAGAACACCATAGCTTTTTTTTTTTTACTGTATGACACCCCGAGTCACTGTGCTCCAGTGTCTATCATCATGAAAAAACTATCTATCCGGGAGGAAAAAATTGCAAAAAGGATGTGAAATCGTGACAGACCGGGTAATTTCCTTTCCAACTAGATCTCTGTTGACATTAACTACAACATTAGCGGCTATGAATTAGGTTTGTCATGTACACTCCACGCAAAGAAGAAAACAAATGGAAAAGTTAAATATTTACTCAGCGACAGCTTGGTTTTTTTCAAGTGTATTTTTTAACTAAAGTTCTCTGAAAACCATCTCAAACAATTTTGCCAAGGGAACTGCTGTTTGCCGGATCAGGAGATAGTGTTTGCTTAAGCACGTCTGTGGAGCCAAAAGAAAATAAATAAATAAGGCATTTAAAGAAAACGTCTTTAACTCATTCCTCAACCATTATTTTATTAACCACAATTGTAAGGTTAGAAAAACACCTCCTCTATTAACCTCCAAGGCATCAGACACAGGACTCCAAAGCTCATTCTCTTCAAGTTCTGCTACCTTTCAGCACCTACCAAAGCTGTCTCCACACAAAGTAGGCGGATTGTGATTTTTTATGTGGCAATTTGGTCAAATCATGCTTCAGGTTATTAGTAAATACCATACTCCAGGGCCAGTTCAAACTTTCCACTACATGCTTGAGGTGGCTGAACGATAAACAAATGATCAGTGGGAAATTTTGATGCTTGTTTGAGACATCTGGTTAGCTTTTAGAAGGAGGAAGTGAGAAGATGTATGGTTGAACTGCCAAAGTAGTTTAAAAGAAAAGAAAAATATCAAAGCAAGAAAAAAGTACAGTTCTTCCATCTTCACTTTCTTACACAGATACCTATAATCAGACTTTTACTTGTAAGGAGAGGAGCCAAAATAAACAGGGCTTGTTCTCAGAGCATGCATTAACTTCAATTTAGGCACTCAGTGCACTGAGCTTCTCTGCAAGAAAGTTTACTTTTAAGAGTCTAAAAAGGATTGAAGTGACTGGTTAGGAAACAGTCATCTTGTTTTGGACATTTCTGGTGAAGCTAAAGGAGGGGGATAATGGGACATCTGAAATGGATTCATTTCCTGGCTAGATCAGATTCCAGACTGATTTAATATAAGTGGCCAAAGCAGGGAGAAAGGAGCTAATGTGGTACTGCTCACTGCAGGTAGTGTACAAATAATGTTATTAAACTGGGCTGGAGGAAATACAGATCAGCTATTAAAAGAAACAAGTAAACGGGAAGGATAGTTGCATGCCACTGAAGGGCTTGCCGTTGCTGGATGAGTGCGGGAGTGTATTAGATGAGTGTGTGTGGAATAGTTTGAGATAGAGCAGGTCCTGACTTAAGGAAGGTGGGTACAGTGACCTCTTGAGCTTGTTCTGGTAAGGCATCTATCACTGATAGACCTAAAGTATCTTCTCAAGCACCAGTCACAGACTTCATTCATCAGGTGGCCATACTGTTGATACTACTGTAGTTATACCTAATTCAGCAGTCTATGGCCCTATCCACACCATGAGAGGAGGGGTAGCTTTGGCAATTTTGCAAGACCATCTTCAAAAAAAGCCAGTAAAAGAGGAATAAATACCAGCTTTCTTGTGTTATGATATACCATCTTTCATACAGACATCTCAAGGCACTTTTCAACAATTAGTTAGATGGAGATCAGAAGAGGGGTGATTAGCAGATTGAGAGAAGTTCTTCTCCCCCTCTACTCTGCACTAGCGAGACCGCATCTGGAGTATTCTGTCCAGTTGTGGGCCCTTCAGTTCCAGAAGGACACAGAGCTGCTGGAGGGTGTCCAGCAAAGAGCAATGAAGATGAAGAAGGAAGTAGAACAGCTCCCTGATGAGGCTGAGGGAGCTGGGTCTCTTGAGCTTGGAGAAGAGGCTGAGGGGGGGACCTCATTCCTGTGTCTAAATCTGTGAGGGGTGGGTGTCAGGAAGATGGAGCCAGGCTCTTCTCAAGGTCATCTGGTGACAGGACAAGGGACAATGGGTGCAGGCTGGAACAGAAGAGGTTCCATCTAAATATCAGAGGGAACTTCTGATATTTAGAATGGTAATGGAGCACTGGAACAGGTTTCCCAGGGGGGTTGTGGAATCTCCTTCTCTGGTGATGTTCCAGACCCGCCTGATGTATTTTTGTGCAACTTGGTCTAGGTGATCCTGCTGTGGCAGAAGGATTGGACTAGATGGTCTTTTGAGGTCCCTTCCAATCCCTAATGATTCTATGACTCTATGAGATGTCACCAAATGTGTAGGGAGCAAAGGAGGTGATGTATCTTGCCCACAACCTGCATGGCATGGAGAGCAGCAAAGATGGCAGTGCAGTCCTAGGGACAAGTTTTGTCTAAACACAAGAGTTTTCCTTCCTCAAGAATACTAATAAACAGGACACTGGTAATGCTGGGAAACTTGATTCCATGTAGCTTGTTGCAAAATGGTAAATCCTGTAGCCTTGTGGTCTCCAAACAGCTTTTGGCTCTCTTTCTCCACTAGACAACACTGCTTGTGCCCACTGTCAGCACTGAAATACGCAAAGGAAAAGCCAGAATAAAGCAAAGTCCTCTAGATAGATCAACATTTCAGTCACAGACATGGGCAAACACAGAGCACCGTGGTGGTCATGGTGCCATGTTACAAGCTGCAGGACACATTGGCTATTCTAGTCAGCAGGTGTCTCGGACATAATGACCTCTTAATTAATGGCTAAATAATGACTGCTTACAATTAAGCTGTCAGAAGACAGAGGAAAGAATAATGGTATGTACAATTCCCTGTTTACAGTAGGACTCCCTCCTATTTCCTACATCTTCGGATCAGCTCTTAAACACCTCTCTTGTTTTTCATTTCCTAGTTTTCCTTGTGTGAAAAAGAAACACAATTTCAGCTCCAAAGAAGCTTTCCTCAGGAAATTAGGAGAAACTCTTTCTTCATTCAGGTTGAGGGGCAGAAAAGGAAGAAAAGCCCGCCTGAAATTCTAACAATTGCTGTGGAAATACCCGTATATGAACTCCAGACCCTTGGTTTTTCAGCTATAGCAAAGTTTCCCTGCTGGGAAACCCTTGGGCCTGTCCATCTGCCGTACAGTATGGTGAATACCACTACAATGGCACTTTTACAATAACTGTGCTCTTTTGAACCTCCCCATTCAAGTCACTCCATTGATTACTCAGAAGAATGCAGACTTTTGTGTTATTTGATCGGCACATATACTCTGAGCATTTAATCCCCTCAAATATTTTTCAATAACTTCCTTTAATTACAAGGAAAACACGTCGAGTGATGCATGCATTGAAGAGCTTCCCCTCATGTCTCTCTCTCTCACTCTCTCTCTCTTTTTTTTTTTTTTTTTGCTGTTTAATGAAGAATTTGAATCACTTTTCAGCTTCTTAATCCTATAATCCTGGAAGGAATTTGCTCTCTTCCAAACCCTGGGGGTGGTAGGCTTATGTTTAGTACAGTACACTCCAGAGATCTTTCAGCAGGGTCTTTCCAGAGAAGTCCCACATACCTGCATTCCTCAGCTGCATGGCCAGCGTGTAACCCAGCCTCACCAAAAACACCCTCCTTAAGTGGTTCAGGGACTGATTTCCCCCTGGGAGGTGCAGGGATAACACAAGGCAGTAGCCACAAGGTGTTCAGAGAACCAGGGTTTGCCAGGAGGAATGGGTGGCTGGTGCCAAGCAGGGTGGTTTTCCCAATGTATTTATTACCTTCAGTAAATCCAGTCCTCTGGAGGAAAGAAAACAGCAGGGAAGGGGCCACCTTGCTAACGCTGCATCCCTGTACTTCACTGCCTCCCATTCCCTGCGAGACTGAGGAATGATGGACAAGTCTGTACAACTGCTCTTTGTTGGAAAGCTTGGACTGAACCTGTTGGCTGTATGGTCTTTGCCTGGGAGGGAACTGGATGCATTTGCAGCATGCGATGCTCTGCCCTGTGAGCACTATGCGATCACTGCACAACAGCTTCAGACTTGTTTAGTTTTGTCTGAAGAATAGCTTTTGCTGTTGTAATAAGACAGCTCTTAATGCAATGTGACCAAAGTCCCCCTTCATTCTACTCTGCCTGCCTTTTCTTTCCTGCAGCACAAAAGAACTCCGCCAAGAACGACACAAGAAGTTCAACTTGTCTTCACAGGATGTTGTTTTCTCAAGGGGTGGCCTGTGATCTCTAGGGATCACTAAAATGTCAAAAAATGGTGCATGGTCCAACTGTAAATGACTAAAACCACAGTAACAACCCAAACCCTTCCCTTGTAATCCCATACCTGCCAGCAAGCAGACAAAGGAAGAGAAAGCTGGTTGTAAATAAAACACCTTGGTGGCCACAAAATCATAGAATCATTCAAGTGGGAAATGACCTACAGGATCACCCAGTCCAGCCATCATGCTGGACATCATGCAACCCTAGCATGCCCACCAAACCATGCTCTTCAGGACCACATCTACTAGTTCTTTGAACACCTCCAGGGGTTCTTTGACCAGAGCATATCTTCACTTACTCTCCAAATAGCCAAGTGTTCTCTCATTACAAGCAGCAATGTGCCGCTGCTGAGGCAGCTGCCACTCACTCCTCTCCCACTCTGGGTCACACTTCTCAATTAATTTCTTTTCCTCATGCTTGTTAGTTCAAGCAACCATTGTTTGGTCAGTGGTGAGATATCCAGCCCAGTTATATATAACCATTGTCACTACGTTTTGTGCTAAGAGACGAGCAAGATGCCTGAGTAATCCCAAGTGTATCTCAGCCTTGCTAAGATACCATCTCGGGGCTCAGCTGAAATATGTCTGGATAAAGAGCAGCACAAGGCACAGGTTGATGTTAATGTGGACACAGCATGGAGACACTGCACACAATAATGACTTGTGGAGCATGAGGGTGTTGCTTGCACGTCATGTCCCTCCCGCTGAGGGAACCGAAACTTGAAGGCAAATATTTCACTGCTGGATCAGCCTGAAAGCCTGGCCTGTTTTCAAAGGTTTGCACATTTTAGTGCAACTCTTATGATCAATTTTATGATCTGACAATTGACAAACTTGCTAACACCTTAATCACAGCTCAGCTGGCAGACGATGATGAAAAATTATGTCACACTGTGATGTATGACTGCTGCTTTCCACTGCATGATAGACTCCAGTACCTATTTCGTACCCGAATAGCCCATCTCATGTTGCTTCTACTGCAGGGGCAATGACTTTGTTGCTTGTCTGGCTGAAGCACCATATAATAAGCAGCAGCATACATTAGAGGTCTATCACTGGTGCAAAATAATTGCCTTATATTCTCCAAAATTCTTCATCTATTTTACCATAAACTTGCATGAATTTTGCTGTCATCTGAAGAGAGCTGACATAAAACTGACTGAGGGAACGCAGCTCTAGGAATATTTTGCAGCTTATACGGCAAGCTGTATGACAGTAGCGGATGGGATACATGCTCATGTCCTCTCTAGGAGAAAAGTCTCATTAGAGCGGACAGGACTGACAGTTTCTATCCAGACTTTGCATGTACATGGTGCCATCCTTCACCTTGAGCTTGGAAAGTAGCTGGGTGAGTTTAATAAATGGAGCCCATTAAAACCATCAGGTTTGCAGAAGGGTGAACCAAGTCACACAGAAGTTGTCAATTGCTGCAGGTCACGTACGTGTCAATTCAGTTCTGGAGCTAGTGACAGAATCCAGGAAAAGAGCTGAAGGAACAATATATATTTTGGGGAAAAAAAATCGGTGTGAAATAGCTGAGGAAGTGTATTTTCTCATATTTTACTTTAAAAAAATTAAAACATATCCAATACTGTCCCTTTTATGTTTCCTCTCTTTCATCCTTCCTTACTCTCCACCCTTCGCGATACAAAGGATGTCTTTCAATAGGAAATTTAAAACAGTCTCTTGGAAAATAGCAGCACTTCATGTTTTTTCCTAGGAACTCCACCTTCACTTTCAGAGCCAAAATTACTGGGTTAATTTTGTCCCACTGTATGAAGCATTTATTTGGGCAATGCTATACTTTCCATCCACCCCCATCACTCCCCCCTATTTCTGGTAAAAATACAAAAAAACCCTAAATAATAATACCCAGTCCTCACGATGAAACCACACAGCCTCACTCTCACTGCCTTTGTCCTTGATAGTAGTTGTATCACCAGCTGTGACCCCAACATTTGCATGCACTTCAAAGCCCTGTAAGGACTATTATCCCTCCTCAAAAAGTAGAAGAAAGTGAAATTCACTGGTAAGCTTGTGGTGGGACGAAATAAACACCCAGGAAAGGGAACCCTGCGGAGATGGCTCACTTTTGGCAGAACAGACTGCAAGAGGAGGATTTTTTTAGCTCAGAGCTGTACCAAGTTAAGATAGGCTGGAAAGGTACACTGTAGCTGCTCTGATCCTACCAAGAGGAATGAGAGACTCCAGCCCATGGGTTTGTTGCCTTTGAAGGGTGTTTGAAAAGGAGTTATGGGAGGAGGCACCTCTGTGTCCCCAGGTGTGACTGTACTTGGAGCCATTACCGTGCGTGGGAGCACAGGGATGAAGAGAAAGGGGATGAAGAGAAAGGGGATGACCACCACCATGTCCCTGCTCTCTGCAGCGCACAACTGGGAGAATTAGTAACAAGAAAGATCCCAGATCCTGAAATTTTCCTTGCCAAGGTTTTCATTGTTGAAAGTCTCCCTATTTGTAGCATCCCAGATGTGCTAAAGAATAATAAAAACACCTCTAACCATTCTCCTAAACACAATTATTCTTTTTTTTAAATCTAAGACAAAATAAAGGGACACCCCAACCCCCCTGCCCAAAGCACTCTCTCCTCTCTTGGCCTCATCTTTGCATGGACAGCAGGGCCAGTACAAGCAAAGGACAAGGAGCAAAGCCCAAGGGCTCTGACAAGGCACCGCAGTCAGTGTGTCACTGTGATAATCTGCTTAAAGGAGGAGGCCAGGCCATAATTAAATATCCTGGCCTGAAGTCCTAATAGAACAGCTGGCAGATGTGATGCTCTCCCCATAATAAACTGTAGCTCATTTATTACTGCTTTACATATGTACCTAGAAATGAGTTCAGCTCCAAGCCCTCACTCTCCCCGTTCTCCTCCATCCTTCTGTTCTCAGGTTATTGTTGTGATGATGACACCTTTTATCTACTTCTCCGAAGCCACAAAGCCAAGGAAGTAGATTTTGTCACATGGGGTTGGTGTTTTTTTCCTGTGGCAGCCACAAAACCCCTGTGTGTGGCAAAGCCATCCACAAAATCATTGCAAATCAAGAAAAAGAAGAGCTGGACTTTGAGAACAGACTTCTGTAAGGCTTTGTGTTCACAGAATCAGAGAGGATGCTTTGAATTTCCAAGCACACCTCAGTGATTCAGCAGGATGAGGAGCAACCATCTGGAAGCCACACAATAGCTAGACACACGGCTCCTGCAAAGAGAGGAGTGGGCAGTGACTGGCTGGAGAGTAGGCTGAGGAGAGGGACTTGGGGGTGCTTGTGGATGAAAAGCTCAGCACGAGCCAGCAGTGTGCACTTGCAGCCCAGAAGGCAAACTGGATCCTGGACTGCATCAGGACAAGTGTGGCCAGCAGGTCGAGGGAGGTGATTATCCCCTTCTACTCTGCTCTGGTGAGACCCCACCTGGAGTACTGAGTCCAGTTCTGGAGCCCTTATTACAAGAAAGATGCGGAGTTCAGAGGAGGGCCACAAGGATGATCAGAGGGCTGGAGCACCTCTCTATGAGGCCAGACTGTGAGAGTTGGGGCTGTCCAGTCTGGAGAAGAGGAGGCTCCGAGATGACCTTATTGTGGTCTACAGTACCTGAAGGGGGCTACAAAAAAGCTGGGGAGGGGCTTTTCAGGACCTCAGGTAGCGACAGAACTGGGGAGAATGGAGCACAGCTGGAGATGGGTAGGTTTAGACTTGATGTGAGGAGGAAGTATTTCACCGTCAGAGTGGGGAGAGCCTGGAATGGGTTGCCCAGGGAGGTGGTTGGGGCCTCATCCCTGGAGGTGTTTAAGGCCAGGCTGGATGAGGCTCTGGCCAGCCTGATCTAGGATGGGGTGTCTCTGCCCATGGCAGGAGGGTTGGAACTGGATGATCCTGTGGTCCCTTCCAACCCTGACTGATTCTGTCACTTCTTCCCAGTGAGGGTGATGGGGCACTGGAGGGGGCTGCCCAGGGGGTGTGTGGAGTCTCCTTCTCTGGAGATGTTTAAAACCCACCTGAACTTGGTCTGGGTGATCCTGCTGTGGTAGTTGTATTGAACTGGATGATCTTTCTAGGTCCCTTCCAATCCCTGATGATTCTATGATTCTATGAGTCTATCATCCTATGAAAGAGAGGAAAACCTCTCTTGACTTGTGTGAACCAACAAGATGGACATTGTCTACTGCTCTATCAGAGATGTGAGAGGAGGTGAGAAAGCTGCTTAAGGTCGTTTACACACTGAGAGAACATGACAGAAGAGAGTATGAATAATTTCAGGGTATAGACTGAAAGAAGTGAGGACAATCAACCAAACAAAGGTTAAAATGGAACCTAATAGATTCATGTTGAGGGGATTACAAGACACAAGGGATGCACTCACCATAAGCTGAATGGATGCAACAACCCAAGACACCTCATCCAGCTTTACATTGACATGATTCAATCTTAGTACAAACATCAGTTGGATAGTACAGAGAAGACAGTTAGGATGCCCAGCTGCATGGCTCTTTCTTGTGCACAGAGCTCTATTTCAGCTCTACAGGGAGCCTGGAAGTCCAGCTGAGACCGTCTTAAGACAGGTAATGGTAGGGTGATAATTACACCTGTCAGCATCCCTGTTTTTTTCTCTGTGTATTTCCTTGTACTCATAAATTTGAGTGGCTTTCCTCACCCTCTGGTTCTTCCACATGTGAAATCAGATTGCCCATCGATGAAAAGCATGATATTTCCACTTAGGCTATGGAGTCATGTGAATGTAAAACTGAGGGATCAGTCAAGCTTTCAGGTAGAACAGACATTAACAGCTGTACTTAATTCAAAAGCTGCAGCTCCCGTTTGGATTATCTCACCTTTTAGTCAGGTGGATCAACATGTGCCTGGATGCCTCATCCCAGAAGAACACGCCACATACTCTGACCTTTTGCAACGTGCAAGAGGTCTGTGTTTCACATGCCATGGCCAAACCTAATGGCTTCCTGCAAGAATGTTATTTTTATAGAGATAAAGAGAAAGCCAATCTAATAACAGCACTGTCTTAGAATGCAGCCATCATTTACTTCTAACAACAAAAAAACACATTTCTGCTGGTAAGACAATCAAATCAGCCTCACAGACCTTTTACTCTTTTTATTGCCTTCCAACTGAACAAAAGTAGTTGCAAGGTAAATGAAATGCTAATTTTGAGGGGGGTTGGAATTTGGGAAGGAGCAGAGGTTTTTTAGGGCTCACTCTCAAGCAGAGGTAACGGTATGCACCTTAAATGTTTGGATGCCAAGCTGTCAGCAAGTGACTTCAACACTGCCTTTATCTCTCCTCTTTTCTATTTATACTCTACACAAAGCTATTTTTTCCCGGGTTTAATTGCACATCAAAGGGCCAACTGAATGGATCGGTTTGGGAGGTTGCTGATAGCAACGCTGGGGAATCCTGCAAATGCAGGTCTAAAATTTCAGCTCTTTCCAGTGGTCTATTAGCTAATATGGGGAATGCCAGTGAAACACTCAGCAAGCAAAAGAACCCTGGCTGTGCTTCTATTATTTGAGAGTTCAAGATGGGCACAGAGAAGATTAAATATCTATTTATGATATTAACTCTCTCCTTCTAAGCACGCATTTCCTCTACTGGAGAGGAAACCAATGATAATGCTCATTTCAGTCATTCAGAGACATAGTGGCAAATACTTGGAGACATTCAGGTGTTTCATAGTCCATTAAAAATAGAGTTCAGCCTCCTATTCATTTGGGGACGTATAAAAAGAATCTCCCAGTTGCCATTAGGCCAAATACATTTACCTTGGCAAAGGGAGGTTGTGAAAGGCTGTTCCAGGATTACAGAGGCATAAAAATCAAAACATTAAGCTTGGTTATACTGGATGCAGGATCAGACCGAGTGTTTCGTTGACTTGGTAAATTAAAATCCTACACCTCTGCACTCCCATTGTAGCAGAGATGTGACACCCACGAAGTACCTCAGCTGGCTTAAGACTGTTTTCCCAGCGCTGAGCACCTCTCATCTAAGCTTTGTGCAGAAAGATAAACAAGGTCTACTCCAGTCTAAGCTACACAGCCTTTTTTGACATGTTGACTTGACTATTTTTGTCTACTTCCCTGAGCTTTCCAGCTCATACTGACTTAGCTCCTCTCTGTTGAAGCTTCCAGCAAAGCTGCTGGTGTTTCAAGATGCTTGAAACTCACTCCTTTGGATGTCTCAATGTCAATTATTGCTTATTTATGAAAGGAAAGGAAAAGCAAAACACACCAACCCAGACTCAAGAAATAATGAATAGACAAGAGTTCCACATTCATAAATAAAACAATGTATTTCCTATAGCTCTTACATAACCTTAAAGCCATGTTTTGTTTCAAAACCAGCACCATTTTAGTAGGTCTTTTCGCTCTACTACTGTTGTGCTACTTTTAAGTGGGAGAGGTGTTTGACAAGTGAGGCTTCAGTAATGACAACTGCAGCTGTTACTCACTTTTTCAAAAATACTGAGCTAACTCAGCATTTCTGAGCTCAGCAGCACTGGTGAGCATAAACTAAAACAATATGGTAAACTAAAACAACTGGTACACACTTGCATGAGAATTTATTTAGCGTTAAACCCAACAGAAGCTGATGGCCAAACCCAGAGACACTTAAATGCTGTTGGAAAACCTTTTCCCTCTGAGGATTGGACATAATCCACCTCTGGGCTTTATTCCACTGCACACACACACCACACACACACAGACACACACACACACACACACACACACACACACACAATCATCATTTACCATAATAAATTCTAATGCTGCATGTATTTGTAATAGGGCCAGTTTCTTTAAGCTGTTTCTGCTCACTGGCAGAAACGTGACTATGTGAAGAGCAAAGCCATAGAAGGAGATGGATGCAGGTTTGGTGTGAGATATGAGAGCTGGAAGGCAGCTCAGCTCTGATTGACAGTGCTTCTTCTTGCCACATGGGGCAGTCCCATGAGGAATGCCTCCAAATAGCTTGTGAGACCATACCTGTTTGCAGATAGAGCAAACTAATTACATGGAGCCAAATCTCAATGGAAATAATAATAATAAGAATTAGAATGTTCCAAACACTACTCATCTGGGAATCTCAATTAGCTTCACAAAGAGTAATTAATTTAGCTTCTTAACTCTCTGCAAGATAAAGAACTACTAATTTTCCTGGTTTATGGAAGGGGATACATGCATGCAGAAACATCCACAAGACACTGGCTGGAGTTGGCAGCATGTCTTCTCATTATGTGCTCTCTCCCATCATGTCACCTGACATCCTCCTTTCTTTTTATGCAAAACTACTTTCTGCTGTAGGGTTACTGGTTGGACGTGATGATCTCAAGAGTCTTTTTCAACCCGAATGATGCTATGAAAGAAGAAACCATCTCCAAAGTCTCCTAGGGTTTAATATAACCCAAGGCTGCTGTATTTAGCACAATACCTATTCTAAATACCATTGCTTGGTGTCCCTTGTGATGTGGTAAAAAATGTGTCCAGATGGGAACCCACTAGATGTCATTGACTAATCCAAAAGTGAAGGTTCCCTAATAAAGCTGATGACAAAATTGCCTTTATTTCTTTTGCTGAATACTGCTGTTATCCCAGCAGACGACCCCATAACAATGTCAGATTAAACACCACGAGTGAGACCTGACTGCTTTTGACCTTAGATGCGGAACATGAAGTGTCAGGGATCTGAGGGCAGCACTCCAACCTGGCCAGGTAATGGGTCCTTCTCTAACATAAACACCAAGCTAGCCACACCAACTGAGTCACCTCTGGCTTTGTGATCCCTTTGCCACTGTAAATCTCCAGTTGAGTTATTGTATTGCAACACAAGCACAATTAGCATGTCATGACCCCTCAACAGAGCTTTGTTAAGTACAGATGATGGGGAAGAATAAAGAAAAAGGCTAGGGATATTGAATCATAGAATCACAGACTGGTTCAGGTTGGAAGGGATGTGAGACCTCTTCTATTCCAACCCCTCTGTCATGACACCTCTCAACAGGACTTGGTTGCCCAAGGCCTCATCTAACCTGGCCTTGAACACCTCCAAGGGTTAAGCAGCCACAATCTATTTAGGCAATCGATTCCTGAGTCTCTCCACCATTGCACTGAGAGACTTCTTAAGATCTTGCCTGAACCTCCTCTCCAGTGTCAACTGAACTTGCTTTGCCTGCTTTCTAAAAAGGAAAATCTCTGAGTATCATCAAAATATTAACAGTTTTTGGTTTAGTTGAGGGTTACCTGAACTCAGTATGGACTTGGTGACTGCTGAATTACTATCTGTTCCACAAATGTCGATGCCTAAACTGTCTTTGAATGTGAGGCAGTCCTGCAGGTGAGACAGGCGGTGAGAGATGTTTTCATCTATTTTTAACTCAGTCGCAAAGCAGGTTTGTGACTTGGAAAAATCATTTTCCATTGTGTCTCGGTTTCCCGCAATGAAAACACGGCTTGCAGCTGGTGTCCGTGACAGCTGTGCCGCAGTGAATACAGACTGGATGACAAGTACTAACACTGCACAGTGTACAGGGGATATTTCACACCCACTCACATTCTGCAGCATTTTGGAGGACACTTGAACTGTCAGGCAATGGAGAATGTAGTCCATTGCAGTGACATTGTGGGATAAAGAAATCTTATCCTAATGGGCTTATAGAATCATAGAATAGAATCATTAAGATTGGAAGAGACCCATAAGATCATCCAGTCTGTCAACCCAACCCCACCCTGCTCACTAAATTACATCACCCAGAGCCACATCTACTCATTTCCTGAACCCCTCCAGGGACGATGAAACTACCCCCTCTCTGGGCAGCCTGTTCCAACACCTGACCACTCTGTCAGGGATGAAATCTTTTCTGATGTCCAATCTAACCCTTCCCTGGCACAACTTGAGGCCATTTCCTCTTGTCCTAATGCTAGTGACTTGGGAGAAAACTCCGAAAGCTGAAGTCTGCATTAATTTTCCCAATCTAGGGTCACTAAACAGTCCCACTGCAAACTCCTTCTGCCACATCTCTCTGACATGAGCCAGCAGCTCGTATGCTTTATGTCTATTTGTGGACAATATGAACTGTGAGGGCTGAAAACACATCCAGAAGATCTTTTACAATTCCTGGTGATGAGGAAGGCTGAGAGCAGCAAAGTGGGTCGCATATAGCTGTCAGCTGCAAAAGCGAAACCTATAGCAGGGTATGAGCAGAATGCTGATAGCTCTAGCTGGTACTTCATGCAGCAGATTGTGTTGCTGGGGGATCCTTTGCCAGTCTCAGAGATGGATAAAAACAAGTCCTGCTGCACGCTAGTGAGGATGTGTGCATGGTATCTCAGCAGCTGTCTGAGACCAGGAGGTCAGTACTTAAATGCTTCCAGCCCTATGTAGAAGGGGATGGTGCTGCTATGCTCTCTGTTTGCTCTCCTCTTCAGGCACCTGCACCCAGAAGCCAGTTGGCAGAGCTGAGTGCTAGCCACCAAAACCCTCAGACAGCTGGATGCAAGGCTGCTATGTGCAAAATGCAGCATAGCTGGGGTTCTAGACAGGGTGGTAACTGCTATGGGAGTGTGAAAGGTAGAGGAGGCAATAATGCACTTTAAAGATGAAGCCACCTCTTATCATCTTGTACGGGAGGACAGAGTAAATGTTTTCCAATTCTGCCTAGCTTGGACCTGAGTGAAAAGGAATTCAAGTAGCTTTTAAAACCTTTGGAAGACACCACAGCAGTTTACATTCTAGTTGTCAGTCAAGCAGATGCATTCCTTAAGTGCCTGTGATTAGACCTTCCCCAACTAGCAGGAGAAGAATCACAGCTTTTGTGCAAAGTGGCTGATGGAGACACCCACTAATTTGCATGGACTTGAATGCGAAGAGTGATGAATGGAAAACTCCTGCTAACTTCCCAGGGAGGTGTGTTTTGGGTGTGCGTGCATCCCTGTGTGCCATTGCCATCTGGAGAGGTACAAAACGGGCCACAAAAATGATGAAGGGTTGGAACACCTCTCTTATGAAGACAGAAAGAGTTGAGGTTGTTTAGTCTGAAGGGAAGTCTCCAGGGGAGGTTTATAGTGACCTTCCAATCCCTGAAAGGAGCTGTCAGAAGGCTGGGGAAGACTGTTCACAAGGACAGGGAACGATAAGATAAGGGGTTATGGTTTGAGGCTGGAAAAGAGGAGATTGAGGCTGGACAGGAGAGAAAAAGTTACTCAGTCTGTGGGTGGGGGATCCGTGGAACAGGCTGCCTAGAGAGGTCTGGAGGCCTTATCCCTGGAGGCATTCAAGACCAGGCTGGATGGGGCTCTGGGCAATGTTCTAGTGAGAGAAGTCCCTGCTTCTTGCAAGGGGGTTGGATTGGATGACCTTCAGAGATCCCTTTCTACCCAACAGATTCTATGATCCTCCCCTGAGATGAAAATTACTAGCTTCAGAGCCACCACCCTCAGAGGATCCTATCTGCCTCTCACTGAGAAGATGCCAGCCTTCTTGGGAGGAGGATTCATTATTTTTTAAACTGAGTGGCAGGAGAGTATGGAGGGATCACCTCTGCATTCACAGGGTAGTTGAAAACAGTAGCATCTCTTGCTTCCAAGATACTCATCACCCTTTGGAGATACCCTGCCTTGGCTGGAAACAAGAACAGAGGGAAGAAGAGGAAGTTCTGGGCTCTGAGCTGGGCTGAGGGAAAATAGAAAGCACATAAAAAGCACCAGAGAGAAGCTCTGAAAATGAACAGTCAGCACAAACAAAGCACATCAGCCCAGGCAAGAGGCCGAAGCGCGACTGCACTAAACAAATCACAGTAGAATCAGCAATTGGCAAAGTAATTGGCATTATTACAGCTGATGGAAAATTTTTGATGCCGCCCATGTTCACTTTCAAAACACTACTCAGACATTTAATTGGCTTGGTTCTCATGTAGCTTTTCCTGGGTTTTTTTTATTCCTTCTGGAGTAGATCAGGCTTGTATCTAGAGACAGAAACTTTGGGATGAACTTCCCTGGCTCTGTCCACCAGCCATGAGATGGGGGGTGAAGTTTTGCACAAACTAAGCAACACAGGAGAAATGTAGAGAGAAATAGATCTGACCTGAGGAGCTGAATCTTTTCAACTTTTGTGTTCCTTCAGTTCCTTAGAATTTCAAATCTAGATCTAGCCTTGTGCTTGCAGCATCTAAAATGCTGAGAGTTAAATGCAGGGACAGAAATTGCATCTGGTGATATCACCAAAGTGTGGCTTTGGCTCTTAGTCACCATGCAGGTAAAATTGGTAAAGGCTGAGGGACCTGTGACTCTTTAGCTTGGAGAAGAGGAGGATGAGAGGTGACCTCATCCATGTCTACATATATGTGAGGGGTGGGTGTCAGGAGGATGGAGCCAGGCTCTTCTCAAGGTCATCTGGTGATAGGACAAGGGGCAATGGGTGCCAGCTGGAACAGAGGAGGTTCCATATAAATATCAGAAGGAACTTCTTCCCAGTGAGTGTGACAGAGCACTGGAACAGGCTGCCCAAGGGGGGTTGTGGAGTCTCCTCTGGAGATGTTCAAGACCTGTCTAGATGTGTTCCTGTGTGACTTGGTCTAAGTGATCCTGCTGTGGCAGGGGAATTGGACTAGATCTTTCAAGGTCCCTTCTGATCCCTAATGAATCTCTGATTCTCTGTCTCACACACAAATGTTGGTGTGAGCATGCTCTGGCATATTTCTCACACTATTTGATAGATGGTTAATAATGCATGAGTGTCAGCACTCAGGAAACACTTCTTCAAGTTCCTAGAGTTTTTGGGCCAAGATGTCCCCATGGTCTGATTTGATCCCGTTGCAGAAAACTAGCTGTTCACCATGGGCCTGAATAGACAGGGAAATTTCAGCAAGAGGCTTCAAAGAGTTTCCATGCTGTTTAAAAGCCTCACACAATTACGAATCTGTAGGGATCAGGATGTCCAGTGAAGTGGTGGAGTCCCCATCCATGCAGGTGTTCAAAAGGTGAGTAGATATAGAGCTCTGGGATATAGTCTTGTGGTCATGGAGGTGTTGGGTTGAAAGCTCGACTTAATCTGTAAGGTTCTTTCCAGCCTCAATGCTTCTGTGAGACTGTAAGGAGTCGTGATCTCCAGTTACGTGTAATTGGTGAATGGTGACTTTAAGCTTTGATTAGAAAGAGCAGCTTGGCTTAGTGCTGACACACATCAGAAGAAGATGACAACCAAGCTGCCTTCAAAACAAATTTGAGACCAGATGATGACAAACAGGCATGTTCAACATGGGAGGTCAGGTCTTTCTTTGTCCATGCCAAACAGAACATACAGAAAATCCCACCTGAAGGACCCAACAGGCTACATACAGCCAGCAATAAAAACAGAAGGAAAACACACCCAGCCTCATGCTATTTATCTACCAAGCTGAATATTTTCCCTTGCAGTTAACACTCTGTCAGAGAAGAGCAATCCAATCCCCCAAGAAACCGAGGAGATACCCACTCCTTTCATCCCAGTTTGGTACTAGCCTTTGATTCATAGCCTGTAAGAGACCATCTACAAAGGGGTAAGACTTCCCACTGGAGGTGGCAGGATGGGATTTAAGAAGATGGAAGACTGCTTCTAGCACTGTTGAACTGTGGTCACAACCAAATCACCTCGCTTGGTGGTTTTTTTTCTACTCTCTGGAATGGTCATAGTGTGTCATCCTGCTTTGCAGGATGCTGAGATTTATGTGTGAACAGAATGACATAAACCCCAAGTATTGTCGCATAAAGCAAGATGAAGCTATAAAAAGAAGACAAGGTAATGTGGGTGCCATTAAAATTCTGACACTGAGTGGTAGAAGTGGCTGAAATTTGCTGCTGTGCTCCCGCTGTTCCCTTTTATTAAGCACAGGGAAATATTGCCTTGCAGATAAACATTGTGTTGTGGTAAATGTCCAGAATGTAATGAAGTCCATTATAATTGATGAAAATGTATCTT
Source organism: Upupa epops (assembly GCA_013397515.1). Lineage (NCBI taxonomy): Eukaryota > Metazoa > Chordata > Aves > Bucerotiformes > Upupidae > Upupa > Upupa epops. The sequence goes on along the minus strand of VZRI01005681.1, from coordinate 22,106 downwards.
TCATTAGTTTATGAATGCCTTATTCACATTTTTTTTTTTTAAATATAAAGATCCCAAAGAATGTTTTCCCTAAGCAAGTGCCAAGTAAGAGAGTAAACTTCTGCTAACACACCTTCATCTCTTCTCCAGGGCTGCTTCTCCTGGAGAATAAATTCTCTTGTTACACACCCACCAGCCCTGTCCTCTCCCAGTGAAATGCACACAACCCCAGTAACAGCTGGCCACAGCTGGGTGTGTTGGTAGGCACCACGAAGCTTTTTTCCCACTGCTGCTTGACTTTATCAGCCTTTCAGCTCCCGTCTTCACCTCTTAATGCCACAAAGTCTTTGGGCCAAGAACAATAATCTATTCACTCTACGAGGGTTCAGCCAGGACAGGGTATTTTATGGACTAACACAGTAGCATCTCCTTGACTGTGTGCATGCTGCTGATTAAAGGGGTCACATTAGCAGTGAGGGAACCTATAATGTCTCTATTTGTTCACAGAAAGGATACACCATGAGTTCAAGTTTCTTTCTTTAGCTTCAGCCTCTTGGTGCTTTGATCCTGACCACCTTTGAGAATAAAAGGGGAATTTAGCTCTTAAAGGTGATTTGTTCGCTGGTGTCTCGGTTAACACCATCCATAAAAGGATCGGTTTCTTTGTTAGACAGGACAAGGCTGATACAACGGGGTTGAAACAGGAGTAGCACCAAAACCCCATCATCTTCTTAGCTAAAAAGAGACCAGTCATTAACCATGTAAGTAAATGAGTGGCCATTAAGTTTTAATAATACACTCTATTCTGTTGCTTATTCATGAAGAGGGGTGAGGACAAAATGTTTTGAGCCTTCAAAATGGTTTTGGTTGTTTCAGTTGTTTTTAAATTAGAGAATTGTACATCGTGATGTTTCAGTGCCACGAACAATTGCTTATGGCATGATTGCACAACAGGATGTTATAGAGGTTGTAAGAAAATGGGCACAAATAAAAGAGAACCCTGTTATCCAGTGAAATATCTGAAGACTATAGTCGAGTGTGTGGTTTTTTTTTCCTCTGACTTCTAAACGCATCACATCCTCAATTTCAAGCAAGCAGGTGGCTGCCAGAAGCACTCTAAAACCAGCCAGCTGCTTGCATTGGGCACATCATTTTGGTGTCTTGGCCTCTTGACTCTCATATTGATTTTTATTTCATTTGGTTTTGATCCAAGGCAATTGGAGAGGATTTTAAAGTCACCAATGACCTCTGAACTTCAATGATAGCATTTTGGGGTCATTTTATCTAAAAGAGAAATAAGGGCAGAAATGGCCATTCACTCGCCATCCAGTGAAAAAAAGAAAAGAAGGCATCATTTGTGGTTTTGTTGAAGCAGTTGAAGTTCTTCCACTGAAGTAAGCTGCTGGGTTTGTACAGAGAAGAGGTTATACTGCCTTCATTAGTCATGCTGTAGGAAGTTTATCAGAAACTGTGGGATGGCTGAGTTCAGGCCATTTTATCAAAGTGAGTCACTTCAAGCACTGGGGATTCCAAGTCAGGAGACACAAAGGCCAGTCTGCTGTTCCTTTAGCCACATGGCAGGGAAGGCTGCTGCAACCTAGTGACTTAAGGAAAAAGGCATCACTTGTGTGTCTGCCCAGTAATTTCAGTGGGCTTCATACAAGGGGTTCTTTGTTACTGCCACCCTGCCCTGTTCATACCTGTTGGAAGGCTGATTGTTATCCTTCTACCTAATACCATCTAAGAGCTCGATGGGTTCTGACAACACTGTGAGAGATCACCATCTCCTGAGGAGTGGAGTGAGGCACCGCACAGGACACCACTTCTCCCAATTGCATTTTCCTAACACATGTGTAAGGAAAGAAACTTTCCTTCTTTGCATTGTCAGGCACTCTCATAAATACAACCAGCCATTTGAGGATCCTGCTTTTACACTTCCATCATTGTCCTGCACATCTTCCCAGACATGGTGCCATAGTGGAGCCATTCCCTTCTCCCATATGGTTACATGTCCTTACTGATTCCCACTGAGTTTGTCCTCTGCTCATTTCCAGGTTTCTATCTCCCCAGGATTCCTATTATTGAAGTTAAACTATTTAGTAAAGAGACAGGAGCATCCTATGGTACAGCTGTTGAAGAAATACAAGAGATCAGAACCACAGCTTTGCTATACGAAGGGTACTGTGCCAACTGATTTCAGTGGAGCGTAGATAAAATACTGATTTAATTTATCCAGATCTAGTAAAATCTGAAAGGAGCTTATAGGAAAATCATGCCTGTATCTTAGTTAATGAAATTCTGGGCTGCTTCTGGGAAGACTGACAATTGTAGAATCAATCTGTCAAATTTTCATTCACAGCTTCATTGCAAAGCCATTACAGAGATGGCAAAGACCGCCAAATTCACAGGGGGTGTGTGAATGCAAGTGCGGGAATGAAGGCACCACATTTTCTTCCTCCTGAGGCAACCTGGCAGTCTCTGGGACAGGCAAGCAAAGAATGCATGCTCTTGAGGCTGCCAGCACACCTCAGTGCTGCAGCAAGTATTTTTTCTAACCAGTAACTCGAGTTTAAAGTCGTCTATGCAAGCAAATTACATAACAATATTGCTTCACGGGGCTTGGAGATGGCTGCTGGATACCCCAAGCCATCCATCCACAACCCATCTCACTCTTCCCATGAAGTAGAGCACAGAGGGACTTTGCATAGTTTCTCTGGCCAAGCTGCTGTGCTGCACCATTAAGAGGCAGATACTGGAGCTGATGCAATACCAGTGCTCCCTGCAGCATGTTTTAATGGGAGCAAGTGGCAGGTCCTACACTATGGTCGTTACAACCCAGTGCAATATTATTGGCTTGGGGAAGAGTGGGTGGAGAAATACTTCCGGGACAAGGACCTAGGGGTGTTGATAGACAGATACTGAGCATGCGCCAACAATGTGCCCAGGTGGTGAAGAAAGCTAAAGGTATCCTGGTCTGCATCCAAATGGTGCGGCCATCAGGACTAGAGAAGTGATTGTCTGTCTGTTCTCAGCACTAGTGAGGTGTCACCTCAAGTACTGGGTTCACTTTTGAGCACCCAATATAAGAAGAATGTAGAGATGCTGGCATGGATCCAAAGGAGATCAAGGAGGCTAGTGAAGGGCCTGGAGGGCAGGTCTTATGAGAAGCAGTTGAGGGAACTGTGGTTGTTTAGTCTGTAGAAAAGAAGGCTGAGGGGAGACCTTATTGTTCTTTACAATTACCTGAAAGGAGGCTTTCTAGAGGTGAGGGTTGGTCTCTTCTTCCAAGTCACCAGCAATAGACAAGAGGAAATGGCCTCCAGTTGTACCAGGAGAGATTTAGTTTGGACATTAGGAAAAAATTCTTGACTGACAGAGTTATTAGGGATTGGAAAATGCTGCCCAGGGAGGTGATGGAGTCACTGTGTCTGGAAGTGTTCAAAACCCACATAGATCTGGCACATGAAAGTTAGGTTTAGTGAGCATGGTGGCATTGGGTTGACAGTTGGAGTAGGATGCTCTTGAAGACCTCATCCCACCTTAATGATTCTATGATTCTCCTTGCTGCACCCAAACTGTAGAAGGCTGAAATGAAACCACGCACAGCGTATCTACAGGTTACATGTGCCTGGACACCCTTGCATTCATGCTCATTATCACACACGGAAGGAGAGTGTGCAGAAAACACCGGTCCCTGGGGACAACCCGCCAAAGTAATTTTCAAGCTGATTGCTCTGCAAGCAAAATCCAGGGTGCTAAGTAGGTAATGCCAGCAAAGTTTGAAGCCTTGACTTCTGCTGCGTGGATCAATATCAACAGTAATGTTGTGTTTCCAGGGCATACCCATGTGACAGAACTATAGATTATTTGGTGTGTGGCAGTGCATTGATACTTGATAGTGAACAGGGATGCTGGAATAATAAACGTGCATCTGTTACCGAGCGGCACGAGGCATTGAGTTTCAGTGACACAACCGGGATATCACTTCCTTTCTCTAAAATGAAGCATCTTCAACACGCCAAAGATGTAATTTACTTATCTGACTTAGTCAAATACCTGGGGAAAACACCTTCTTCGATGAAATCTTCAGATTAAGGTCATGTTTCCAAATACGTGTCAAATTCAGTCAATAATTTCATCCCCACTGCGACCAAACATCGGAGGTACTCTTGAAGGGAAAATGTTTTGTTTGATATGTTTAAGCATATATTATATCGGATCACCTTGTGCGTGAACAGATTCCAATGAAATAAAACATAATGAAACGTTACACTTCGGTGCAGTGCTCGAGTCAGTTATTGTTTTCACCAGAGTGAGGAAAAAAAACCCCCTGTATATGTATATATTTGTATAGGGTCAACCTGAAATAAAGCCTCATTTATTGAACAAAGGGTTTACGTGTGTTTGAAATACATAATGCTATACCCTTCCATGAAGTGTTTTATTATATGTAAGTCTACAATTGCATCCTATGGACACATTTTAACTATCAACCGTGAAACCATTAAAAGGAAATTATATAGAGCAGCAATTTTATGGTTGGAACCTATTGAAAAAAGAACCTCCCTATGGTGAGGAAGAAAGAAATACTTTCTGTAAAGAAAAATAACAGGTAGCACTTGCTGTTGCCGGAAAGAACATCTCAATGACTTAATGCTTTTATCCAAGCTGGGAGAGGCAGGGGAGGTGAGTAGTAAATATGCAGGAAATGCACCTGTGCTATACATAGAGGCTTTTTATGGGATAATACAGCCTTTTCTCTGCTATCAGCCTGTTGAACCCCGTAGGATTAGCTGCCTTAGCAACCATCCATGGTTTGGAGAAGGCAAGACCAAGGGAGACTGAATCAGCCTCTAATGGGGGCTTCCCTCTCCTACTGCTGACAAATGGAGTTTAGGATGATGGAGTCTGGTTCCTCATCTGAGCCTAAGCCTCCTTAGCCACTAGTAAATGAAATGTGCCCAGAAATACTCCCAGGCATTGAGGCCAACTGGCACGGAATGGTTTGTGTCTCTGCTCCCAACTATGTCTTAACTTCCTTAACACAGCAGCTAAATGCAAACAGATTACTGGGATGAACCTTGATCCATGCTTAGGAGTGATTTAGGAGCTTGCTAGTTGTCATGGATCAAAAGTGTGCCAAGGATTGGTCTAGCAGTTCTAGCACAGCCAGTCACACTCCTGCGAACATTCCCAGACACTGCTTAACTTCCTTAAGACAGATGCAGCCTAAGACATAGGAGAGACATTTGTCCTTCTACTCTTGTCCTGCCCCAGAGCATCTGATTCCAGCCAGGAGAAAGAACATATAGAGCTCTAAGTTTTGTTAAAACAATATTCCTTTGACAGTTTGTGAAATCACTCCTCCTCAGCAAATAATTGCAAGGAACCATATCTTACGTGTTCAAAATGGTGAAGACTGTCTACATGAGCAACTTCTCTTCATGAACAAACCACTGACCTCTTCTCCCCATCCCACACTGCTGTTAACCTGCCTGATAATACCTTTTCAACATTTAATCCCCTATCAAAGCATCCCACCTCAGGTAGTTGCCAAGGTAGACTAAGGACCAAAAGATATCCCAGAGGATCTTCCTGTGCTGAGCTGCCCAAGGCAAGCCTGTATACATGGGTCCTTCTGAGCTACAAGAACATGAAGGCAGGCTTTTTGCTTTCACAAGAATGTACTATCCAGGCCATGAACCATTTGGCAGAAGGTACAGCGGGATTAGCACAGTCCCATACCAAGAGAGGAGATCTTAGTATGGAGTCACTTAAACTTGGACAAGCTTCTACATCCCACAGGGACCAAAAAACACAAAGCAGAGGAGAGAAGCAGGGGAAACATTTGTACCTACACCCTCTTCACCATACATACCACAAAAGTTTCTCAGTGGAAAAGGTTCAAAGATGCCACCTGAAGTTCTTACTTTCAGATGGCAGGTGCTCAGAAGAAACTATCTCTTTGAATAGCTCTACTCATGACACTTACAGTGCTTCTCTGTGGGCATCACTCATAGAATCATAGAATCATCAGGGATCAGAAGGAACCTGGAAAGATCATTCAGTCCAATCCCTCTGCCACAGCAGGACAACCCAACCATGTCCAGACAGGTTTAAAAAGTCTCCAGAAAAGGAGACTCCACAAACCTCCCAGGCAGCCCCCTCCAGTGCCCTCCTTCACCCTCACTGGGAAGAAGTTACACAATTGGTCAGGGTTGGAAGGTACCAAAGGATCATCCAGCTCCAACCCCACTCTAGATCAGGCTGCCCAGATCTTCATCCAGCCTGGCCTTATACACACCCCCAGGGATGAGGAGGACCAGCCTGTGGTCTGCAGATGGATCCTGGGAAGGAGCACCTTATTACAGTGACCTGGCTGTGTTTTGGAAATGACACTTCCTTGGTGAAGAGACAGCACGGAGTGTGCCATCTGCCCTTTGCAGTGCCTGCTTTTCACAGAATGATGGAACAGTGGAGATGAATGGAACCTCAAGAGAGCATCAAGCTCCCTGCCAAAGCAGGGCTGCCTAAAGCACATTGCACAGTTCTGCATCCAGAGCAGTAGACGCCACAACCTCTCTAGGCAGCCTGTGCCAGGGCTTTGGGAGTTGCACAATTAAGAAGTTTCTCCTCATGTCTAAATGAAACTCCTTGTGTTACAGCCTGTGCCCACTCCCCTTTGTCCTGCCACTGGGCATCACTGAGAACAATAGGGCTTCATCCTTCCTAGAGCCACCCTTCAGTTATTTACAGACATGGATAAGGTCTCCTCTCATTCTTCTCTTCTAAAGGCTAAACAGCTCCAGCTCTCTTAACCTTTTCCTCATAAAACAGACTCTCTAGGCCTTAAATTACCTTTGTTGTCCTCCACTGGACTGTCTCCAGTAGTTCCCTATCTCTCTTGAACTGAGGAGCTCAGAACTGGACACAGCACTGCAGATATGGCCTCACCAGGGCAGAGTAAAGGGGGGTGATGACCTCTCTTAGACTTACTGGCCACACAGTCCTTATGCATGCCAGAATACCACTGGCCTTCTTTGCAGCAAGAGCACACTGTATGTTTGTGGCCAGCTCACTGTCAAGCAGGACTCCAAGACTCTCCAAGCCTACCTTGTGACAGATCTACCCCAAACACATAGTGATGCAGGTGCAGGACACCCCATTTGCTCCTCACTACCCTCCTCTTTGCCCAAATCTCAATGATGGAGACTTGTGTCAGACAGCTGATGCCTCCTCCCATTTGAACACTGCTGTGGTCCTGGCAACTGCATCTAAAAGCACCATGTGGGCTTATGCCCTCAGTGCTTCACAGCAGCTGTCTGACTCAAGAAACTATAGTGCCAGAATGATGGTGGATGACTTCATGTCAGCAGATCTAACACGTTATGATCCTATGAGCTAGTGCAAAAGGCTGGAGGATTAGGAAGCCCAGCAGGCACCTGACTGAAGAGGATGAATGAGATAAGAGGAGACAGTGTCCTGCTGTGCGTTTCCTCCACTTCCATAACCTTCTCAAGTTCAAAGTGTTTTCAGAGGGTTGTGGCGGCTATTGTTGTTTAGACCTGGTGCATCAGGATCCTCACTACGCTGACAGCAGTTTGGGATTCACTCATCACCACCCCTTCTCCTTCTACCCCTTGGGAAAATGAGCATCTCATTTGCCTTTGAGGGGAAGACAACCCCATGCTAATCATGTCAGGGCTACACTGCATACTCCATGACCAGCATGGGCATGTGTTCATAGTGAGATAGACTCAAATACAATTATTTTGACCCTCCTTCCTTCCTTCCAACCTCATTTTCTTCCAAGAATGGTCACAACATCCAGATCAAACTGTCACAACCATCACCAACATGCAGTATCATCAGAGAGCCAAGTTATCATGACACATCATGGTTTTAACCTGGAAAAGGGCAGACTGAGGCTGGACAGGAGGAAAATGTTCTCTAATCTGAGGATGGGGGAACCCTGGAACCAACTGCCCAGAGAGGTGCTGGAGGCCCCATCCCTGGAGCCATTCAAGGTCAGGCTGGATGGGGCTCTGGGCAATCTATTCTAGTGAGAGATATCCCTACTTGCTGTAGGGGGGTTGGACTATTTGATATTTGGAGGTCCCTTCGGATGCTGTATGTTCTGTGATTCTATCTCAAAAATGACAGAGACAATTCCATGTGGATGCTTTCTTCCACAGTCAGGCATCCAGATTCACCACAGGTGTAACTTTGCTTCAGTTGCTGCAGTTGCCCTGTGGTGCAAGGGATCAGGGTTCACTTTGTGTAGAACTTTCTGTCAAAATGGGGTTATTAGTGAAAGGAAATACTACCAGGACCATCACACCCTTGATAGAAACAGGTGAATAGAGGAATATCAAAGAGAAGCTGCAAGGTTTAATATCCAACCGTAGTTGGTGACGTGTTTGAATCTCCTGTACCAGCAATTCACTCTCCTGTTTTCAAATGATTGGCCTGGATCTAGTGATTAACCACCTGAATATACCAAAGAAGGATCTTCACAGGAAGGATCTCACGATACAAAGGCTATTCCTGGCTCTCTTTCCATCACATCATAATCTGTCCACTAATATGGCTTGAGATCTCATCTGATCAAAAGGTCATAAGATGCTACCACTAAGCATCACTCTGCCTTCATTCAGTCAGAGGCATTTTTTACAACATGTGGCATCAGGAGGAGCAGGAATCCAACAGCAAAGCCCTCAAACACGTTTGTGTAATAGATGAAGACTTTTCTATATGGCATTTATCTTCCTTCAGGGAGTGACACCTGATAAATAAATCTCTAGTTCCTGGAGAATTTAAATAAAACAAAGCAAATCACATTCCTCCTAGCTCTAAATATGTAACTGCAGAGGAAGTGAGGGCTTCCACTCCGTAGCCATCCCTTCTGCTGCAAAAGCTGTGAACTGCTCTCTGTCCTTAAATGTGTCCAAAATCAAGGGAGCCCAAGTGTCAGAGTACATTAAGAAGAGCTTAGTGATAACACAGGAGGAAATAAAAGGTCCTTAGTTCAGTTAGAATGGTAAAATGGTAAAAAGTATTTTCTTTAAGTTAGGAAAAATCAAAATACAAAGAAAGGGAGCTCATTACCCTATCAGTAGGAAGAACATAATGAAAATGGGGTGACTTCTAGTAAAAGGGGTGATGTGTTTCCTAGTGAAAAACACTAGGGTGGGTAATTTTCAGACATTCTGGGATGGTTGAATCACCCTCCCCGAATATGTTTATAAGTTGTGAAGATGTGATGCTCAAGGACTTGGTCTAGCAGTGGTCTTGGTAGACTTCAGTTAACAGTTGGATTCAATGACCTTAAGGGCTTTTTGCAATCTATGTGATTCTATGATTCTATGAATGAAATACTCAAAAATACCCTACACAACACTACCACGCCGACCAGCAGGTCAGAGTGGCAAGTAAGGCCATTAGACCTGCCCTGCATCCATCCCTGTGTGCCAGCCATCTCCTGCAGCACTGACCACAGACGTTTCTCTGGCCATCCGCATCCCAGTGCTTCAACACAGGAAAAGCCACACATCACTGCCCAAAACAGCAGGGGGAGATGGGTACCCCTGCCAACAGCCAAACTCCAATCAAAGCCCTTGTCTAGCGGGTTTGCAGAGCTAGTTTCTATGAGGGTTGCCAGTGGAAAAAGCACCGTTTTGTGCCTAGCATGCACCTGAAGAGTTGTCACGAGCAAATTAAACCCCTCAACATTTCCCAGACTATCTGCTCACTCCCTGGCTCTCCAGATGCAGATCTTTACACCCAGACCAACAGACAGTTTCTTTAACTGCAACTGGCAGTCATTTTGCTCCTCTCCATGATTTCAAAGCTGAGAGCCATCAAAGATTAGCAACAAAAATCATGACTATTTTTCCCTAAGAAGCAGCTCTGGTAATAGGCTTCAGGAAAAATCCTCCTAAATGCAAGTGATAAGCGTAGACTGTGTGAAGGCTGACAGGTCTGATTATAATTATCACTGCAAGGGGACCAGCACTAACCTCCCTTCTGGAAGGCAATGACAATTCCTGGAAAAGAACACGCGAGTGAATTATGATAAATAAAATCATTGCAATAGGAATTGTCTTTCACAAGGAAAATAAATAAGGTCCTGATTGAGGGGTTGTGGGGGGGGGGAAATCCTTGAACACTTATTCATCCCAACAGAAAACGGCACTCAATCACATGCTTGAGTCTCACTGATGTTAGAATGATGGGAGTGGAAGAATGAAGTGGGACACATAAAGCATGAGATGGATTCATGCATGTAAGAGGTGTTAGGAAGTAAAGGATATCTTCTAAAACCATCCTTAAAGAATGTGCTTTACACCGTAAAGAGGGCATCGAGTCCATCGTAAATGCATACAGAGTCCCTGAGAGCATGTTGCTCCAGACTGAGCTCTAAGTTCAAAAGTAAGCCAGAACTCAGGCAGCCCTGTACTATCCTCTTCCCTCTCCTTACATCCTAACAGCCAAGCAGAACCAGCACAGAGCCCTTCAAATTGCATCTACACATTGACTGAAATACAGCATTAGCTTTTCAGCAGGGTTTTAAGGTAGATATGGTAGGTAGCATTCCTTCAAGATCATTGTGCCCTAATCTTCTTTGTGCTTTCTCTGATAGCATTACATTTTTCTTAGGCTGGGGCTGTTCTGGAATTTCTCATTCTACTTCCATTGGAAACTCAGCAGTAGAGAAACTTGGGCAATCTGAAGCGAGAGCAGCAGTATAGTGGCTTTTTCTTCCTGAACAGAGGGAAATGGATATTATCTTCTTAATAGTGGGCTATAAGTGCAGAGGAGATGAAGAGCCTCAGAGTCAAAGGCAGTTCTAGGAGTTTCATTCTCATTATATCTCAATGGAGTGAAGCAAATAAATTGCGCAAGGAGACATATGGAAGCTCACTACGTAAATGGCCTATTTAAGGCTCTTATTTCCTAATTAGGTCCTGGTGTCAGGAGGTTGGTAACAATTATTCACACATAGATCATTTGGATACAATACAAACTGTTCTAAAGCCCAAACCATCATAACGACGCGCATTAAAAAGAAGCCCTATTTAGCTCAATCTTTTTCAGACCCTTTCTCTTAGTACTTGGGATATCAGTTTCTCTGCTGAGCATATCCTACGTTCCTCGTCTAACACTACAATAAGAAGTTTGGAAGAAGAAAAGGAAGAAACAAAAAGCTTCATGGTCATAACCTCTTGTTCTTACCTTGTTCACGGATTTTGTCACTGGACTCTGCATGGGGAATCCACACTCTCTTCCCAAATTCTTCGTCTGACTCTGTGGCATTTCCCAGGACAAAGAGAAAAGAGAAAACCTTGATTGTGGGTATGACAGCACAGACAATAGTCACAAGCATACAAAATTTAGCTCTGTCTTTCCCATTTCCTTATGACTTTCTGTGTGCCCTCCACCACCTTCTAGATGGAGCTCTCTGAGCACCTGGCCCTGGGGTTCACCTTTGAGTTCACTCAGTTTGGGAAGGTCCTCTTAGTGTCTCCTTAATTCCCAAAGGTTCCAAGTTTCCCCTCCCAAGTAGCCCTGGTAAGTGTGTTGGCACACAGGGTCACCACAGCATTCCCCATGAGCCACAAGGCACACCATGAGATATGATGGAAAGGATTGCTGCTACGGATTCTTATGACAACCCACACTGGAGAGGCTTGGGAAGGACAGGAAGGTGTCATAGGATGCCATCCCTCCTGTTCAGTTCAAGATTTACAGCTGAAACCAAGGATTACCACATTGCAAACCTACTTAAAACGAGGTGAGTGCTGCTGATTCAATGTCATGACTACAGCAACCCCATTCTGCCCTGTGCTTCTGCACTTGTGGTGTGACAATGAGATTTCATCTCCCCTTCTTCCCCTCCTGGCACCTCTCCCTTTTTTGTCCACCTCTCCAGCTCTTCACACAAAGGTGAAATATTTTACATTTTCACCTTTGCTGATGTAGATCAGAGAGTGTTTTCCTTGCTCTGCTTTTCACTGATTTTGCCCAAGGCATCTTTTAAGCAGCAGCCTGTGCAAAGATAATAGGTGGCACGATTCTCTGTAACTGGAATCAGCAACAAATCAGCCATCTGCCACTCCAGGGGTCTGAGATTAACCCAGCTACTGGACCATGACTGCAGAGCATTTGCACATTTAGATTACAGAAATGTGAGGTTACGGGTCCAAAAAAATAGAAGACTGGGAATGGAAAGGTGTGGGGAGAAGAGGTGGGAAACAACCTTGGACGAGTCCTCCTGATTAACCCTTCCAGACACAAGACATCCCATAACAACTCCAAGCAGACAATGGTGTTTTTTTCACTGTACAGTGTCAAAAGGATAAGGGATTTGAAGGATTCAACTTGAGAATGATGAGACATAGTGTTTCAGGGAAATACAACCAAAGATACCCTCTCTGATACAGGGAGAAATAACAGCAAAGACATTCTGTAGCCTCATCAATGCCTAGCAGTTGTCCTTGGGGATTATGACTAAGCTGCCCAGATGGCTTACTTGGACCACTTGGAAAACACAAAGGTAACATTAGGCTTGGGATGTACAGAATTCATTACACAAGCTCCCTCACTTCAGAGCATTGTTAAGAAACTGAGGAAATGAAAGAGATCTGCATTCAGAAACACCAGGGTTTAGCACAGAGTATCCGTTTGCTGTTCTCAGTTTACCATCTTGAACAACAAAGGCCACACTGGCACTTGGCACATGTGGGTGCTGTCGGTCCACATGAATCTGTGTCTGTTGTCTGTATCTTTGGAATCCTCTCTATTAATCTGTTGGGAATCATTATTTGGTAACTGAATATTACAGGGTTTAAAGCAGTAGTAAACACAAGCTGGCTGCACATCTAAAAGCATGAGGCGTGATGCTCTGTGCAGGTGCGTGGTGGGTTAGGACAGCTGCCAGGGTGTCCTCTGCTCACTTTGATGTGGGCTTTAATCCTCACTCCTGGCACTTGCTTTTGTAGGTTGGAATCCCATGGTCAGTGATCTCAGGTTAAAAAGAGGAGGTTGTGCCCAGAGCAAGAGGTAGAGCTGCAGCCAGAAGCATTAGCCAGGACTTCTGGGAAATTCAAGCAAGGTTTGCATGACATGTGCCCTTGGTGAAGATGGCAGCTTAAATACACAACTCATCTCATTAAGGCCAAAGAGGCAACTGAAGAGCAAACAGCAAGCACATGTGTGCATACAAAACTACATTATTTTGAAGTATGGTAGGATCAGGTGAAAGGTACAATGTCACACTGATTAAATCAGTTGACCAACCCTCTTGTTGACATTTGCCACGTTCTTTTCACTGTCCCCAAGGTTCCCTGGGCTCCTCATGTTCATCATTTGCAACAAAGGAAAAGGAACAAGACATATCCCCTTTGCACAAGCCCACATTGAGCTCTAGCAAGGATGTGAGTGGTTCAAGGCACAGCTGGGAGCCAAGGGAGAACAAGAGATCACTTGCCACAGACATGCTACTCCATATAAAACATTATAGCAGAAATGACTGTGCATCTTAGCAGTGTTAATTTGAGACTGAGGTTTTGATCCTCCTCTGAGGAAGGACCAGTGATCTGCAAGTAGCTGTGAGAAGAGGGTGAGGAGAGCAGGCTGGGTAACATGTTTAAGTGTCCATACATTCCCCAATATTTATCATAGAGCCTTACGATATGTTGGGTTGGAGGTAACCTCCAAAGTACATCCAGTCCAACAATGCTACAACCAGTAGGGACATCTATAGCTAGAACAGATCATCACAGTGCTCCAAAACCAGGTCTGTGTGCCTGACAGGTATAAACTAGGTCACGGTGTTGAGGTGAGAGAGAGGTCACTGGGATCATCCTATGCCTGGGACGAGCTAACAACCCAACAACCTACAAGCTTCTGAGATGCAGCAAGTTAATGAGCCTCTGCTTGTGCTTCAGAAAGGTCTCCTTGAACTTGTACTACTGGCTGCGTGAGTGCTAAACCTGCTGTTTCAAACCCAAAGGCAGGACTTATTCTCCAGTCCCCAATTTCTGTAAAACCAACATAACATTTCAGATCCAAATGCCAGAACCATCCAGAAAGAAGCATGAGTGTGGTAGGGTTAAAAATCTTCACATTCAGTTTCAACCATTGAACTAGTACAAGAATTGTAATGTTGATAATGCATTCAGAAGGCTTAAAATTAAATTAAAAAATGAAGATTTTTTTAATAAGGTAGTTTCATGTATCTTTACCTCGCCTGTGAATAGAGGGAAGAAGAGACAAAACCTTTCCTTTCAGACAAAAATCAGATCAAAACACCAGCCCATCTCTTACAAATGAATGAACCTTATGAATTGCTCTTTAAGACTCAGCCCTATAAGATTTTTCCTAGGAAGAGGCTTTTGCAGCCAAAGCACTGAGATTGTATTAACCAGTCGCTCAGCTGAGCCACGGAGCTGCCTGGAAGTTGCCTCATCCCCCAGCAAATGAGAATCGGAGGGGAACCACCAACGCAAGCGACGCTGCACCTTGCAGGGCTACTGCATGTCCTACAAGTAACCTTGCATCAGGATACAGAGCCACAAGAGCAGCCTTATGGGTACAGAGAGAGGAGGAGGATGATGATGGTGAGGAGGAGGGGAAGGAGTGGCAACACAGAAACAATCAGAAAACTCCCTGGGAGTCAAGATTTGTCTTTCTCCCTAGGAAGAAAAATTAAATAAAAGAAAAAAATTGAAATATTATTTTTATGGGGACGAACACTGTCACTCTTTCTCTGTTTTATAATCCTTCTAGTGAGCATTCTGACAGATGCACACGTGCTGGAGACCCAGCAGAGCATTCCTGCCAGGTGCCTGCCACGCCGCACCAGCCACATGCAGGATGCCAGGTGCTCGACCCCAGATCCCCAGCACAGTTCCCAGAAACCCTAAATATCAGTGGGGGCGGACAGGAGAGAAAAGGGTCACGTTTAAAAGGCAAAAGGAAAACAGAGAGGAGGGAGGGCACCCCAGAGCCTGGCCGGCGGCCCCTGGCCACAGCTATTCTCATTCCCAGCACGTCTCACTGCTCTCCAGCACAGCCCAGCCTCGAAATATTAGTGCGGTGCCATGTTCGAGGCGCTGCGGCTCCTTCTTGGCACTGGTTCAGCTTTTTGTCTTGCCTTCTCTTCTGAACACCCAGCGGAGGGAGGGAGGAGGAAAGAAAGGAAGGAAAATCAAGCTCCGATGTTTCTCTGCTGGGCTGTCAGCATCCCCCTCGGTACCCCTCTGCTTTGCCTGTGGCACCCCACACCCTGGGCAGAACCCACTCGACAATCATAAATCTCTTCCCACCTCCACAGCAGCCAGTTCACAGCCTTCTTCACCCCACACCCCACCACCCCTTTTCATTGCTCTCTCCTTTGTACTCATATAAATTTTTCCAGCCAAGCGTTACAACCGTCCACACATCCCCCCCACCTCACCCCCACTGCCCTTTCCTCCTCCATCCCCAGCCCACCCACCCTCCTCCCTTCACATCACCAATAAAAAAATCCAAACAAAATCATGCATGCTATGGTTGCCAGTCCAATGGCTTCTCCTTGGAGTGGAGAGGTACTGCACCCCAAAACCCAGGTCACAGCAGCACCAGGACTCATGTACCCACACACGTGTGTGCAAACGTGTCACGGAACAGGGCTTGTACTTTTTTGCATCCCTTGGCTTGGCTCTACATGCAAACTTCCTCCAAGCTTGTGTTTGGCAACCCAATCCCTCCTCCTGGTTGTGGGGCTGGGAGGGAAACAAATAAGGAGGGAGGGAGGGTGTATTTTTTTAAGCAACCCAAACATGGCACTAAGAGCTCCTACCAACAGCTTCTCAGCCTGCTATGTTGGCAACCAGCTGCTGGTTCCAGCCTAGTGTTGATTTGCTTTTCTCTCCTCTTAAACACCCTCCTCACAAATATTTATTCTCTTACAGTTTCTTTTCTCTTTAATTTTTTGCTTCTCTTTCTTCCCTCTTAGCTTGTCCATAGAGGGACTCCCTCCCTTTCTCACGCACAAATCCAAAGCAGCATTTGTGGAGGGAGTCCCAAAGGGAGTGGAACGTGATGTAACACTCAATGGACCAAGAAAAGGCAGGGGTTGGTGGCAGGGAGAACCCATTTGTAAACACAACGTATGAACACTCTTCTCTGAGGAAGAAAAGAGATAATGCCCCAAGAGCAGTCAACACAACCCTTGTGCATGCCAAGATGTGCAAACCCCAGCCCCCTCCAGGAAGGAGGGAGGAGACAAGTTTGATTGGGTGGTAGAAGAAGGTTGAGGGGAAAATGCATCTTCTCCATTGAAGGGACCCAAGAGAGCCAACTTTCATCCAGCGATGTGACTCCAATTAAACCAGAGTTGGAAAGTCTAACATATGCACGGTGGAGATAAAGCAATGCAAAATGCACCTTGTCTGGTGCCTGGAGGAAAAAGATTTGGAGGACAAAATATAATGATGCTGATGCCGAGGATGGTTTGGGATGGACACAGAGGGAGGAGGGAAGATGCACTAGTAATTGTAGTAAAGCTAGAGACTCAGAGAGGGGTTTGGCCCTATATGCAGCCTCTGGTGTCTCAGAGACTTTTTATGAGCCTGTTTTTTTCCACTGAGGCACCCCAGGACTACTTGAAACCCACAGCAGAGGGTGGTGAAACAGATGGGTACCTGCTGTGCCCCACACCACTCCCCACAGTGAGTCCCTCGGGAGGCTCCACAAAAGCAGTGGGAACAGGCTTGGTCTCACCAGATACACTCTGTCCACCCCAGGGAATAGAGGAGCAACCAGCTCAAGAGCAGGACCACAGAGATAGACTGGGAGACAGACAGACAGGCATCATGCTCGGAGTGGCACAGACAAAACAGCAGTGTCCTGTGCAGCTGTCGAATATGTATCTTGGCAAAACCTCGCCTGGCTGGGGATGAAGCAGGAATCGTGGTCTGGAATCATAAACCTGTCAGTTGGCCTGAGTTTTGCTTCCCTGGTCTACACGTATCACACTGGTGGAAAGCAGTGGCCTGGGTGACACCGACTTACTGACAGGAGCCACACAGAGGAGCTGGTCTTTGGGCCATTACCAGTTTTCACATATGGAGCATCTGATGGGCAGGCACTGAAGTGGATCCTAACTATGAAGTTGCTCTGCTGTTGACTGTAAGTACCCAGGGATCTGTGGATTTACACTAGAGTCTCAAGTGCCCTTAGGAGCACCTCTGCAACTAGAATGGGTCTCCTGCTGAAGGTCCAGAGTATGACTGGGTCTGACTAGTAGGGATGGAGCAATACCCAAGTAAAGCCACCAAACTGTGTCTTCTGAGTTGTGATTCCACTCTTTGCTGTCCCAGGCCCTTTGCATAAGGGTGTAATGCAGCACCATCAATGGTTCCTCCCACATCAATGGGAGTCCACCCAAATCCTCTCTCCCAGGTGGTTTACGTGTCTGTTCTCAAGCTTAGTGTGGGTTTCTGCCCTCTCTTCTAATCTTCAGTACCAAGTGCTGGCCTTTGGCAAGGCAGACTGGATCCCCCACATGTGTCCATGGCAAAGCAGACCCTGCAACCTCTCCAGAGAAGCATCCCCTGCCTGGAGGTATCACTGAAGTGACTCCCAGCTAGAGTCACTCTGAAATCCTTTGAGACGAAGGCGCTATAAATAAAAGATATTACAGACTAACAAGTTCTCAGCTGCAAACTGGAGTGGGAAAGAATATTTTAGCATCCTCTTTCTAAGCACATTAACTCTTGGCAGACGTGATCGTTCAGGTCTTGAGCTGAGAACTTCACACAGCATGCATCGCGTCGAGTCCACACGCTCCATCTCCAGTTTGAACAGCTCTGAAATCTGCCCTGCCTCTACCCTACTCCCTCTCCATCCAAATATTGAGTTGTTTTGGGATTGCAATGGTAAATATTCCCTTCACGAGCAGTCTTTCCCAGGGAACATTCAGTGTTTGTCACCGTGAACTCAGGACAGTTAATGCCTAAAGATTTTTATCAGCTGTCCTGTGATGCTTCCCTTCCCAGAGTCAGCAAGCACTTTGCATCAATCTGGCTTGCTTTACTTCAGTGACCCAGCACTCTGCTCCACTGCTGAAAGTTCACATCCCAGCTGTGGGGCTAAACTCGTGCTGACACTATGCTGATTCCTNAAAGAAAACTATAGTGCAAAACACAGAGATATGGTGAAGGAGCATGGGGAAGCAAGAGATGCACAATGTGTGTGACGAGGGAATCGTTTTGGGTGGAATCGGGTTCTTCATCACTTCATCACCAAGGAGAAAAATCTTGCTCAAGAGTCAGTTAAAATGCTGTGGGCAAGGAAAAGCATTCAGGGTGACTTGATGAACTTGTGTGCGTGCACAAGTGCACAGAGAGAGATGTGGAGGGGGAGATCACTATTAGGGACGGGTGAACTACAAAAGGTTGGGTAGTTTGTTTTGGATAAAGATCCCCACATGTAGATGTTTATCTAAAGCCCTCAGCCTTCAGAGCAGGGCTGGAAATGTCTTAAGAACAGACCCTTCTTGCATGATTTCCAGTATCTCTCAGAGCAGTAGCCCATGCCAAAAATACCACGAAAACAGCTTTTCTTCTTCTTCTTTTATGCAGTGTTTTGGTTCTTCTGCTTCTGGTTCCAAGCAAAACCTAAAACTGCAAAGTCTCTGGCTTGAAGGTTGGACTGTGCTGATTTAATTTCAAGCCATCCTGGATCTCATGACTGAATGCATGCAAGGAAAATAAGAAGAAATGGTGCTGTGGTTCTGTGGAGAACTTGAAGAGTCCCTTGAAAACTGGCAGTAAAACTAACTGGTTTCCTTAAGAGAGGACAAGAAGACTTGATTTCTCTCACCCTAAGCAGACTACTTATCTGTAAGCTGGCTGTTCTCCCCATAGATAACATGCTGGATCACAGCATTCCCAGTTCAAATGAGCCTGTTAGCCTTGGGTGGTTATTAGTCAGTAAATACTATTGAATCAATAAACAAAATAAAGACTTTGAAGAGAGTCTTGTTTCCCCACCCAGTCCTGAAACTCATCAGATCTGCAGTAGCCCTAATTTGACAGAGGAGGAAGAAAGAAAACAGTTTGAACATGATCTGGTGCCCTCCAGTTTTCTTAAATCAGAATGTAATTGAGGTAAAATAGCCCGAGGATGGTGCTGTCGGGATGAAAGCGGTATGTTTTGCTTATGTCCTCTGGACAAACAGGGCTGTTGCAGGGCTGGTTTTGATCTCTGTCTGGGTTTATACCAGGATACCTTAAGTAATGTTGCTCCATGTGTAAGGTAGATCAGAATCAGTGTGCTTTTAAGGATGTTGTCAGATATCCCATATCCCTGGACCGTTTACCTCAGGAAGGTTAGAAGCACAGGCACTCACTCTGCAGTTACTAAGAAAGAATGTTTTACTGTTGAAGACCAGATGAGGTCTTGTAGCTTGTTTTCCTGCCTTTCCTATTACTTTTTAATTATTTCAGCAAGGTTGTCCAGGTCATCCAAGTGGTTTGTAGACCAGGACCAAGGTCTTTACCTCCCGCAAATCAGGACATCTCAATCCAAGTCAACAAAACTGATGGAGGAACTCAGCATATGTGAGCAAGAGTTTACAGAACACAGGCTTCCAAAAGAAGGACACAGCCTTCTAGAGAGCAGTCTAAGTGTTTTCTCAATTAAGCTTATGGTACTTGTTGTTGGAGAGCGAGATAGGTACAGGAGGTCCAAGTCCCCACTGGTGTCCACATGTGCAAGTCAGGAGCAGCTCCAGTACCCATCACACGCTGTGCTCTTTGTGAAATCTGTTCACTGTGTCCTGATAAAGACTGCAGGACGCTCATCATTTCTGTCAAAACTTGGCTGTCATGCAGCTTCTTAGTTTAAACAGTGGGAGGGAATGATGGCTTCAGCTTCTGCTTTGAAAGAAAGAAAGTGAGTACAAAATCTGGACCCTTTCAAGAGTGCGGATCAAGGGTCTAGAAATACAGCCCTGAGCTATTTGAGAGAAAGTTACACGATCAATCCAGTTATTACCCTGTTCTCTTGCCCATGACTAACACAGGAATTGATATATACTTGCAGGAAATGCTGGTGAGAGATGGGGGTCCCAGTTCTCTTGTGCTGTTTAACCCTCCCTGGAGATCCCAGGCTTCTGTGACGATGGAGCTGACTGCTTCACAGGTGCGTGGCTTGTATGCCAGAATGGGTTGTAAATCAGAGTGGAGGAAGAAAGGGTTGGAACAACATTTGTTTGTGGAAGTGACCATTGGAAAGGGATGCTGACCGAGCTCATTTTACATCTCTCATGTCCTGAGTCAAACTATACCATAGGGATTGGGTCCTGGGTCGGAAATCCAAGGAGCATGCCAACAATTTGCAAGAGGTTACACAGGGGGTGAACTTGTCCCTGATCTCCATTATTGCTTCAAAACGAGAAATTCTCATAGCCTTTAGGACAGATGGCTGGTCCTATTACTTCTTATGTTAGATTTCCCATTGAGGGTGAAAGCAAATCCACATTCAAGCTGAAAGTAAACAACCTGTGAATTCAAAAGGCATTAACTCATGCTGCCAAAGCATTTGCTGTGTATGCTGCAGATGTCAAGCAGACAGTTTCCCACAGCCCTGAGCCCAGACTCATAACTAAGTTACACAGCAAAACCTTCCACCCAGCCCGAAAATCCATCCTGTGCAAAAACCGACTCTCCTTGCTGGTGTTTCAAGGGCTGGAGCCTCAGCTGGAGTGAATTAATGTAGCCGCTCTGATTTGAATAGGGCTACGCCAATTTATACCAGATGAGGATTTTGCCCTTTGGAGGCCAAATGAGAAAAGGCTATCCACTAGTTTTTTGGGTTTTTTTGCTAACAACGTGGTTTGAGGAAAAAAAAAAATATGGTGTATTTTAAAGACTGAAAGAGAGCTAAGAAAATGTCTTTCCATTTGTATGATTTATTTCTGGAGAAACCTACTGTGGAACTCGGTCCTAAAGAAGCAGGCTTTGTAGAAAAGAAAGCAAATACATAACACAACTTATAAATACAAACAGCATGTTACCCAATCTATTTCAATTTCTGATACCTTGCAAAATGCCAACTAAAAGTTAACTAGGAACCCCAGCACAACATTGCTGTGGTATTGCAGGAAATTCAGAAAGTGGAAAGGACTGAATAAACCAGTCTGTTTCTTCCTGCTGGGATTGAATGAAGAGCTCAGAAGGCATAAAACCAAACCATACAAACAAGAAAAAAAACCACCCATGTGCTTTGAAATGATGTGAACACTAGTACCACTGCATGCTTGTTGCCCGTAAAGATGTGCACGAGTCTTTTTCGAATATATTCTACTGTAAATCCCAAAGAGCATCACTGAAGCAATGACTGGCAGATCAGGATTCATTCCATTTAAAGAAACATAACCTCATGGTATAAATTCAGGAAAGACTACCCCACCTAAGCCTATGATTTATTCTTTAGTACAGGAGCCTCGACTCACAAACTCAGATGTGCCTTGATTTTCCCCAATGTAAATTCAAGGTCAAATATTTCACCACTGGAAAAGGCTGGAGAATTTTAAGACAATGGCAATGGGAAATCAAACCACTAAACTGTTTAACTTAGAGACAGCAGGCTGATACATCTCATCAGAAAATTCACCTCCTCTTTCCTCCAGCCAACCTTATTTTCGCTTTACAATTCAGCATAAGCTGGCAATTAGTAATACTTTGTCTGTTTATAGAGCCTTCCATCTGAGGATCTAGAAACACTTTGTAAACACTAATGATTTAAGCTTCTTAACACCCCCTGTGAGACAGATACTACTATCTCATTTGCACAGCTAAGAGGAGAGGTGCAGGTTTGCTGATGTTTGGAGCCAGAAAGCAGTGGAGCTGTGAAACCACTCCAAACCCAGAACCACACCTATAGCTCAATAACACAAGGTTTGGAGTGGATTCAGTGAAGTTTCTGGCAACTTTGAAAGCTTAGGATTTAGCTCTTGGAACTTCCAGTGTGCCCAGATGTCTGGCAGATACAAAACACAGAGGGTTCAACTTCTACCCAATCATAGTGTTGCAGAATGGAGGGATTGGGAGTGACCTCTGGAGATCATAGAATCA
>VZRI01005680.1:0-12141 GCA_013397515.1 Upupa epops | reverse complement strand
GAGAAATTGAATGAGGTACAACGAGGTTAAGTGCCAAATCTGGCATCTGGGCAAGATCAACCCTAGGTACCAGTACAGGTTGGGGACTGACCTGTTGGAGAGCAGTGGAGGACAAAGGGACCTCTGGGTTGCAGTGGACAGCAGGATGACTATGAGCCAGCAATGTGCTGTTGTGACCCACCTGGATCTGTTCCAGTGTGGTTTGGTCTAGGTAATCTGCTGTGGCAGGGGGATTGGACTATATGATCTTTCCAATCCCTAACGATTCTGTGATTTATTTATTTATTTTTTAAAAAGTGTTCCTATGATCTGTGTGAGTTGCGGAACACTTCTCTGATAATCCAGCAGCACGGGTGAGAGCATACTCAGCAATTGTCTCATTATCACAGTCCATTAATTTTACCTTAATTATGCTTTGGCCTTTAATTAATACAGGTCAGTGCTGCCTGCTCGTGTTGTAGGTAATGGTGAATATTGTGCGGTGACAAGTACAGTTGCCAAGTCATCTTGACTCCTTTGCTTGAAGCAGTCATTTTTTAAATCAATAAACAGTGCAAGAATGATATTTATTCAAAAAGTGTTTCCAACAAGTACTAATCCCCCTTGGGTGTCAACGGATAAGTTTGTGCTATGAGATTAGTTTTAACCTTAGAAAACAGTCAGATGTAATACTGAAAAGGAAACAGGATAATTTAAGAGTAGTTCTGCTTTCTCAGGAAGTAAAGGGACAAAATTTTGTTGGACTGGTTGGATTTTCTTATTAGCTCAATAGCTGTGTGAGATGTCTTTTTCAGGTCAAGAAATCACAGGATGTTACAGGTTGGAAGGGACTTCAAAAGATCATCTAGTCCAACCCTCTTTTATGGTCAGACACAGTAGGCAAAAGCAATTTTCTGAGTTTTTTTAGACCAGATTTGTTTTGAAGCAGGTTAGTTCAATGACTGTACAGCCACCAAACTCTTCCCTGGATAATAAAGGGAGAAATCAATCATTAGCTTAGGATACATCACCAATTTGTGATACAAGGTTTGTTCTGAGGAGTTCAGAATGTTTTTGTGTGGTCATATCCCTGGGGATTTCCCCCAATGCCATGTGTCACATTCTGCCCTGAGGTTCTCAGGGGAGCTCAAGTACCACTGCTTTGTGTGAAAGTATTTGATTCTAAAATGCAGAAATCTCAGAGCTACCTCAGGAGTAGCTGGGTGGTTAGTGCAGGAGGGACATGAGCACAGCAGGTACTGACAGTCTCCATATTCCTCATTCCAGTTCATCATTCAAAGTCTTTGGAGAAAGTTCTGCCAAGGAAAAAGGTGTATGCTCAAATATAAGTGTGTTCTCTGAAAGTCAGAAATGTGTTCTTGAATCCACAGGTTTGTTCCTGCTGCCTCTGAGGACACTGTTTGGCCTGAGTGACAGTTGCAAACCCTATGTGTGGATTTTTCTTTCAAATCTAAGGCTGCATTTACATGCTTTTTCCTAGACAGTTGAGTTTGTTTGACAGAAGGTGATTTAGTTTTGCCAGGAAAAACAAAAAGCTTGAACAATAGTCATTCATGGTGAACCCTCCAAAATTAATTAAATCTGTTGGCTCCACAGTTTT
Source organism: Upupa epops (assembly GCA_013397515.1). NCBI lineage: Eukaryota > Metazoa > Chordata > Aves > Bucerotiformes > Upupidae > Upupa > Upupa epops. The sequence goes on along the minus strand of VZRI01005680.1, from coordinate 10,541 downwards.
ATTTAAGATTTATTTATACTTCTTAGTTGCTTGTCTGCCTATGTAAGGGGAATAAAAGTTGAATCACTTCAAGACACAAAGCAATTGAAATTTGTTGACAACATCACAGTAAAAATATTAAAAAAAAAATCCCACAACCACCAAACTCAACCAAAACTCCTTAATGTGTAATCTTGGTAGAGGTTGTATTCTTGGGAGTTGTTTTCTGCTGTTGTATTTCAAGGAGTAATGACTACATATATAAATGTTTGTGTTAGTACAGTACTGTAAGCCCTACTTGTCCCAGAGTTGCAGGAGTTTGGAAATATCTTCCATAAATGGTGACTGCTTTTCTCTTCATGGTGTATAACGTTCATAGATGTAGTAGTTCTTTTAGCTCAGAATTCCTTTCTTGCCATCATGTACAGCTATGTGAGAGAAGTTAAGCTTTCTTGCAGTGATGAGCGAGTAGGAGGAAAGGAGCTCTTTACTAAGTCCTACATAATTACATTTCAGCATGATGGAAGTCAAGGCTCAGTTATCTGGGCTTACATCTATACTTATAGGTTAATGTAGATACAGCAGTTGCATTTATTAGATAACTTTCATATTTTTATATGTTCAAAAATATGGAAAATGCATTAATTTGTCAATAATTGCTATCAACCAACAGGCAAAAAAGTAAAACAGAAAGATCTCCCTGCTATAGCTAATCCCACATACAGTGTGCCGGAATAATTTGACCACAGAAGCTTTCCACTTTCTCGTGTACATATATTTTTCACTGCCTTGATATCTCGGGGAATTTTGTTCTTGTGTGGAAGTAAACAAAAATGTTCCATCTTGGCTATTTTAAGCAACTAGTGGCCAAGTGGAAACTTTCAGGGGTAAAACAAAGAGGTGAAATGTAAACTGAAAGAAACAGCTTTTGAGTCGAAGCTCAATTTTGGGGTTATAAACTGCAATTTTGTAAGAGTTCACTGCTGCTTTTGGCTATGACTGTGATTGCAGGAGACTATGTTAGCATTTCCCTGAAGTAACAGGGAGGGGGTGAACGCTTGTTTGAGAAGAGTGAGGAGCTGGAAACCTTAATTCTTACATTCAAAATCTATTGGCTTCTCTAGTGGGAACTGAATAATGAGAAAAGCCATTGACAGTTAAAACTGCCTACTCTGCTTTGTCTTATCTTCACCCATTTATGTGTGTCTTTTAGATTTTCCAAGCTGATGGAAGTCTAAAAACCAAACCCAACAGCATGGTCTCGCCCAAACTTCTCATTAGGTGCTACTGTGTTATAAATGTATGGTTTTGGTTATGTTTTCAAATGTAATAGCCTTTTCTGGGTTGTCAGCCCAGATGTGTTGAGAAATAAGTTGATCACCAGGTGCTTAACTGGGATGAATGAAGCAGGAATGGATTGAAATGTTATGCCTAGGCTTTTCTCAGCAACATGCTCAAGGAATTTATGTACTGAATACTTACTCTATAAGAGCCTATGAGAAATGCTCATCTGCTAGGTCCAGACAGACTTCTCAGTGAAGCATGATTTATTTATATTCTGGCAGGAGCAGGTATCCTACCGAGTAGTCACACCAATCAGATTTAGCAGTGACTTAGTTTCCTTGACTCATCTGAAGTTCCCTCCCCTGGTTGCTCATTGACTGAGTACTCCAGGGTTTGCAGCCTAATTACTAATTTTTCCAAGTTTCCCCTATCATTTACTGTCCCTTTGGCCCCTTCTAGGTTTTTTTGGTTTTGTTATTCCATTTCAAGGTATTTATTGGCTTGTCATTTAACCACAAAGCAGGTTTTGGTGAGATAACATGAGGATAACCTTGTTCTAAAATTTAAGNAGTTTCCTTGACTCATCTGAAGTTCCCTCCCCTGGTTGCTCATTGACTGAGTACTCCAGGGTTTGCAGCCTAATTACTAATTTTTCCAAGTTTCCCCTATCATTTACTGTCCCTTTGGCCCCTTCTAGGTTTTTTTGGTTTTGTTATTCCATTTCAAGGTATTTATTGGCTTGTCATTTAACCACAAAGCAGGTTTTGGTGAGATAACATGAGGATAACCTTGTTCTAAAATTTAAGCCTTAGGGTACATCTCTCTTATCAGGCTATGTTCAGTTATCATAGTGTAAAAACAATGTTCCTTCCCTCAAGAAGTGTAAATTGTGAAAAATTTTTCAGTTTCTAACTGATGAACAGTCTTGATAAAACTTGCCAGAGCCCAGTTACCTTTGATTGCTATGATGCTATTCAAGTCAGTCCTGAAAAACTGAGTAGGATCAAGAGAGAGATAAGGCACACATATGACTTTTCCATCTTTAAATATCAATGAAACCAAATTAAAAATCCTCACCTCCTTCTCTATAAAGCAGAACATTTCTTCCCCTTCACTCCTTCAGACTAACCAAAGCCTTTGGTGGCCCCAGTAAACCCCCTGAGGTTTTTTTAAAGGCATTAAAAAGAGCAAGCTGAGGCTGCCACTAGGAATCCAGCTTGGGCTGTGCAGCTGAGAAGGAAGGTCACACACAGAGAAACTGTGAGGAGCTTGATGAACACATCACCTGCTTAAGGAAAATTACAGTCTCCTGTAATGGCCTGAAATATGCTAGAAGCTGTATGTTTTTGCTGGGAGGTACCTTCACTGAAAAGGCAGACACATTTCTGTTTCTCGCTTCCAGAACATGCTTCATTGACTGGATTTAGGTTTGAAAAGACCTTTGAGATCATGCTTTGAGATCATGGAGTCCATTAAGCCACAGCTAAACCTAAGTTCAGATCTACACAACCTTTAAACACATCCAGGGATGGCAATTCAGTCCCCTCCCTAGGCAGCCTGTTCCTGATGACCCTTTCCAGGAAGATTTTCCTAATGTCCAACCTAAACTTCCCTTGGACTAAGTTGTGGCCATTTCCTCTTGTCCTGCCACCTCTTGTGAGAAGAGATCAACCTCCACCTCTCTATATCTTCCTTTCAGGTAGTTGTAGACAGCAACAAGGTCACCCCTCAGCCTCCTTTTCTTCAGAATAACCAGCCCCAGGTCCCTCAGCTGCTCTCTCTCCAGATCTTGCACCAATCTTGTTGCCCTTCTTAGGACCCACTCCAGCACCTTTGTTACAAGTCCTGATATCAAATGTGTAAACAACCTCGGGAACAAAAAAGTGGAAGTTGGGAATGTGCTCGTCGCTTGATTGCAGTATTATCAATATGCAGTACATTATCAATAACATCTGCTAAATGGATTAAGAACAGGCTGCTGCTGCTTTTCAGAATGGTGCTATAAAACAAGCTGGTCCATCTTGTCAGGACTGAAAGTAATTTTGTTAATGTTCTGGAAACAGGGATGAAATAATTTGCAGTTTCTCTCTCTACATGTTTTAGCAAAGCAGTAAACAACTACGTAAATGAAATAAAAAATGTTGAAGTATTCACATACAACGAGAAAACCCAAATATATTTCTGTATACCAATGTATATATCCCTCTGTGTGTGTGTGTGTGTGTGTGTGTGTGTGTATGGTGTTGAGGTGTTAGGAAAGGAGGAAGAAATGATTGAAAGGGATACATGATCAAAAAGTTAGAAATGCCTCCCAATAAAAAACTTTGGAGCCCAGTTCACTAATAAGATAAAAACTTGAAAGTTAAAAAATTAATAATACAGAATTTTGAAGGCAGAAATAAAGAATTAAAGTACTCTAGTTACTGCAGACATGCAGGATGATGGAGAGTGAGATCAGGATTATTTAATCTGTCTGCTCACAGACCAATTTTTCTTTATGTTCTCATGACATGATTGAATTAAAGTTGCAGAACAATTGCCACTATTGTCATAAACCAAGAAAAAATAAATACTTTTTTTCTGGAAAACTTAATTTAGTTTAAGCCTATTTTTCTTTTTGCCTTGGCTTTATATTTTAAACATTATACCAAAAATCCTCTTATTTGAGCACTTTGGTGTGCCAGTTGTTTTGGAGATCTGTAGGGGAACAATTATTTCACCTTGCACTAATAATCAAAAGATACTTAAATTAAGATGTTTCCTTATGAGAAACAATGATTAATGTGTTTATTAATCTCTAAGGAATCACATTGACTGCAGCTTAAATAATTCCTATCTACTTAAAGAAGATTCAGTCAAGAAAGGTCCCCTGTTCTTTAAGGCCACAAAACTATTTTTAAAATGTAATGAAATTTGAATAAAAAGTTCCTCCTGTTTGCTGCTTCTGGTATTACCCTGGAGGTAAACTGGTTGCCTAAAGAATATCTCAGTAATATTAATGGTAGTTGTGTCAGCTGTCTGTCAGCATTGTCTCTATTATATCATTCAAATAATTTAAAAAAGAAAGGAAGGGGAAGAAAAGATTAATTTGGGTAACATTAATTCAGGAGCTGTTTTCAATATGCTAGTACAATAAAAATACTGTTTCATCAAAAGAAAGAAGATTGTGGCTGTTAACCTCCATCAGTGATTTCAGACAGTATTTTTGGTACTCTTTACACTCTTTCGTCCTGTAGAAGTGCTGTTAAGCTCTTCAAGGGGGGATTTTTGTTTGGTTTTGTTTTTTTAGTCTTTTAAGGATGAGGTTGGTGGTTCTTTGGTCTGTGTTTCCAGGGAACAGTATTTACTGAGGGCAGAATTCTGTACAGCTATGCAATTTATCTTTTTTATACTACCTCACACACAGTGCCTTTGCTGAGGTCAGTATGTGTGTGTGGACAATAGTTTTTTTACCATTATTTTCTGTTCAATAATATTTCCTGTCTGATCACTTTCTTAAATGATTTACATGATTTTTTTTGTTTTATGGTTGTCTGTCTCAAAGAAATTTGTGGTACAGTCATAAAGTTCTTGCATCGTGGGAGAAATTCTGCATTTTTCCCAGGAAAACCAGCTCTCAAAACTAAAAGTTGCTGCTTCAGTTCTAGGAAGGTGCTTTGAATTTCTGAATATTTGCTTCTCAAATGAACCTCTTAAATCCCAGTTAATGTCTACTGACTGCAATAGATTGCCCAAGGAGGTGATGGAGACATAAAAGGTCAGGCTGTATGAGACTCTGGGCAACCTGATCTGGTTGGAGAGGTCTCTGCTCACTGAATGAAGGTTGGACTAGGTGACCTTTAAAGGTCCCTTTAAACCCATTTCATGATCTCTGCAAGTGTCTTAAGTATTTGTGACTTTAAAATCTTTAGGTCCATGGTGCTGCTGCAGCTGCTATCAGTGTTTTGATAGGGGGATCTATTTTGTTTCATACCTGCAACTGGTGTCTCTGATGTTAATTACTTATATGGGGATACACTGTCATGTAAAAAGGGGAAGGTGAACAGGTAATGAATTTCTTTCTCATTAGCACAAAAGCTTTTACTCAATGGTAGGTGGAATGGACTGTGAGCTAGGAGACTGGATGATCTTGTCTCTGCTCTGCAAACTGAACTTGGTTGTTCTGGTCAGTTCACAACTGCTACTCACTCAAGCTTCTGATGCCATTTATAATGTTGCTGTAGCTAGCATTTTGTATATGTTTAACTGCCCCTGCACTCAATCATTTTAGCAACTGTTTGAAACAGGGTTCCAATCTCAGCTATGTATTGTGCTTTGATCTTCTGGCATAAATGTGAAAAATATTCAGTGGTGTCTGTTACCGTCTGACTTCCATAGTAGGGCATAGCTTTGCTTCAGAGGTGTTTTAAGAAAAAGACAACTCACAGCTACAATAGGCATTTTATTTTAAGAGTGTTTTCAGCAGCTGGTCGTTTTTAGGGACTGAAGTTTTAGCTGATCATGGAATCATCTAGGTTGAAAAAAATCCTTTAAGATTCAGTTCAACCATTAACCCAACTGTCCCAAGGCCACTGCTAAATCCTGTCCCTAAGCTCCAGATCTACATGATTTCTAAACACATCTAGGGATGGCAGTTCAAACCCCTCTGTGGGCAACCTATTCCAAGGCCTGATGACCCTTTCCAGGAAGATTTTCTTAATGTCCAACCTGAACTCCCCGTGGTGAAACTTGAGGCCGTTTCCTCTTGTGCTGTCACTTGTTACTTCCTCTAGTCTCCCCAAGCTGCTTGGTATAGTAAAGGTTTTGCAGTAACAGAGTTCTGAAGACATAGAAGAATAAATGTTCTGCAAAAGGATTTTAGTAGAAACAATTCTTTAATTTCAATTCTACTTCACGATCACTTAGTGCTTTCTGTTCATACACTGCTGTATATAGACAAACAGAATCACTCAAAGTGAAGATTGGAAAAAAAAAAAGGTGGTATCTTTTTTGTTTGCCAAGCCAAAAGCTGTTTGCTAGCATGTAATTAAAACTAACAAACCAGATGCTAGTTTATTGCGGAAATATTAGTAGTGTAGCACTGAAAATATTTGTGCTGTTTTCTTCATATCTACTCAAAGATAATGTTTGCATGATCTAAAATGGGATTGGGGAGCAAGCAAGTGCAACTTCTGTGGTAATGCCTGGACATAATGGTCTGCCTGAAAAAAAAGGAAATCCCTATTTTCATTGGGGGGAGGGCAGATAATACAATAAGAACATTTTAGATTTCCAACATATAATGACATTATCTGACTTTGGAGCCAAAGCATTCATAGCACTCTTTTCTCTTTGGACAGGGAGGCTGGATTTGTACGACAGTTAAGCTTCTTGCAAAACTGAGCAGAAAGGAACATAATGTACCTCAGAAAAAACTCAGGAGTACACATATCCTGCAGAGTGAAGTGATTTGTTTAATAAACTACTTCATCCTCTGGTTGGAATAACTTCCGTGAGCATGATGGAACATGGATGTTACTTTTGTATTTGACACTGAAACATGAATTGTTAGGTAGCTGGAGTGAAAGGTGAAATCTACTTATATGGGAGCATAAGTTCCTACTATGCTGTTGTGGTGAGGCTGGGCCTTGAGTGGACTACTGAAACCCTTCCCTTCTTCCCAAGGTTGGTGTTCTCATGTGTGTTGGTTTGATACCTGCATTGTAGTTTCACTCCAGGAGGTCCATCTCAGTGTTGCTCTGTCACTACTTACTGAAACGTTCGGCTTGATAATACTGAAGTTCTCTTCCAATCTGAAATATTCTATGACTGACTGAGACTTGTAGATACAGGACACAAAGTTGTGAATATATTCATTATTTCTTCCTGATGATAAATTAGGGTTCTTAACATGGGGCTTATTTTAGCTTTCTGAAAAGGAAGGGAAAGAAAATGTTTTGACCTCAGTTTGTGCATGCTAAGTGCTGGAGCTTGTGGAAAGCTCTTGGCTTATGGATGTGTGTCTGATGTTTATCTGTTGGTGCTAGTAGAAGACAACACACTTCTCCAGGAATATGGTAGTGAACTCTATTTTGATATTTCTGGGTGGGAGGAACAAAACAAACAAAAATGGTGGATGGCTGCATTTTAAAACAAAATGTATGTGCTGAATACTGATTTTAGGGATATGGTGCTCCTAATGCATTAGTGCTGGTGATAACATCTCCCGAAGTCTTTCCAACCAGTTGTGCTTATTGGCCAGTGTGGAACTTGATGTTCTTGTTGATCTTCTGATGTAATTGAGCAAATGACAAAATAAATGTTGATAAAACAAAAAAATAGTGCTTATAAACTAGGTTTTGTTACACTTTGACTGTCAGACCCAAACACTTGTGCTTTACTGTGTTATTGGAGTGTAGCCATGCTGCATTTTACCTTGCATTTTGAAAGGAGCTGAAAGCATGAACATGTTTGATGGTGTGGGTTATCTGACATGTAACCTCTAAGTAAGCTATGACATGGCGAATTTACATCAGAGGTCTTTTGAAACCACTGCCCAGCCACATCTGACTGCAGATAATTATATCTTTTTCAACTGTGTCATGCGGTGTTTCTGCCCTGGAGTGTGTCTTGATACCCTGAGTCACTGATCTTGGGTATTTAGAAAATAAATCTGTATGTACTTAATTTAAATAGTTGGAATGGCCTAGGTCTGTCAGGAAGCTCTTACTTAAGGTTAAATTTTTAAAGCTTTAAAATAAGTTATAATATGAGATGAAGGAAAAATCTTGGTGCCCAACCTTTCTTGAGGGACCCTAATGTAGTGTCAAGTAGTTCCTCTAGCTCAGCAATTTTATTGCTTGGGCAGCAGAGGATGGGATATACCCTGAATAACTCTCATATATATTCACTGAAAAGAAAAATTACAGCTTTGCAAAGGGAGAAAAAAAATTACAATATTTAGTGTGAATTAAGGTTACACAGTATTTTTCTCAAGACTGTAAAGTAAAAAAAACATTTAACTCTCTAAAGCGGAGAACGTAGCTTAATTCACCATCAAGATCTTTGGATTAATCAGTGTATTAAATTTAATAATTTAAAGATTAACATTGTAGAATATTATTTTTAAATTATTAAGAATAATTTTAATTACAGGTAAAGATGCAAACTTAGTTTATAAGTGTTGTGTTAGGGTATTATGCTTTGATGTTAACACTGAAGCGGAATATTGAGTTTTTCAAATATTCACATTACCAAAAACTTTACTCAAAAGTCAGCTGGAATAAGAATGATAGTGTTAAAGCGAAGTTAGCGGGTTTTGACTTAACATTCCCAAAGCATCTAGTGTAGCATTATAAAAATGAAATCATTGACAAAAAGTACTACTTTATGTAGCACTTTAAAACGTTGTGGCTTTTTTTTTTGTTCCAATTACGAATGAACCCACACACCCTTCAGAAACTGTCAGAATCAAAGGAAATCTTTAGAAATTAAATGCCAGCATAGCGAATGCAATTTTCATGAAGCATTTTGATTTCAATAGAGCAACATTTTCTGGTTTGCTTTGTAGGTTTTTCCCAGCTGGCTCTGATATAAAGTGACTTAGGCACTTTTTTAATTGGTGGATGTTTTGTTTTGTATGGAGCATTTCCATTTTCATCTTAGGAGCTTTTCTGCAGATATTATCCCCATTACACAGGAAGGTAAGCAAATACGGAGGAAGGTTAATTGAATTGCCCTGCTACACTATGTGAACATTGAAGCTGGAACTACAATTTGGGAATGGTCATTCCCAAGTCAGTACTTTAATCTAATATAGTGCACAAGTCTTTCCTCTGCTGTTGTAACCAGAGGAAAAAAGGACAGAAAACACAAAGTCATTAAAGGTCTTAAAACGAAGCTCTGAGATGCTTGTACCTGAGCTCCAGATCTACATGACCTTTCATCACATCCAGGGATGGCTATTCAACCCCCTCCCTGGGCAGCCTTTTCCAAGGCCTGATGACCTTTCCATGAAGGAGCTTTTCTGATATCCAACCTAGACCCAGCTTGGTGCAAGCTGAGGCCATTTCCCCTCGTCCTGTCACTTGTTACATATAATTTTGTTTTATTTTTCAGTCTTTTTTTGACACGTACAGGTAGTTGACTTCATGCATTTGCTACAGCTTCAACTCCTGTTTGGTGTCTTGTTTCACTTACATCAGGACTGAAAGCTGAAGTCTATTGTATGATTTCCTGATTTAGGATGAATTAGTGAGTTAAAGCCTTTACAGTCTTACTCTTAACAGAATTCATGTGAATTATCACTTACTTTGGTTGATCCTTTTTGACTCGTAGAAACTTAAGCAGTGATGGTTCAGGGCCATTTAACACCCAGACACTCAAATAGAAGGTTGTGCAAGGAGAAAGGAACCACAATACATTCCTTTTGTGGGCATTACAGCAGCACCAGCCGTAGGTTTGGTGCTTCATTCATGGGATCTATTTGAGGGTACCCTTTGGGCTTTCAGGGTGGGATTTTTGAGGTAAATAGGTGAAAACTAGTGGTCAGTGGGTGAAAACGGCAGGTTAACATGCAAAGGAGAAAGAAGAATTCAAGGCAGATTAGTGTTGTGATGTTTGAGAAGTATGTTTTCAGTAGAATTCTTTTGGGAAAAGGAATTTGAAAAGGAGATGTTGCCAGAGCTTCATTTGGGGATCAATTCTAATCCTGCTTCAAACCCATAGTCCCAAGTTAGCACATTTATGTGCTTCCTTTTTCTTGTTGAAACTTTTGAAATAGAATGAAGCTGCAATAGAATCACAATATTACTGAGGTGGGAAAAGACCTCTGAGATCATCAAGTCCAGCCTCTGACCTAACATCACGACAATCACCTAGACTGTGCCACTAAGTGCCACATCCAGTCTTTTCTTAAACAACCCTGGGGATGGGGACTGAATACCTCCCTGCACAGTCCATTCCAATGTCTGATCATCCTTTCCATGAGGAGGTGCTTCCTAACATCCAGCCTAAACCGCCCCTGGTGCAGCTTCAGGCCCATCTTATCACTAGTTGCCTGGGAGAAGAGCCTGACCCTCACCTGTCTACAACTTCCCTGCGGATAGCTGTAGAGAGTGATAAGGTCCCTGCTGAGTATCCTCTTCTCCAAGCTAAAAAATGTCGGCTCCCTCAGCCTCTCTTCATCAGACTATACTTCCAGTCCCTTCATCAGCCTCATTGTTCTTCTCTGGACCCACTCCAGCACCTCAATATCTTTATTGATCTTGAAGTGATGGGCCCAGAGCTGCGCACAGTAC
>VZRI01005679.1:40751-60339 GCA_013397515.1 Upupa epops | reverse complement strand
AGGAAAAGGGTTTTCACTGACAGGGGGTTTGGCCAAGAGGAAACAGCCTCAAGTTGTGCCAGGGGAGGTTTAGGCTGGACATTAGGAAGAATTCCTTCCCTGACAGAGTGATCAGGGATTGGAAGAGGCTGCCCAGGGAGGGGGGGAGTCACCGTCCCTTGGAAGTGTTCACAAAACAAGCAGATGTGGCGTTAGGGAACCATCAACAGGCTGGCTTGATGGTTGGACTGGATGATCTTGTACGTCTGTTCCAACCTCAATGATTCTAAGTGCTGCTAGACTGGACAGAAGCCAGGACTAAGTCAAGCCTACTAAAGGCAAGCAAGTCTTTGACGTGGGCTCTTCTCACCATAGGTAGACTCCTACTCACTGTGGGCTGACAAGACTATGCTATGGGCTAGAAGCTTTATAAGAGGGTTTGCACATGACAGCAGGCCTGTCTGTGCTTCAGCTTGGGAGGGAGGCAGGTCAGGGGGGTGATGATGCTCTTCAAAGCCATCGATAGCCAGCAGAGAAAAAGATACAACTACCTGAAAGGAGGTTGTAGAGAGATGGGGATCAGTCTCTCCTCCCAAATCACTAGCGATAGAACAAAATGGAATGACCTCAGGTTGTGCCAGAGAGTATCAGGAAACATTTCTCCCCTGCCAGAGTGGTCAGGGGTTGGAACAGGCTGCCCAGGGAGCGGTGGAGTTGCTGTCCCTGGAGGGGTTCAGAAGCCGAGTAGACGTGGCCCCTGGGGACAAGGTTTAGTGGGCAGGGTTGCACTGATGGTTGGGCTGGGTGATCTTGGAGGTCTCTTCCAACCCTAACGATTCTGTGATTCTATGAAACAGAAGAAGACAAAAAACCAAAGTAAACAAAAGAGAATAAAGAGAGAGAAGAGGAAACCAGTTGAGCAGTAGGGAAGGGAAAGAAGCTGAATGGAAATCTCTTCCCTCTGATTTACATGCTGCACTCTGCCAGGCAAATAAAGGCCGGGCAGTAAAAGCTAGTAAAATGGCAGTTTGAAAGCAATTACTGGTGGAGTACTGGAAATGGCTCTTGCTCTTTGGTTGTGTTATTAAAGCGTTGCTGGAACAGGCATCATTTAACTGCAAAGCCACCAGGTAGCACAAAGGCACCGTAACGCTGAGGCTTAGTCATCAGTCCTGAGCATTGGTGGTGACGCAAAGACGTCTTTGAGCGGCCCAGGATCTCTGCTTCCAGGCACAGATTCCGGTGAAGATTTGGGCTGGAGCCAGGAAGGAGCCTGCCTTGACTCCAGGCTCATTGTTTCCACTCGGATGAATGAGCTGGGGAATTAGTCTGGTCACCCTGGGACCGTGTGAAACCATGGCCCTGATGATGCAAGCCCAAAGGGACCAGCCTGGGGGTATGACACCGAAGGGTTAATGCACTTCCAAACCACAGGGTAGGCTGCAGGCTGCTCATAGGTTTCCCACCTCCTGGGCTTTGGTGGGATGATCCAAACGAAGTAGCTGGGAGTCACAATCTCTGACTTTCTGAAGTGTTCTTAGCCCGTCCCTGCTGTGTCTTTTGCCTAGACTGCTCTGCCCACAATCGTTTGTTGCAGCCCTGAGCAGAGCATCACAGAGTCATTTACGTTGGAAAAGACCCCTGAGATCAAGTCCAACCAATAGAGCAGCATCCACCCCCCCAAATCCAGACCTGGCGTGGGAGCAGCCACCAGTCCTTAGATGTCCTAGATGTAGAGCAGCCACAGGCTCTGCATCTTGGAGACGGGTCAGCATGACGCCCTGCTGCAAAGACTCCAAAGTACCCTGGGCAGAGACTGCCATCTGCGGCCTCCAGACCTGGCTGACCAACTTCTCTTTGACCAGCCTGAACTCCTCAGAAGGGCTCAGAACACATCAAGACATCCTAGTGCCCAGGATAAGAACTTAGGAGGTGGCTTTTTCCCTTGTCAAGCCCAGGGAACGCTCCCAAACCCCACTCTTCCTCTCCTATCGTTTGAAGTGGCCAACGGGCCAGCTAGCAGGCAGGACAATGGAGAAGCCCTGTGGGTTCACTTCAGTCTCCATGCAGCTGATGGAGAGAGGGCTTTCTTGTTAGTACCTCTTCAGAGTTGTCTACCGCTCTTTCTTACACTGAGCTGGTGGCTCTGCTCCAACATGGGCTGTGCAGATGTGCTGTGGTAAGCTCTAAAGCATGAAGCACGTCAGAAATGGTTCTGAGAGCAGAAGATCCAGGTTGCTGGTGGGTCTCCAACCCTCCAGTTGAAGGAGGATGCCCTAGGAATAAGCATCTGGCTGTGTGGATGGTGTTTCCACACAGACCTTGTCTTCCTCAGTGACAGGGCACCACAAGAGGTGAGGAAGATCTCTGAACTCCAACTTGCACACCTAGTGAGGAAGGCTCCAAGTTGGGATAGAGAGGGCTGAGGAAGACCCAAGAAACCCGAAATAGGGAGTAATGAGCTAGATATTAGTAACAGAGCTCTAGGGAGGGGGAATAATGGGTGAATCTGCCATGACTGTACACAGCATGGACAAGAAAGAAGAGGAGCCAGAGCATCAATACGTCATCAAGATGATGACTCAACCAACACAGCACTGCCAGGGTTCATAGGAAAGGGTGAAGAAGGGCAGGAGCATCAACGTAAAAGAGTGCAGTGCTTTTAGAGAACAGAAAAAAGGATGTGGAGATGTTAGGGATATCAAGGATGAACTCATTTATCTCCAGATCCAGTTGTAAAGTCAATGAGATCCACTGAAATCCTCTGGGCAATGATTAGAGGGAGGAGATGCAAATGCTGTCAGCTTGCTTGGCAAGTCCTATAGCTCCCCCAGTTAAGGAGTCAATGGATGAGATGTCTTACAAACTGGGTGAAGCGGGTTCAGCGGGACAGGAAGGGAGCTGCAGGTGTTTGCAATGAGTTGGTGGCAATGTGTGGATATGAAAGATGGAATAAGGAGATGAAGGAAAGGAAGAACCACTGGCCATTATCATTCAGACTGCACAGGACTGATTTGGGTCAGGTAGATAGGAACAAGTAGTCTCTGTCTTCAAGGAAAGGGGAGAACAGGACTTGGGGAATGACACAGAATCATAGAACGGTCTGTGTTGGAAGGGACCTTAAGGATCATCCAGTTCCAACCCCCTGCCACGGGCAGTGACACCTCTCACCAGATCAGGGTGCCCACAGCCCCATCCAAGCTGCCCTTCAGCACTTCTAGGGGTGATGGAGCAGCCACAACCTCCCTGAGCAACCTGTTCCAGGACCTCAGCGCCCTCACAGGGAGGCATTTCTGCCTCAGATCTCATCTGAATCTCCTCTCTTTTAGCTTAGAGCCATTTCCCCTTGTCCGCTCCCCTCCGATCTCTCATCAAAAGCTCTTTCCCAGCTTTCCTGGAGCTCCTTCAGGGACTGGAAGCTGCAATAAGGTCCCCCCAGAACCTTCTCTTCTCTGGGCTCCAGCCCTCTGATCACCCTCGTGGTCTCCTCTGGACTCACTCAAACAGCTCCAGGTCCTTCTTGTACTGGGGACTCCAGAACAGGCTGCAGGACTCCAGGCGAGGTCTCACCAGAGCAGAGCAAAGGGGAACAACCCCATCTCTTGCCCTGCTGGTGCCACTAGTGTTGCTCCAGCCCAGGATGTGGTTGGCTGTAGGCTGCACCACACACTGCTGGCTCATGCTGAGCCTTTCCTAAGGCTCCTCCTTGAGTTAGCCTAGCCTACCTCTGCAGAACAGCTTCAGGAAAGAACAATCAAAGCCTCTCAGAGCAGTTAGAAGATAAAGTGAGACCAGGGGTCGTGAAGAAACGTCACATCCTCAGACGGATGTCGGAAATAGATGATGTGAATCATGATCTACAGGCACCCTAAAGCTGACAATCAAACAAGCCTGGATGTGGGAAGTGAAGGCAGCAGCCCCCTAACCAGATGAATTTCTCCCCGGATGTTGTCCATCATGGCTCTTCCATCAGGGCAGCAGCTCTGATCTAACTCGTACAATTTTGGAAATGTAATGAAGGAGCAAAGCCAAGCTCTATTATCTCCATCCAGCTCCCAGCACAGTGCCGACAGCATTAACCTCCACCAGCAGGGTCCCTATAACCTTCAAAAAGAAGGATTACTCAGCTCTCCTCAGACACAGGGCGACAAGATACTACTTGTAGTTAACTGCATTATGTGCTGATCCCTGCGGGTGCTCGTAGGATCATAGCATTATAGGATGGTTTGAGTTGGAAGGGATCTTAAAGATCATCTAGTTCCAACCCCCTTGCCATGGGCAACACCATCTCTCACAAGACCAGGTTGCCCAGAGCCTACGTGGCCGTGGACACTTGCAGAGATGGAGCAGCCACATCCTCCCAGGGCCTCAGCACCCTGACTGTAAAGGATTTCCTCCTAATATCTCATCTACATCTATCCCCTTCTAGTTTAAAGCAGAAAACAACATCTCATCCAACCATGACTGGGGCTGGGGGAGGCCACACGTGCTTCCTTTACACTCAGCAGCCCCATCAAATGTCTTAGAAACACAACATCAGAAAACTCTTTAGACTGGAAAAGACATTTAGGATCCAACCCTTCCCCCAGCACTGCCAGGTTCCCACTGACTCCTCCTGCCCCCCACCCCACAGCTCCAAGGCTCTGCAACCCCTCTAGGGACAGGGACTGCCCCCCTGCTCTGTGGAGCCTGTGCCAGACACAGGGAACACTCGTGGGGCAGAAATTGCTCCTCAGGGACAACCTCACCCCCTCCTGGGCAACTTGAAGCCATTTCCTTTCATCCTGGGGAGGGAGAAGAGTCTGACCTCCATCTGGCTCCATCCTCCCGAAGCTCAGGAAGTTGTGGAAAGTGCTCAGGTCTCCCCCGAGTCTTCTTTTCCATAGTTCAACTCCCCACAGTTCCCTCACCTGCTCCTCAGAGCACTGGTGCTCCAGCCCCTTCCCCAACTCCACTGCCTTTCCCTGGACTCACTCCAGTCCCTGATGTCCTTCTGGCAGTGAGTGAGTGCACCAGACCTGACCTGATTTGGGGGTCGGCTGTGGGGAGAGGATGAGCAGCGCAAGCCCAACTCCAAACTCAAGACTTGGAAAGGTAGAGAAACGTGCTCCAACTCACGGCTGAGCCTGGCAATCCTGGTTCTCCTGGGTCCCCCTGCAAAGACAGTCACGATGAGTTCCACAATGAGTTCCCATGGTGAAGAGCTGCCTTTCCTCTAGAACTGGGGATTGCTGTAGGAGATACCTACAGCTGGGGAAAAGGAGAACAGGAGCAGCTTTGGGGATCCCTGCATAGCAGCAGCTGAAAGAGGGCAGCAGGATACCCCAAACATCTCATCTGGGCAACGGAATGGAATCCTACATCTCAGGTGACTGTAGTTAGTGCTGAGAGAGCAGTTCACACCTTACTCCTGACCTCTGATATTTCAGTGAGTCATTGCTGACTGTTCTAGCCCAGGAAAGATGCCAGAGCATCTTGAAAAAGGGGAGAAACCTTTAGGGCTCTGCTCGTAAAGCACAGCTACTTCTGCTCTCTAACCAGTAACACTTCAACCACAGTTCTTGGGAGGGAATCATAGGGTTGGAAGGGACCTCCAAAGGTCATCCAGTCCAAACCCCCTATAACAAGCAGAGCCATCTCTAACTACAACAGCCTGCCCAGAGCCCCATCCAGCCTGACCTTGGATGCCTTCAAGGATGGGGCCTCTGTCACCTCTCCAGGTAGCCTGATCCAGGGATCCCCCACCCTCAGATTAAGGAACTTTTCCCTCCTGTCCAGCCTCACTCTGCCCTTTCCTATAGTGGAGAACATGTTCAGGCTTGATCTCCATGAGACCAGGCTCTGTTCTTGAAGAAGGGTAGTAAACAGGTACCACAGCCCATTAGCATTTAGACAAACGATTTTGTGTCCAGAAATTAAAGGCTAGAAAGTACGGACAGCCCTCTGGTTTGTTCATTAAAGGAGCTTGGTTTGCTTAATAAGTTGTCTTTGCTGGATCAAGATGCAGTCTGTGCCCTTCATTGCCACACTTTTCCAGCTTCAAACCATGACCACTCGTTCCCTGCTCTTGGGACCAGTCTGCCCCAGCCTTCTGACAGCCTCTGTCAGGGATTGGAAGGTGGCTGTAAGGTCCCCCTGGAGCCTTTTCCTCTTCAGGCTGAACAACCCCAACTCTCTCAGCCTGAATTTTGCAGAATTATATCCTGTGAGAAAAATGTCATGGGATTTTATCCACAGGTTCCTATAGGATCTTACACATCCGACCTTGTCGGGGAAGCCTCGGCATCAGTACTCACCTTCTGTCCCACCGGTCCTCTTGTTCCAAAAAGCCCCATCACTCCCTTGGAGCCAGCTTCACCCTTGACTCCCTGAAATGTTAAAAGCCTTCTCATATCTATTTCGAGTAGGTGCTGCTCCTCAAGGGACCTCCCCACCCCCAGAAGAACAGCCCGTGGAGGTGGCAGAGAGGAAGACAAAGAACGGTGTTTGTGTGGAAGAGCTGAGACCCAAAGAACCCAGGGGTGCTGCTCAGTGAACTGTCCTGGTGCCCAGAGATGGGGACTGCAGAAGAACAAGCAGACAAGGGTCTCAGAGCCTCTTCACGAGCTGCCTACTTGCAGACACACAGGTCCAAGACCCTGCTAGACTTCCTGCTGGTGGAGGCACTACTCTGGGGCTCCAACCAAAGTCACTCAGATACTCAGCCAAGAGGTGTTTGTGCTTTCAAAGAGTCTTCCCTTTCTATGGGATCCTTTAGAAAGCAATGAGATGGCACAAGGGCTTTCAGTGGGCTTCAGCAAACAGGCAGCACCCATGGGAGCATCTCCATTGGTTTCTTTTATAGTCACTGGGGACCCTAAGGAGAGCAACCAGTGGTGGTAAGGACACGATCTCCCTCTTCCCAAGGGAGATGCCCTGACTGGGTCAGGTAATTCCCACCCTAACGGTATGATGACACAGATTGCACAGATCCCCATGGGAAGCAGCAGGAGCTGGATGCCCAGCTCAAACAGGGCTGCTGCTGCAGTTGTAGAGGCTTCTATTTACTCAGCAAAGTCCCTGTCCTGGGTCAGACTTGTGAGCATGAAACATTAACATGATATGAAAACAGGTCTGATGAGCACACGGAGATTTAATCTGTGACTCAGTCCGAGAGTGGGAGAGTTACGCGATTCCTCCTGGCAGAGTGGCGATGGGTTGAGACCTGAGACCTCCACAAGGTGCTTTCAAAGAGCAAAAGCAGACAGAGGAGCAGGTGACTCGCTCTGCTACCACCCAGAGGACAGCCCTGTCTGTGTGAAGAATGGGAACAGAGGAGCCAACCAAGCCTTAATGAGAATGTCACAAGAGCTGCAGAGCGGGTGAACTTGATGTGGATGGTGTCCTCAAGCTCCATCCCAGCACCCCTGTCTCCCTTCCTGTGGTTAGGGCTGGGTGAAGTGTTTCTATATCCTCCCTTCTCACCCTGCTGCTGAAAAACACAGTGCAGAGACATCGGTCCCTTCCAGACACAACCAGTGACGTTTTGCTGTCCCAGTCACCTCGGGAGGTCCGTACCTTTTCTCCTACAGGTCCATCCTCTCCCTTCTCGCCTTTGTCTCCATCAAAACCTGGCAGGCCCTGTTCACCCTAGAAGATAAGACAGAGATTAGTGGATCGTGCTGCTCTCCTACAAGGATCCAGCTCTCAGCCACGGGCTCTGGACCACAGTGCTGGTTCTAAGTGCTTATCTCAAGCTGTGCTTGGTGCTGATGCCACCAGCAGCAGGGAAGGGACAGCTGAAAGTGCCAGCAAGAGTCAAACTTACAGGATCTCCTTTACTGCCTTTATAGCCCTGGGGTCCAACGAGAGTCATGGGCTCACCCTAGAGAAAGGATACACAGAGAGCTGTAAACACCCAGAGAGCCACAAGCTCAGGGCTGCTGCGCTCGCTGTGCTGGAGAAGGCACGTGCTCCACAGCACAGCTATTATTTTTGAGATCAGTCATGCTTAATTAAAAGCCCTAAAGAGAAAGACTTGGGGATGCTGACTGATGAGCAGCTCAACACGAGCCAGCAGTGAGCTCCTGCAGCCCCGAAGGCTCAGCCGTGTACTAGGAGGCACCAAGAGCACTGTGGCCAGCAGAGCAAGAGAGAGGATTGTCCACCTTTGCTCTGCTCTGGTGAGACCCCACCTCACATCCTGCAGCCAGTTCTGGTGGCCCCAACAGAGCTGCTTTCCTGGAGGGTCTCTAACGGAGATGCGATGGGGCTCAATCAGTGTGGGGAACAAAAAGGAGACTAAAGACCCCGTTGTTTAACCCAGCACATAGCACAGGACCTGGGATCCACGCAGTCACTCCCAGCTGGATCCAGGGAGAAGCAGAAACAAGTTGAAGCTGCGGTCAGATGAAACAAAGCCAAGACAACGAGCCACCCCACTGCTGTTTCACCTGACCCCCCACCTTATGTTTCATTCAGGTACTCTTTGGAAAACTTTTCCCTACACACTCCCTCAGCTCAGGAGGGGTTCTGGGTTCCTCTTTACCAAGCAGGTGGAGCTGCTTCTGGAGCGAATCCCCCCAGAGCAGCTTCCTCAGAGGTGAATCGGCCGTGGTAATTGAATAGGGTATGACTCAAAGGCAGACTCATCCTGGAGGGTTTTGAAAACTCATTTTCTTACAAGCTATTTCAGCCAGGAAGGAAGTTAGCAGAGCACTGGGTGCGAGTTCATCATCTTCTCTGCATTTTCCAGAAGCACTCGGGTTATTATTTCTGCATTCCCTGCTCAGGCTTTTGAAGACTGGGAGAGACTTTGGCTTTAGCTGGTTCTTCCTCCTGTCATTCGCAGGAGGTTGGGTTCTGGGGTTTCAAACAGTTGCTAAAAGGACTTCTTTGGTGTGTTGTTTCGTAGGATCCCGTGCTGGCTTAGCATGAGTCAGCATTGTGCCCAGGTGGCCAAGAGGGCTAATGGCATCCTGGCTTGGATCAGGAATGGTGTGGCCAGCAGGGAGAGGGAGGTTCTCCTCCCCCTGTACTCAGCTCTGGTCAGACCGCCCCTGGAGTGTTGGGTTCAGTTCTGGGCCCCTCAGTTCAGGAAGGATGTTGAGGGGCTGGGACGAGTCCAGCAAACCCAAACCCTTAAACCTCTCAGCCTATCTGCCCCAGAAAATCAGAGTCTGGAATATTCTTACTCTTTCTCCCTTGGGTCCCAGAAGTCCTCGATCACCCTGAAAAAAGGGAAGAAGAAAAAAAGCCAGTGAGTGATTCTCCTTTTACTCTTCTTGTGTGGCTCAGTCCACCAATTCTCACTCCAAGCTGCTCAGATCTGCCACAGCTACAAGGCAGTTCCTCTGGGTGCTCTGTAAAATTACTACCTCACCACCAGAGATCACACAGACATCAAATTTATTGGCCTGAGAAGAAATCACAGGATCACAGAACCACTAACACTGGAAGAGATCTGCAAGCTCATCCAGTCCAACCATCAACCCACTGCTGCCCATTGAACCCTGTTTCCCAGGGCCACATCTCCTCATTGTTCGAACTCCTTCAGGAATGGTGACTCCGCTCCCTCCCCGGGCAGCCTGTTCCAACCCCTGACTGCTCTGTCAGGGAAGATATTTTTCCTGATGTCCAATCTAACCCTTCCTTGGCACAACTTGAGGCTGTTTCCTCTTGTCCTGTCACTACTGACTTGAGAGAAGAGACCGACATCCACCTCTCTACAACCTCCCTCCAGGCAGTTGTAAAGAGCAGTAAGATTTCCCCTCAGCCTCCTCTTCTTCAGACTAAACCACCCCAGTTCCCCCAGCTGCTCCCCAGCAGACCTGTCCTCCAGGCCCTTCACCAGCTTTGCTGCCCTTCTTTGGGCTCTGAAGTGGCTTGCCCGTCTCCATGCTCTGCATATCCATGATGATGTGGAGCTGTTGCTGGAATCTGACCTCCCAATGGGATGCAGCATCTCCCTGTGGACTCTAGTCCACATCCAGGGAGGGATGGATCCTGTGCAGCACAGGATTTCCCAACCTTCAGCCTCACGCTGGCATGTTTAGCAAGAAGGTATGAAATTGCTGCTGTTCCTGGATGTGTTTTACAATCAGCATGGTACATGGAGCTGAAGGGTAGGAAACATCCTGCCTGTGAGCAGGATCAGGGTAGGGATTGTCCCCCTGCACTTGGCAAGTCCCTAGCATGAACCTTGGGGTCAGGTTTGGGCCCCTCACTCACTGCCAAAAGGACACTGAAGGGATGGAGCAGGGCCAAGGAAGGTCAATAGAGCTGGGAAAGGGGCTGGAGAAGTTCTGAGGAGCAGCTGGGGGTGATGAACTAGAGAAAAGGAGGCTCAGGGGAGGTCTTCTCGCTCTCCACAACTCCCTGAGGTTCAGGAGGCTGGAGGCAGGTGGGGGCTGGTGTCTCTTCTCCCAAGGAACAAGTGACAATTTGCGATTACCCCGAAGATCTTTTCCAACCTAAACCATTCTAAGATCCTGTGATTCTGACCTTTTCCAGACTGCTGTAGTGACATCAGGAGAAGGCTGCAAGGACCATGTGGGGACTGGAAAGCGCAGACCAGCTTTAAGACTGCCTCTGAACTTGTGAGCTGCACACAGAGCTCTTCCCCCAGCGTCCCACTGCAAATCCCTTACATTTGTGGTGACTCCTCAGTGCTTGGGTTTCCAAGGGTTACCCGTGGGAAGTAAAGGAGACCAACAGTCCTCTTCCTCAACGGAGGACATCCCGTGGAGGTCCCTTCCAACCCAAGCCATTCTATGTCGTTCTGACCCTCTGAAAGGGTCTATGTTCCTGGTGACAGTCATCGTGCTGGTGCTGCAGGACATCTGCTCCACATCCTCTCACTCCAACTCTGAACACCGGGGTTCAACCAGCACACTACAGGAGTCCTTTTCTCTCCCAAATGTCCTTCCAAAAAACCTAGACATCCATGAAGAGAGCAGGCACTCTCATCCCATCCCAGCTATTACAAGGGTCACAGAAGCCTTCAGGTTGGAAAAGGGCCCTGAGATCATTAAGTCCAACCATGAATCCTACTCTAGCAAGGGTTTGCTAACACTGTCACAGTTCCACACGTGGATGGAGGTTCCCTCCCAGTCCATCCCCAGGAGATGCTGGGGTTATCCCCACTGTCAGAACAAGGGCATCAGCACTAGGGGGTCCCCACAGCGGCGCTTTCCTCCAAGGCACTGTGTAGACAAGATAACTGGTGCTTACTCTTTCTCCTTTCACACCTGGGAAGCCTTTTAGACCCTGCAAGAACACAAAACAAGGTGTGAGGAGAAGATCAAGTACAGGAAGGTGCTAGGAAAGAGCAAACCCCACTGGAATTTTGAAGAGGTGCCTCTAAGGATGGACTCCACCATAGAGAAGATGCTCATGGGGCAGGTACAGGAGCATCTACTCTTCCTTTCTTCCCTGAGAGTCATTCAAGAGGTCAATCACACTGGTGCAAAAATAGCCCTTAAGCTTCTGCCCACCTTTAGGTCTTGGGAACAACTGGGATCTCTTGGCAGATGAATGAATTCTGCCAACCTCCCTTGTTTTGCAAGCTACAAGCTGTGATTTTCACACCCCTCATGCAAACAAGAGGCAGTTCCCACCCCTCAGAGGGTTCCTCTTAGGTGACGGAGATTCCCAGATGTCCCCCAGGGCAGCTCAGTGCCACTGCAGACAAACCCAGGACTGAAGGACTGAAAAGCTCTGGTGGTCACCCCAGGTTTGCAAAACTGGGGATCCACCACCTGCCGGGAATGTGCAGAGAGATGGCACCTTCCAGCTGCAGCTCCTGACAGAGATGGGCACGGACAGGATGGGTGAGGAGCAGAAAAAGCACAAAACCTGGGCTCTGCCATCCCTCTCTGACCACTGAGATTCAGGTTGCAAGCTCCCAGGCTTGCTGAGAGTCAGCCCTTAACGGGGGAGATGCCAGGGTGAAACCTGTTGCCACAACCACCCTTGATCCTCTGAGGAACCTCATCATTCATGTAGGCAAGGAGAGCTGAGGGATGGAGAGAGGGTGACGCTTCAGGAGGACTTCAAACACAGCCTGCAGGGAGAATCAGCTGTGCTCTGTGTGGCACTGCGTGTCTCACAGCTGTCTACAGGGTGTGCAGAATTCCGAGGCATCGGAATTCATGTTCCCAAAGTCTCTACTCCTCCACGAAATCATCAGCCTGGTATCTTTTCTTACACTGCTGGCAGGGATTTTGCAAGCCCCATGTCCACAGACATCCACATCATCAGCTCTCGGAGGTGTTCTGATACTCACCGGCATGCCTGCGGGGCCCTGGAGTCCCACGATGCCTTCATCACCCTGTTAGGATGGAGAGGGATAGTGATGGCCATCAGCAAAGAGAAAGCCCAGATCCTCAAAGGAGTTACCCAACCCATCCGGCAGGATGTGGTGTCTTCATGCTCCTACAGATCTGAACCAAAAAGCCTAAAGGGCTTGAGAACATCCACATGCAGGCTGTTCCCTAGAATGTGATTTAGGGCTTCCAGTTCCAGCTTCTCCTTAGTCCCTGAGAGGAAGGGCCAGTGGTGATAGGACCTGCACCATCCATCACCCCAAAAAGGTGTCTCTTCCTCTCTGCTGGTATAGAGAGGCCCCTAGTAGACCTTAGGAAGAAATTCCTCCCTGTAGAGAACAGGTTGCCCAGGGAGGATGTGGCTGCTCCATCCTCCTTGGTGTTGAAGGCCAGGTTGGATGGGGCTGTGGGCAACCTGGTCTGATGGAAAGGAGCTGCTCCCCATGGCAGGGGATTGGGACTGGGTGAGATCTGAGGTCCCTTC
The DNA here is from genome assembly GCA_013397515.1 of Upupa epops. NCBI lineage: Eukaryota > Metazoa > Chordata > Aves > Bucerotiformes > Upupidae > Upupa > Upupa epops. The sequence continues at coordinate 47,571 of VZRI01005679.1, read as the reverse complement.
CAACCCAAACTGTTCTATGATTCTATGCTAGGACAAACTCACAGGAAGCCATCTGTGGCCACAAAGATGCTGTTGGCTTCCTGGGCTACAAGCAAGCGTTGAGCTCACGCTGATCTGCAGAGACTGCAGGTCTTGTTCTGAGCCTCATTTTAACCGTGCTATTGGTGCCTTTTAAACCTTGCTATGATAGTCTGCTGTGCTGGTGGCTCTAGGAAGCCCTTTTATGACCTCCCTAGGTAGACTATACAACCACAGACCGAGGTGGAAGGGATGTCAGAGATCATCTGCTCCAACCTCCCTGCCATGGGCAGCAACAGCTCTCAACCAGACTTGGTTGCTCAATGGCCTTGAACATCCCCAGGGAGAGGGCAGCCTCAGTCTCTCCAGACAATCAATTCCAGAGTCTCTCCAGCCTTGCACTGAAGGACTTCTGCCTAAGATCCAGTCTGAACCTGCTCTCCTCCAGTTCCAAACCATTTCTCCTTCATCTTTGGGAAAAGTCCCTCTGCAGCCTTCCTGGAGGTTCCCTTCAGGGACTGGCAGGCGACTCTGAGGTTCCCCTGGAATCTTGGCCTACAAGACTTCCCCATCTTGAAGATGCCCAGAGCTAGGCATCGTGCCATGAGGCCCAACTTAAGACCTCTCCTACCAAGCCAATGCAAGATGAGATTCTGTGATTCATGTTAGATTTATGCTGGAGTGAGAACAGCAGAACCATCATCTCATCGTTTCCTGCAGATAATGAAGCTGGAGTGAGGTTTACCCCAGCCTCTTCCGAGCTGTTGACATTCTCATTAAGTGCCTTCTCTCAAGGGCATCGTCAAATGGTTCTGCTGGCAGATGGGGAGGTTTTCTTAAATAGATTGTGGCATCGTATCAGTTGATTGTGGAGCAGCCACAGAGGAAGCAAATTGAAACGTGGCCTTTGGTTACGACTCCAGAGGGTGAGTCTTTGCCAGAAGGAGACCAGAACGTCTCCACGGCACGAGGAAAAGTGAATGCTGATGCCCTCAAGGGTGATGAGAGCTGCTGGACAACGGGAGGGAAGAGGGGAATGAGGATAAAAAAAGCTGGAGGTGGATTTCTGAAGGAACGAGCCTGCAGGTAACGCCCTCAAAGCATAAAACCTGAGGTCTTGCTGCTAGGATCAAAACATGCAGACATAGAGGCGTAGATGTTGCCTTCAACAGCCACTGAGAGCACAGACAACCTGGTCAGTGGACAGGATTTAGTTGGCCCTGCTGTTGGTCAGGGTGACCTGCAGTGCTTGGGGGTGTCTAACGATGGAGGAGATGCTGCTTGCAACCTGTGGAGAGACTGTGGTCAGTGCCACCTCCAGCTGCGATACCAGAGTCCATCAGCTCCAAATCTGGCTGGGTCAAAATTCAGGAGGACTCTGCAATCAGCCCTCTATGCATCTTCTAAGATGGGGAAGTGGGAGGTGATGGTATAAAACTGCCTTCAAAAGAGGGCAGGCTGCAAGAAGCTAAGCCAGGACCATTTATGGAGGGACCTACCTGAGGTCCAGGCAGTCCACGAGGACCTCTTGGACCAGCTGCTCCAACGCCAATTTCCCCCTGCAGAACAGGACACTACATCACACAACTCCTGCATTGCTGGTCCATGATTTAAGTCCCAGAGAGTCAGAAGAGTCACTTTCATTGACTTTCTGCTGCTCTCTGGAGGAGGTGCAGCTTCCGAAGGGAAGGAGAACATGAGGGTGACAGAACAATCAAGTCCCATCCCACTGCTGCTCCAGAACCTCAGCTGTTTGTGACCTGCCTGCCGGGTTGGCACTGACCTTGTTGCCTTTGGGTCCAGGTGTCCCAGGAATACCCTGTAGGATGAGCAAAACAAAAGAGAAAGGAGGATTTTGCTTTGCAAGCCCTCAATGCTCTCTCGTCCCAGTGCTCCAAGAGGGTGGAAGCACATCCATCCCAGGTAAGAGGCCCTCAACTTCTCCCCGAGCTGTTCCTCTGCTGCTCAAGACACAGGGACAATGTTCAAAGGTCACCTCTTTTCCTGGGGATCCAGAAGGTCCCATGGGCCCAGCAAATCCATTCCGGCCTCTCTTTCCATGCTCCCCCTTGAAGACAAAATCCTTTAAGAAGGAGAACATCCCAATGGGAAAGGTTCTGCTTTCCACCAGCCAAAAGGAAAGGAAGAGCTGCTACCCACAGCAGCCCCTGCACTGGCAACAACCAGAAGGAAGAACATCTTCGTGTGGGGCTCTTGCTGTTGAGGAGAAGGGGCTCCAGTTCCACCAAGACCTTGAGTTTAGATGCCTTGTTGTCCCTCACCCCACTTGCAGCTAAGCCTTCAGGTACCTGCAGTGAGACTTCCCCACTGTTCCTCCTGTTCCCAAGGGCTAAGGACTCTCTACTCCTTGCTGCCATCCTCTGTGCTGTCACCACTCTCAGATGATGTCCAGCCTCACTCTGCCCTTTTCCAGCTTCAAACCAGGACCCCTCGTCCTGTCATTCCCTGCCCTTGGGAACAGCCTTCCCCAGCCTTCTGACAGCCCCTTTCACAGACTGGAAGGTCGCTCTAAGATCGCCCTCAGTCTCTTCTCCTCCTCAGGCTGAAGCTTGAAGGATCCCCCCCTCTGTACCAAATCCTTTGGTCTGGTTTTCAGCCTGAACTCATCACTTGGTCTAATAAGTGCTGTCACCTCTCCTGATGCAACCAGGACTTCTCTGTGGACATAGAGGCTGAGAGGCTGGAGAGCTGGATAGGTGAGGGCTTCACCCACAGTAGACAGCTGTTGTAGACTCTCTCACTTTGGCCTTTTTTCTTCCCAGTTTGACCCAGTTTGAGCTGTCCTCTCACCACACACAGCCTACCTTCTGTCCTGGTGTCCCGGGAACACCTGGAGCCCCTCTGTCCCCCTGCGACCCGGGGGTGCCAGCGTTGCCACGAATGCCTTGGATGCCCTGAGCTCCTGGAGGTCCTGGGGCCCCCGGCTCACCCTGTTGAGTGAATCACAAGCAATGTGGGATGAACTGCCTCCTAAATTTCCTGGGGAAAGCCAGGGGTGTCTCCCCGAATTCATATGACCAGGGCACAGCACGGGGGACACCTCCTCCATCCCTTACCCCTAAGTGATGTCCTGATGTCCTAAGGTTGGGGAAAGGGCTGCAACCATGGCTAAGCAGAGAGCCCTGACCCGCAGAGCTCTCCAGAGAATTCAAACCCTGTAGACCTGGAACATCCCATGGGATCACAGAAATGTGTCTCTGCTAAGACCACAATGCCCTGGATTTTTTCTCCTAATCCAGGTGAAGACCCCCCTGATCACTGCTGGGGGTCGGACTAGATGATCTTTAAAGCTCCCTTCCAACCCAAACCATCCCATGGTTCTAATGGATTTATCCTCTGGGCCTCACTGGCTCCTCAGTGGCCCTTTGGAGGACTCGGAGCATTCCATCTGTCCCAGACTGATGCCACGGGGTTCCTGCCTTCCCAGGCTGGGACTGGCTTTGGTGTTTTATCTTTGCAACCACAGCCATCTCTGTGTTCCCCATCCAACAGTAGAAATCAAAACCTATAAAGACCCTCAAAAAAACCAAGTGAGAGCCTGTCTAGAGGAGAAGACAGACTTACCTTAGATCCAGGAGGTCCAGCCTGACCAACAGGACCTCTGAACCCAACCCCTGGTTCTCCCTGTGAAGGAAACAAGATGAGAAATCAAGGTCACTCCTTCTGCTCCCATCAACATGAGAACTTGCTTCATTCTGCTCCCTGGCCGCTCGGCTGAGGTCCCTCACAACTGATCCTACGTTGAGGGTTGCTACAGAATCCTCACTGACCATCACACCTCCTGCAGATGACTCAGGTGGGATTGAAAGCAAGGACCTTCTGCTTGTAAGACTGGTGCTGTTTCCAAGCCCACGTGACAGCCGGACATCCCTTCCCGTACTCCTGCTCGCCAAAGGAATTTCTGGAGCTCGGAATCGCATTGCTCTTTGGTTCTCTGCCTTTCAGGGTGTTTCTGCAGCAGCTATGGAGCAGAGTTTCTCCTTCCCAGCTCCCTGGTTGGTTGGGATGAGTGATATACAATTCACTCTCCCTCTTTATTTGCTTTCCTCTTTCTCCCTCTCCCTCAATAGAGTGGGATTTAGGATTGGTGGTGTTCGGAACACGGCGGGTTTCTTCCTTCCATGGCAGGAGAAGGTGGGGGTGGAGAAGTGGCCAGGTGGCCACTTTTTTCCCTATCTTTAAAACATCTCCTTTGCTTTTCCTGTTCATAAACTCCTTTCTCTCTGTAATAAATCTCTGCGTTTTGCTTCTGACCCTGAGAGGAACAAGAAAAACCAGGACAGGCGACCTGTCTGTACGAGCCACCAGAGACCCTTCCTAGCCAACAGAGGGATGCTAAGTCCTCAACAAGCGCACGGCCTCCCTCAGCCAGGATCTCAGGAGATTACCTAGAGAACCCCCCTGAGATGGGGAGGAGATAGAGCAAAAGGTGGAGGGAGAGCAGGACGCAAGCTCTCGCAGTGAGGAGAGACAGCTCGGACTGGGTACCAACATTGCTCGTTACCTTCTGACCGCTTTCACCTCTGTCTCCTTTGGTGCCCTGGGGAATAAAGGTAGGGTTACCAAGCCTGCCCGTGAGGCTCGTATGAAGCAGCATATCAGCACCACCCTAGGCAAGCACAAAGGTTTATGGCAGTGAGAAGCAACTGGAACTGCTGTCCTCTACCTCTTTACCCCAGAGAAGGGGGGCAGTGACTGCATGACCAGCAAGGAGCCGAACGCCCTAACACAGAGCCGAACGCCCTAACACAGAGCCACGTGGCCCCCTGGAAGGAGGGGGAATACTGGGTTGACCCAGCAGAACTGGGCTTTCCTATGGAAAACTCCAGTGCTGGATTTGAGCAGCTCAGCTGCTGGAGACTCACGAAGGTTGGCAGAGACCTGCAAGATCACCCAGTCCAACCGTAAACCCAACCCCACCCTGCCCACTAAACCCTGTCCCTCAGGGCCACATCTACTGACTTTCTGAACCCCTCCAAGGATGGCAACTGCACCCCCTCCCTGGGCAGCCTGTTCCAACCCCTGACCACTCTGTCAGGGAAGAAACTTCTCCTGATGTCCAGTCTAACCCTCCCCTGGCACAGCTTGAGGCTGTTTCCTCTTGCAGCTGCTGATGCTGACCCACAGCTCACCTTTCTTCCAGGTTCTCCCATCTCCCCAGGCTGTCCCTACAAGACAAAAACCAGACAAACTCCAGACATCTCCCCTCTCTCCTTCCATCCCTTCCCATCCCACGGCAGGATCTTCTCCCACCAGGCTGGAGGGGAGAACGCACAAACAGGTTCAAGGAGACAGGTGGGACTGCATCCATCCCGATGTTCATGTACACAGGGTCCCACAGACCCTGACTGCCCCCCTCCCTCCCTCAGCTGTCTCTCCATCTCCAGACTCTCTGAGCACCTTCTTCTGGTCTCAGAGGCTCAGACTGGGGAAGTGCTGTCTCTACCTTCTCTCCTTTGTCTCCACGGCCTCCTGGAGCTTCCATTCCTCCCTGGAAAACAACAGGAAACCCCTTCAGTTGCAAACATGAATGGCCAGGAGGAGCACTGCCTTTCCTTTTGGGATCAGGTGGGTGCTGCCCTCCTTCCTGCATCAGTCTGTGACAGGAGCAACCCCTCATTCCCACCTCTTGTACCTCTGGGACAGATTAGGGACCCCTCTAGTTCCATCCCTTCTTCTGAGCAGTGGAGATGCAGACAGAAAACCATCAACTGGGCCAGTGATGAGTGCTCAGGGAGGGTCTCCCTGCCTCATGGGACTGGAGATGTTAAAGGATGCCACGAGTTTGAGTGAGACAGGGTAAGTCAACAGCGAACAAAGCTACGGAGGGTCCCCCCAAAAACCCAAGATCCATGTCTGGAGCAGCTCTAAGAGGTTCCAGCCTGGAATCTCTGCTCCTTACAGGTCACAAAACTGTTGGTCACTGGGCTCTTGAACCTAGTGGCCGTTTAGATCCTGGAAGACCACAATGTCTCCCTGTAGCCTTCTCTTCTCCAGCTGTACCCCACAGCCCTGCTCTCCCAGCAGGTGACCCTGAGAGCAGCAGTTCTGGAGCCACCTTGTACTTACCTCAGAGCTGGATGGGGACTTCCAAGCTCCAGGAGCACCCGGGGGATGAACCTGTGGCAAAGGCATCAAAGGGAAATCACTGCTTCCTCCTGGATCCCACCAACGGATCCGCTCTGTCATGAGGACAGAAGGTGAAGGGGGGTCTTTACCCTCACGGGGTCATGGCCCTCAGGCTGGGCAGCTCTCCGGGTTCTGACAGGACTTGGGAAGGCAGAGCCGTAGTCTGAATGCACGTCGTCCTGTGGGAAGGGAGACAGCGTGCTGCTGAGCATCCTCGTCCGGGAAGCGCTGAGCATCCTCGTCCGGGAAGTGTTCAGGCTGGAAAAGGCCTTCAGGATGATTGAGTCCAAACGGAAAGTTATAAAAAAATGGGAGTTTAAAAATGAAATTAGAAATAAAACCAGAAAAATCAACATCTTGTGAAAAAGGGCAACAAATTCAAAATGAAAAGGAAACGGGAAAGTAAAAAAGGGGAAATAGAAATGAGAGTAAACTGAAACACAAAGGGCAAAGAGGAAAATATTTAACAAATTAAAAATAAAACGAAAAGTAAAAATGGAAATTCAGAATAACAGAGGAAACTGCATGAAAAGAAAATTATCAACAGTAAAAACATAAAAAGAACTAAAATGGAAAAGGAAAAGTAGAAAAATGGAAATAAAAATATATTTATTAAAAATAAAAATAGATATTTATAAAAATCTGTATATTA
>VZRI01005679.1:0-40540 GCA_013397515.1 Upupa epops | reverse complement strand
ATATTATATTTTATATAAAATATATATTATTTATATAAAAATATAAAAATAGAAGTGAAAAATAATTTTAGAAAGCAAACAGAAAACCATAAATAAAAATAAAATACAAACACAGAAATACAAAAAATAAAATAAGCAAACAAAAATAAAGATAAAAATCGATCACAAACCCAAAAACATAAAAATAAAAACAGTCTTTACAATTACAAATCTAAACATTAAAATAACAAATTGAAAATAAAATAAACATAGAAAATTAAGAAAAAATTAATAATTTAAAATAAAACCATCCCAAACTAAAGATAAAATAAAAGGTTGTGGTCAAAGGTTGGGCTGGAGGATCCTGAAGGTCTCTTCCAACCAGGGATTCTGGGGTTCTAGGAAGGAAGAGCTCAGGATGGGGTGCAGCTACTCAGGACCACGGAAGGCTCTGGCCAACTCCAGCGCCGGACCTGGGTACCTCTGCTGCTGACGTGCTCACAGAACCACTCAGACTGAGCGAGACCCCCCAGACCATCCAGTCCGACCACCACCCCAACCCCACCCTGCCCACTGAACCCCGTTCCCCAGGGCCACATCTACTCCCAATCTGAACCCCTCCAGGGACGGCAACTCCCCCCTCTCTCTCCCCAGGCAGCCTCTTCCAACCCCTGACCCCTCTCGGGGCAGACGCTGACCCTCATGTCCAGCCTAACCCTCCCCGGCACAGCTCGAGGCCATCTCCTATCGCCCCATCGCTTGCTCTTCGGAAGGACAGACCAAGCACCACCTCGCTCCCCCCTCCTTTCAGGTAGCTGTTCAGAGCAGTAAGGTCTCCCCACACCCTCTACCACTACTCTACGTGTCCTTTGAGGTGCAGAAACAAAGACCTGGATCCCCCTCCATCAATTCCACGGGGAGGTTTGTGCAGAGACCTTGAGATGGTTAAAGTAAACCCCTAGAGGAAGCGACTCCAAGATACCGCTGGTTCATCCCACCCCGGCCATCGCTCCTGCCGGCTTGCAGGGGTGACTGTCCTGTTTTGCTGGATTTTAACAATCCAGATGATTCTTTTCCTTCGTGGCTAACGGCCACAGGAAGTCTCTGAGTCACCAGAATACGTAAAGGCAAAAAAATGTAATTATTTGGGTGCAATTAAAATGGAAATCCTTCACTGAAGGACAGCGAGGATGACAGGAGGAGGAGTGGAAGTCAGGTCAGCGATGCACCGGCACGGATCTGTCCTGGGGAGAGCGCCCATCTAGGGGGGGCTTTATGGAATGAGCAAGAGGACCGTCTCCCAGGGATGATCTGCGTGGGTCAGATGGCACCATCGGATGAGACCGCGTGGATGTTCCTGTTCATCGGCAAGTGTGGCCAGCAGGACTAAAGGGGTGATCCTGCCCCTGTACTCAGCGCTAGTGAGGCCTCGTCTTGAGTACTGGGGTCACTGCTGGGCACCTCGATACAAGAAGGACATTGAGGGGCTGGAGAGAGTCCAGAGAAGGGCAACAAGGGTGAGGAAGGCTCTGGAGAACAAACCTTGTGAGGAGCGGCTGAGGGAGCTGGGGTTGTTTAGTTTGCTCTTCACAACTACCTGAAAGCAGAGTGTAGAGATGCGGGGGGGTTCTCTTCTCTCAAGTCACTGTGATAGAACAAGAGAGAACGGCCTCACGTTGTGCCAGGGGAGGGTTAGGTTGGACATCAGGAAAAATTGCTTCCCTGACAGAGTGGTCAGGGGGTGAAACAGGCTGCCCAGGGAGGGAATGGAGGCACTGTCCCTGGGGGGGTTCAAAAACCAAGTAGAGGTGGCCCTGGGGGAACAGGGTTTAAAGGGCAGAGTGGGGTTGGGTTGATGGTTGGACTGGACAATCTTGGAGGTCTCCTGCAACCTGAATGATCCCAGGATCCTGTGCTAGGTCACAGCTCACCTCGTCCCAACCAGCTCTAACACCAGTGCTGCCTTGCAGCAGGAGTCCACGTTCTATTCAATACCACCACCGCGTCCAGCCCACGGGTTGCCAAGACCTCGTAGAGGTTTGGAAGGTGACCCAGCTGCAGGCAGTCTCATAAAGCTGCCATTTCCCGGGGTGGTGGGAAATTGCAGGGGGTAATAACTCTCCTTCTTTCTGCAATTCCTCTGCAATTTGAGCAGTTTTCCTGCTTGGAGATGTCGGCGATGAAAAGCGGAAAGGCTGCTGCTTTCTAAAGGGATGATGTGCTGATGGCAGGCGGCAGCGTGGGGAAGAAAGGCAGAGAGAAAAGGGGAGAAGAGGAGGAAAGGAAGAGATGAAATGAGGATGGGAAAGAGAAAAATGGAACTAAAAAGGGGGAATGAGGAGTGAAGAAAAGCAGAGAGGAAACAGAAAAAGGTCGTGATAGGAAAATCAAGTGCCTGGGGGTTTATCCACACGGAGAGAATTAGAGGTGTTTACTGGAATTAAGCCTGAAAATAAGAAAACTTAACAGCAGTGGAGCTGGGGGAGGCAGGAACTGGCTGGTAAACTCCTGTAATATCAAACTGGTGGCTCAGCCATGGGAAGAGTAACCGGCCACTGCTTCTCGCAGGGGCAGCTGTACCTGGGCTCATCCTGCCTCTCTCTATCGGTTAATTTGCTTCCTCCATTAACTCCTGCCAGGCAGAAATTGCACCTCCGAGATGAAGCTCTCGGGCTATTACAGGCTGCTCCTCTCCAGGGCCACATGAACCTTTTAACAGGCAAAACTTCGTGATTACGGCTGCTGCTGCTGATGGGAAAACAAGCAGCTCCATTTCCCTCCCTTTACATCGCCCTCGGCCGAGATCAGCTGGGCTGCGGGAGGTACCCGGGATGAGATGATGCGGGGAGAGAGGGGCTGCTCCTGGTTCTCCCGCTTTGGATCCCACTAACCCCTCTTCCTGAGGACAGAAGGGACTGTACACCAAGGGAAATACCCTGTGGGTGCAGAGGAGGGGAATTCGTGCTTGAGGTGGGGCTGGAAGGGCTCTAAAGACCCTGTAGCAGCAGTCCCACTCCTATGATTGCCCCTACCAAGCCAGATATCATTGGGAAGGAGGGTGTTACCTGTCCATCCTGCCACCACCTCTTAACTCAATGGGAAATCTTCTGGAATGGGATTCAGGAAAAGACGTCTGACAATACCAGGCAGCAGGATCAGAGAGCCAGGTTTAGTTTAGAGAAGCCCTTCAAGCTTGTTAAGTTCAACCCTGAACCCAGCTGTCCCAAGGCCACCACCAAACCCTGGCCCTGAGCTCCAGATCTCCGTGACTGGGAAACTGGTCCAGGGATGGTGATTCAACCTGCCAAGGTCTGAGGGCCCTTTCCAGGAAGCAGTTTCTCCTCAGGGCCAACCTCAACCTCCCCTGGGGCAGCTTGAGGCCATTTCCCCTGGTCCTATCGCTTATTCCTTGGGAGAAGAGACCAACCCGCAGCTCTCTCCACCCTCCCGAGTTCCAGGCAGTTGTAGACAGCCAGAAGGTCTCCTCTCCGCCTCTTTCTCTCCAGACCAAGCAGCCCCAGCTCTAAAGGATCACACCAATCACTACTGTTCCACAGATGGCACTGCCACGACACACACTAACCCATACGACTCTTGAACCTCAGCCTCAATGGGGCAGGAGATGGTCTCCATAAACCCAGAGGAAACCTCCCCCCCTCCCCACAGCCCCCAGAGTTCTGCTCCTGGTAGCTCAGACAGCAATGGGCAGGGAATCGCTGCTTTGCCCACGTCCCTCCAGCCTGCTCCAGGGTTACTCAGACTGAGCAGTAGTTTCCCTTTTGAATTGTAAGTTTCCTCCCTCCAGCTCTCCTCCTGCTTTTCACCACAAGATAAAAGAGCCCTTTAACACTTAGCATCTCCTTCCTGAGAGAAGTCTTCAACACAGAGATGAAGTCACCTCAGAAACCCTGAGTTTGGCTAAAAAACGTCCCGTCTTGGAGTTTTCTTCTTGATAAATGAACCCCCAAACCACCTACAAGTCAGTCCTGTGGCTCTCGGGCCTTCAAAACAATCCAGTGGCATCCTAAGCAGGACACTGGTCTTTGGGATGCATGGATTAAATTAATTAGAATCACTGAGTCACAGAATGCATCAGGTTGGAAGGGGTCTCCAAAGGTCATGTAGGCCATCCCCCTACAACAGGCAGGGCCAGTACAGATCGCCCAGAGCCTCATCCAGCCTGACCTTGAATGGCTCCAGGGATGGGGCCTCCACCCCCTCTCTGGGCAGCCTGTTCCAGGGATCCCCCATCCTCAAATTCAGGAACTTTTTCCTCCTGTCCAGCCTCACTCTGCCCTTTTCCAGCTTCAAACCAGGAGCCCTCGGTGATTTCTTATGCCCCTGATGATGGGAACTGTTGTTTTGACCCAAATGTCACATTATCTCACATGAAATGTGGGTGTTTGGGCTCTATCCCCTAGGCTCCCAGCTTTCTCTCCAGTTTAACCCTTCCCAGCCAGGGGAAACGATGCATTCAGGAGGAGAAACGAAGCTGGTGGACGCTCCTGCCACCTGCACCCTGTCCAGAGCTGCATCACTCCAAGGTGTGAGGTGAGCAGGTTCCTGTGAGCTTGTGCTGGGAGCCCTCTCGTGGCTGCTGCAGCAGCACCGGGTTTCAGCGTGGTGTCACTCTGCAGAGCCAGCTGAGGTGCTGGGAGACCTACCTAAACCCAAGTGAGATTTCCTCCAACAGGCTCTCCCTATCTCGAGCTCACTGCTACTCCTAGATATATCCTCACCAATCACAGAATCATCATGGCTGCAATGGACTCCAGCTCTCATCCCAGCATCTCCCCAACTCCTAAACCATGGCTTCAAGTGCTCTAGCTGCTTGTTTTTCACATACCTCCAGGGGCTGGGGAATCATAGATAGATTAATCATGGTTGGAAAGGATCTCCTACATCACGAGGCCAACCATACCCACAGCAACAAAAAATACATCTCACAGGTATCTAAGTTNCCAACCATACCCACAGCAACAAAATACTTAATACTTCAATACATCTCACAGGATCTAAGATGAATTCAAACACAACCCCCTCATGCCTGACACTACAGCCTGCTGCAAAGTCCTCTGTCTACAGGATCATCCTGAGTGAGCTCTCACAGCAATTGCAGGGTGGCCGAGGCATCGGGGCTGGCCAGCACGGGTTTATGAGACCTGTGTCCCAGCAGGCCTGGACCTGCAGCTGTAAGCAAACATCCAAAGGATTTCCCATTTTGCTCTTCAGGGCTGGGCTTGTGGCTAGGAGTTATTTTGGCCCAGGGCAGTGGTGGAGTCCCCATTCCTGGAGGGGTTGCAAAGCTGTGGAGATGTGGGGTGAGGGACAGGGTTTGGCAGGGACCTGACTGTGTCAGGGGCTACGTCCTAACTTCATTGCTCTGTCCCTGGAGCATTACAAGTCTGATTTACACAAGTACTGAGAAGCATCAACTCTTCATTCAGCCAAGCCAACAACAGAATGGATCCTGTGGCCACATGCATTTGGGTCAGGAAGAGAGTGTCCTTTGGATCTGGGTCAGGAAGAGAGAGTGTCCTTTTATGCCCCTCAGAAATGGGTAATTAACCACCAAAACTATGTCCTAAGGGCTCTGATGGGATTCCCACTTCCCTGCCTGCATGCAAAGGCTAAGGTTGACCATGAGGCTCATGTCAATGTCCCACAACCAAGCTGTGCTGTCATCTGGGATGGAGAGCTCCCCCAGGGCTCAGAACACTGGGTGAGAGATGTACATCCCAGTTTCTTCAAGTCTACTACTTATCTCCACACTGGTCTGCTGCCCGGAACTGCTGGGGAAGACATACATGGCTGATGTCCTGCTCAGGTTGTTCTTTCACCCTCTCCTTCAAGGATATGGGATGCTCCATGGGTTGGGTTCTGGGTAGATCTTCTCCTGGGTCTGGTGGGGTCACAGCCAAGTCCTGCAGAGGGTGTCAGACAAGGGACAGCACAGTCTCACTGAGCACCAGAACAGAACCATAGAATCAATCAAGCAGGAAAACATCCTTGAGGTCAAGTCTGACCAATAACAAGTTCAGACCTTGACAAACACCACGTCCTACGTCAGATCACAGAGGTGACCTGGGGGTGAGAAGGGACAAGCCTGTCTCACCCTAAGTGCCTGAGCAACTGGGTCATCACTGAACCAGCCACAGTGGAAGAGAAAATGATCAGGAGCTGGCTCCAAACAGCCCCACTGCTCTTTGCTCTAGCTAGAGATATCTCCTACCAGTCACCTGTGAGGCTTTACGGAGAGTGAGCTGTCATATGAAGATGAGAAAAGCCCCACACAGCTGCAGGTGCTATTTCCTGGACCCTCTCTTATCAGGACTGTGTAGGAAGGGCAAATGAAGATCCACGACTCCTCCAGCAACTACGAGAGGTGACCTGGCTACAGGAGCAATGCACCTAGATTAGAACCTCCAAGTGAGGAGAAGTTGCAGGACAAGTTGTCCTCGTCCATGGCAGGGGGGTGCAAACAGAAGATCTTTAAGGTCCCTTCCAACTCGAACCATTCTCTAAGTTCAACAGACAACCAGCACCCCAGGGGTGGCTTGAAACCAGAGCAACCTGTGCTGACTGGTTATTCAGGAGACAACAAGTTGTGGTTGGGTGGAAACAAGGATGAAGATCAGCAGGAGGATGGACGGGGAGATGTGGAATCTCAACACTTATGGGCAGACATGGTGTTTCAGGAGATGGATTAGTGGTTGGGGGTTGTAGGGTGGACAGTTGGACTTGATGATCTTGAAGGTCTTTTCCAACCTTGATGACTACTGCTGCAGCAGACCAGATGGACGAGAGCACAGACCTACATCACCACGCGTAGCTGCTCTGTTCTTGGTTCTCACCTTGGGGAATCCTCCAGACACTGTCATCCTGAACTGAGCCTCCACCTCCAAGGTCTGTGAGGCTTCTGTCACTTCGGCACTGACCAGGGCCTCCTGAGAAGAATCAAACACCAGTGGATTCTGCAACATGAAGAAAACCCCGCTTGGGTTGGTGAGCTGATTGCAAACCTGAGCTCCAAGGATTTACACAGCTGATGGGTTATTATAGAATCATAAGGGATCGGAAGGGACCTCAAAAGATCATCCAGTCCAATCCCCCTGCCACAGCATGATCACCCAGACCTGGCACAGGAGCACAGCCAGGCAGGGCTGGAACGTCTCCAGAGAAGGAGATTCCATGACCCCCCTGGGCAGCCTGGTCCAGCGCTCTATCATCCTCCCTGTGAAGAAGTTCCTGCTGATATTGATATGGAACCTCCTCTGCTCCAGCTGGCACCCACTGCCCCTTGTCCCATCACCAGATGGCACTGATTTACACCTGCTACCCCCTCCTTCCAGCATGCTCTCTCCCACCTGGTAGCCTTTCTGAACTAAGGAGGAATAAGTAGTCAGCAATTCCCTGTTGGCCACCTCCAAGCTCTCCTTTCCGAAGGGTTCTACCTCTTGGGATCCCTCTTACTTTTGGGGCCACCCCCATGATAGTTTCTCATGGTTTCACCTGCTTTGCTCTTCTCACACCCATCACTCCAACAACCCCCAGGCCTTGGAGGGCACAAGAAGGCTGGTAGCTTTGAGGATGGCTTCTAGCTCCCCCCCATCATCACTAAGGGTTGACCAATTCCTTTATCTCCCCTGAAAAAAGTGTTCTGAACATTAAAAAGAGTGTTTTGAAACATCAGTTTAGCCTGCAGATCCAAGATCATGGTGCAAGCCATTAGATTCTTCCAGTCTGTTTCTTACAGTGGCTGCCTGCTGGTGACAGAGGTGACCCTAGAGCCTTCAGTGATTCATTTCTGTCTCTTCTCATTTCCTTTGAGGTCTGTCTACCCCTGAAGATGACAGATGAGCGTACTCACGCTGTGCTCGGTGGCATGCAGAGCTGCCTGCTTTGTCCTGGAGGCCTTGACTGTCCTGGAGCTACCCAGCTGCTGCACCAGCCCATGCAGCCCGTCCTGCAGGAGCGCATTGGAGAGATCCTTCAGCAGCGCCAGCTGAAACCAGTAGAGACCATTAGGGTAGTGGCCCAGGGTTGACAATACATAGATAGAATCACAGGGTTGGCAGGGATCTCAAGAAGTCATCCAGTCCAATCCCTCCGCAGTGAGCAGTCACCCACCTTGATACCGTGTGCCTCAAAAAGCCTCTCCAGATCCTGCAAGAGGGAACAAGGGTCACAACTTCTCCTCTCTTCCAGCCCAGGAAGCTGGTCCTGTGGGTGGCTGATGGTTGTGCCTGGGTCCCCCCTGTCATCCCATCCCAGAGCAGAGATGTGTTCCCAACATGCTACCACTACATTTACCTTCATTTCCACTCCTTTGCCTGGTGGACCAGGTTCTCCCTTCAAGAGAACAACAGCAGCTCATTAATTAAGTGATGATCTTGATGAGCAGCAGTTCTGAGAAACACATCAGGGTCTCGCCGTGCTACCAACCCACTCTGCAACCCCAGATAAATTCCTGTTAGCCCAGAGAGGGGGTTTGAAAGCCACTCTGCTCAATGGGCTACCAGGTCTGGTAGGGCAGATGTGGCCCAGAACCAGACATGAGCACCATCAAAGTGAGGTTGGAACCAGAGCTTTACACCACCACTTTCTTTGCTTTACACGTAAAACAAACCAAGCTTCTTCAAGTCCCTCAATGTCACTGATGCTGCCACTGCTATGCAGAAATATCAGCAAGCAGGAAGAGGGCGAGGTGTCCTCATGGCTGGTGGTCCCTTCTGAGGGTGACCACAGTCCGCTTTACTTCCACACGTGTTCTGGATGGTTTGAACGACCAATAGCAGATCACACTGACAGGGTGCCCATCTCTCCTTCTCTGGCGCGGTGACACTGTCCATGCAAGAGCTGGTGAGGTCCAGCGCCAGGGTGAGGAACGTCTGCCGTGGTGGCGCTTGACCAGCCTCCCTGATGAGCTTCATTGCACTGAAATCTGTTTTCTGTATCGACAGATTCCGGTGGAATGAAGGGCACCGGGAAGGCCCCCTTGGTGTTGCATCTCCATGCCAAGGTGTGCCAGGGCGAAGGAGCTGCAATGTGGGGGTACACTGACTGAACTGAGCATGTCTGAGCCCACGTGTAGCACCTGGGTCAGTCCTCGTCCTTGCAAAAGGTCTCAGGGCAATCAGGAGATCTACCTGTACCTGCTGATGCTGCTTTCTTCAAGATTCTCTTCCCCATTTGTCAGACTGTAATTAACAACCAGCGAGACAGCTCAGACCATCTCAAACAAAGAGAAGATAACTTGAGAGCAGGGTCGCTGGGGAGGCTGCACCGGGGAGAGACCAGCACTCTGCAGCTGGCAGCCCTGGAGCTCTGCCAACCTATCTGCAAAACTGTGCCTGAGAACACAGTGAGCGGCCATCTCTCAAGGATTTACTGGTCACTGCTTTGTCTGGGACCCTGGGAACAGGGTCCCCGTGATGTTGTGGTGGGAGAACACCACCCCTGGCAGCAAGTATAACAGGGAGAGAGCTGAACAGTGTGTGGCTGCTTCACCATCAGCCCCCTCCAGCCTGCAGCCAGGATGAGGGACTGACACCAGAACTGCTAGAGACACTGAAAATCTGCAAAACTGGGGAAGTGAAGATCACCACAAAATGTCCCCAGGCATTCAGGACCTACCTTTGGGCCTGGAAGCCCTCTTTCACCTTTCAAGCCATCCTTTCCGCAATCCCCCTGTAACCCAGAAGGATCCTGTTAGTTCATCATCCCCTCTAAGATCGTGAGGGTTTCATGATGGTTCCATCAGGAGTTGTGGCATCCCCAAACTGAACACTGTTTTACAGATGGACCAACCAGCCAGGAAGATCAGAGCATAAGAGCATAGTTTGCCTCCCTCCCTTCCATCCCCTTCCTTCCCTCTTCCTCCCCTTCCCTCTCCTTCCCTCTCCCCTTCAATACCCCTTCCTTGACCTTCCTTCCCCTTCCCCTTCCTTGACCTTCCTTCTCCTTCTCCTTCCCCTTCCTTGACCTTCCTTCTCCTTCTCCTTCCCCTTCCTTGACCTTCCTTCTCCTTCTCCTTCCCCTTCCTTGACCTTCCTTCTCCTTCCCCTTCCTTGACCTTCCTTCTCCTTCCCCTTCCTTGACCTTCCTTCTCCTTCAGTCCTTCTCCTTCCCTCCTTCTCTTTCCCTCTCCTTCTACTTCCCTTCTATTTCTACTTCCCCTTCTTCCTTCCTCTTCATCCCAATGCTGTGTTCCAAGTGGCCAAACAAGAAGAGACAAACAGCCTCTGCCTATCCCGAGCCCACCCTCTCTCAGCGTCTCTGGTAGAGACTGCCTTACATCCTTTCCAGGTTGTCCTGTATCGCCCTTCATCCCCTGCTCTCCAGGCCTTCCCGGGAGTCCAGGTGGCCCCTGCAAGAAACAGAAGCAAGCAGAACAGTTCAAATAAGAAGGGGGAGAAAAAGCTCCATCCCTCTCCCTATGATTTTTCACCCAGGAAAGAAATCTTTGCACACGGATGCTTCTGCATGGGGACATCTATTAGGACAGATAAAGATGCCCTCTCCTCCTGCACAGAGCAGGGGTGTCTGAGCAGCAGTAGAGCAGCCCCCCCCAAACCTAGGCAGAATATGTTAATAGCAATAGTTACCCTGATTCCAACCTCTCCTGGTTCTCCAGGGACACCAGATTCTCCCTAAAAGAGAGGAGTAAGAGCTTTAAAATGTTGGCTTCCATCAGGTTGAACCTTCATAGATGCTGGGTCTGCTGTGCTTACCCCACGAGGAACCAGTTAAAGGAAGAGAACCAGAGCCATCAAGCACTCCAGTGGCTCCAGAGCGAAGGCTGTCCTCTTTGGCCTTACAGAAGCCCAGACTGCAGTGGCTGGAAGGGACATCTGGAGATCACCCAGACCAACCCCTCTGCTTAACGCTCGCAAAGCCAGGGCAAAGGCCCTCTGAACTGACTGTGGCTTTTCTGAGGGACACCACTGATTGATCCTAAGGAACTATGATGCCCTAAACCCAAAAGCAAGTCCTTCAGGGCTCTAGTGGTTGCATACCGTGATAGTTCCCTGCATCAAGTCCAGTCGGGGTGGTTTGCAGACTAGGCCTGTCTCCTATCCAGCCAGGCTTCTCTACTGTGCGTGTCTCTGGCTAGTCCCACGTTGTCCCTTGTCCCCACTTGCTATTGCAAGGCCATAACCCGGGGTTGTTGGCTCGGTGCAGCACCAAGAGGTTCAGCATGACCACCTCACTGGACTGTTGGTTTCTACTTACATCTTTACCTCTTAGTCCGATCTCGCCTGGTTTCCCAGGTGAACCTGGTTCTCCTTTCTCTCCCTTCAGACCTGTATTCCCCTAAAGAAAACAAGACTGTTGTTAGATTCCTCTTCTGCATTTCATAGCATTCATGTTTTGGACCTTGTGGGACAGATTCAATGCCAGGTCCAATGGCTGTGAAATTGCTTCCACACTCCTGGTTGGAGCTTGGGCTCAGAGTATCTACCCTGTGTCCATGGCACTTGCTTAGTGGCCTAGGCTGAAAATGACCTCTCTCTGATAGCATCCATCCACAGTGTGTGAGCATCCTTGGCCAACGCTGCAGGACAGGCTCTTCCGAGGTTCTGCACCACCAGAATGCTTTGCAGCTCAAATAAGGTGGCCCATTCTAGGAGACCCAGAAGATGCTTCCAACCTTGAGAACGTGGTGTGGACACTGGATCAACTGCTCCTCCATGCTTTAACTTCTATTCCCAGTAAAACCAGTCGAGCTCCTTAGAGAATCATTAAGGATTAAGAGCTCTCCAAGACTGTTGACTCCAGCCATCACTTCCCTTGGCAGCCTGTTCCACTACTGGAACCTTTCTGTGAAGAAATTGTTCTTGATGCCCTTCAGCTCTATTTCATTTATTGCTTGACTGTTTTGACTGCAGAAACAATAATGGGACTTGTGGGAAGCAGGGCTTACTCTGAGCAGAAGAGCAAAGCTTAGCTTGGGTGGGTACCTGTGCATCCGCTCTGCTTGATGCTCACACAGAGACCTTCCTCACCACCCAACCACCTCCCCACACCTCCCCACAACTCCAAAATACCACTTGCCACCTTCTCCTCTTTGCAACTGCAGTTAACTGCTCTGGCTGGCACAGCCTGTCTTGGATGCACTTCATTTCTATTTTATATCCAGTTGCTCCACAACCACGAAGCTCATCCAGCCTGACCGTTCCTCCCCCTAGTTTACGTATCACACCCTAACATTTCCCCAATCCATAAGCTCCTTCAGCCAAGTCTGAGGAACTCAACCAACACAACCAACTCAACCAACACTTCCACCTGGGATGTTTTCCAGACCTCTCTTGCACCTTTGCTGGGAGAAATCCTACAAGCCAGAGGGTTTTTTAAGGCCTTGTTTCTTGCATCTATTCATTGCTCATCTCTACAGGGCTCTGCGTGTCACAGGAGCACTCTGGCAATGGGGGATTTGTCCAGACCTCTCCATGTCCTGGCACTAGATCCACAGCAAAGATAAAGCCCTGTTGACTCGAGGTCCTTGAAGCGGCAGACACCAAGTCATGAGATAATCCTTGTTGAAGTCCCTGCATGGACTCACCTTGTGACCTGGTTTGCCAGACAAACCTACATTTCCCTGCAGAAATAGAGAGAGTTAGTCACACAAGAGAAATACAAGTGGAGTAACTTCAGAGGAGGGTCCCTCTGCTGTATCTAAAAGGTGTACATCTCACACGATGCTCCAAAGCTGCTCTTTGACTGCAGAGAGCAGCAGCTGAAACAGTGCAGTGAACACAGAGAAGGGAAAACCCATGGTGGTCTAAGAGGGGCTGCTTTAAGCCCACACCATGCAGATAAGATGGTCTTGCACACTTTGAAACCATCAAGTTTTGATGACTAGGTTAGGTGGAGGACCTCAGATCATTAGGTTTTGCAAGTTTCTGCTGGTTTAAAAGCAAAGGGGCTGTAAATATCCCCACAGGAGGAGACATCAAGGCACTAATTCAACCCTCATTAGGGAGCCACTGGAAACTTAGGCACAAAAATCAGGAACATGAAGAACAAGTTCACCTTTGAGACACAAAGTCACTGGAAAGGGGGCTGCCTTGGCTTTATTTCCCACAGGATTACCACCACGGTGTGGGATGACCCACCCCAGGGTACCAACCCAGCTTCTTATCACCATCCCGATATCATTTTGCTGGCAACAGGTTGTGTGGTTTAAAGCCACCAAATTCATGGGCACAGAGGTGACAGAGAGACTTTTACCTCTGAATCTTCAGATTTGCCCCCCCTTTCCACATCCACGATCATGCTGCTCCACTCACCCTGTCACCTGGATCTCCCTTCAGCCCAGGCTGACCAGGAATGCCAAAACCTGGACTTCCCTGCAAAAATAGAAGATGAGAGCCTCAGGGTCATTCTTGGGGACCTTCTCCTCTCCACATCTCTAAATACAACAGACAGAGCTAAACCCTGTGCTGGTGCTACCTCACACTGTGTCCTTATGGCCACCACATGGTCCTCCTCCCCATCTGAACAAGCTCCTGGCCACCTCTAAGAGCTGCTGTTGTGGAGATCCAACCTTTACTATGGTGCTATTCACGGAACACAGCGTGTGCCTTGGTTTCCCCACCCTGATATTGCAGATCTTGGTTGTAATTCGTCCTTCTGTGGTGACCTGACCCTGCTCTCACCATCGCCTCACCCTTAGCCACGTGCCCACTGCTGCACTCACTGTTAGTGCTCTCCACTCCACCACTTTGCATCCCACTCAAATGGAGAAGGTCCTGCGTGTTTTCCTCAGTCACAGATGAGCTGAGCACTGGCATCTGCGTCTCACTGACTTCATTTCAGGGGCTTTTTGACTTTTATATGGGACAGGTCCATCCTTGGCTCTGAGTACACGGGTTCTCCTTGCTACCATGACTTGGGATGGAATTCCAGCTGCCTCAGAGCTTCCTTTGTGGACAACAAGAAACCCTTCTACCCGTAAAGGACATGCCAAGGCAAACGACTGTGTTACCTTCTCTCCTTTGTCTCCTTGCATTCCTTTGTCTCCTTGTGGTCCCATGGCCCCTGCTGGCCCAGTATTGCCCTGCAAAGACATATCCATCGTTCACAAAGCCAGCCCCTGCTGATGTGGCTCCCTAAAGCTTTGCATTCCTTCACAGAATCATCAAATCCCAGCTGGGAAGGACCTCAAGGATCATCTGTCCAACCCATCAAGCTAAAAATAAGAGTTGAAATGAGATGTCCCAGCAGCCTGTCAAGCTGGGTCTTCAAACTGTCCAGCATAGGGTAATCAACCACATCCTCTGGGAGATGATTCCAATGATTAAATTGTTCTAATGGTGAGGAATTTTCTTCTTCATTCCAATCTGAATCTTCTCAGAAGTAGCTTAGATCCATCACCCCTTGGCTCTTCCACAGGACTCCTCGTGAAAAAAGAGTCACAGACTTCTTGGCAGCCACCTGTTAGCTACCAGAACATGGTGTTAAGGCTCCCCCTGAGCCTTCTCTTCCCCAGGCTGAACAGACCCAGCTCTCTCAGCTTCATATGGCACCTCTTCCAACCCAATTCTAATTCAGAAAACCATTCTCTCACCAGATCTCCTCACCCATTATTACCAAATGGTAATAAAGTAAGAAATATCAGCAGGTCAAGGCTGTGGTTACTTCACCAGCCTCTCCTCTCCAGTCAGTCACAAGGAGACACCATTCAGATGGTGAAACATGGCCCAGTCCTCACTTTTCAAAGAAGATCACAGAATCATGAGGTTGGAAGGGATCTCTAAAGGTGATCTAGTCTAACCCTCCTACAACAAGCAGGGCCATCTCTAACTGGAACAGACTGCCCAGAGCCCCAGCCAGCCTGACCTTGGATGGCTCCAGGGATGAGGGCTCCACCCCCTCTCTGGGCAGCCTGGGCCAGGGATCCCCCACCCTAATTCAAGAACTTTCTTATTAAAAATCTCATCCAAGTTTTGAGCAGTACTGATTAATGGACTCACCTTGACCCCTTTCTTGCCTGAAGGTCCCAAAACCTGAGGAAAGAAAGAAACCACAGAAATGAATCACAGAATCAGGCTGGTTTATGTTGGAAGGGATCATCCAGTTCCAACCCCCTGCCATGGGCAGTGATACTTCTCATCAGACCAGGTGCCCACAGCCCCATCCAACCTGGCCTTGAACACTTCCAGGGATGATGGAGCAGCCACAACCTCCCTGGGCAACCTGTTCCAGTGCCTCTGCGCCCTCACAGGGAGGGACATCTTATTTGGGAAGAGAAGGAGGGTCAACTCACGTTACTTTCTCCAAAGCAGGAAAACCTCACCCTATGACACAGGAAACCCAGCACTGGGCCATAAAATACCAGAAAGGGCTACAAGCTCAATTCCAAACCCAGTGAAGCTTGTGACGGTTCCCACCAACCTCAGTAGGTTTTACCATCAGGGATGGAACTGAACCATCATGCAAAGGACAACTGCTAGAGCTGCTCCAGCCTTTGCCAACATTGAGACCAACCTTCTGCCAGACACAGATCTTGATGACCTTGCTAGGACCCTGTAGAAGAGTTTGGAGACCACAGAGGTGACTCCCCATCTTATGTCTCCAACACAATTCTTTAAGCACTGCTAGGACAGAAACCTAAGGTACCCTGCTCATTCGAGAGTCCTCCCGGACACAACAGTCCGCCTGGTGGTGGGCCTGAGTCCCCAGTGCAACCTCCAGCTGCTCCTGCAGCCCTTGTGGCAATGTTGTGGAGCAGAGCCAGCCACCACCAAGGCTTCTCCTTAAACCTGCCCTAGTATTCGGGTGGAGAAGAGGAGAGATGAAGAGAAGGCTGTAGAAGCCCTATTTTCATACAGAAATGAAATGAAGATACTTCAGCAGGGACTAGCAGAACCCCATCGTGAATGGGGACCCCGATGGAAGATGGGCCTGGAGCACAGGATGGGAAGGCTTCATCCTTCTGTTTCCTGCACAGCAGTGAAGCTCCTGTGACGATGCACAGTGGTGTTGTGTTGATGGTTGGACTTGATGACCTTGGGGGTCTCTTCCAACCTTAATGATTCTATGAACCAGTGGGCAGCTGTAGTACAGGGCTGGGAATACAAGTGGAGCAAGGGAGAAGACACAGTTGGAGGGTCAAGGGAAAGGACTGTTAGTTCTTCCTGCAGTTCACTTGGATGCCTCTCTCGTTCTCCTTGGTCTACTGGTACCACTGGTGGTGATGCTGCATGGCTATAGCACAAGAAAAGCTGTGATTCACTCATAGTTACCCCCATAGCTGGAGCACCTGGAAGTCCTGGGTTCCCCTGAAAGGCAAAAGGACACAAAATGAACACTCTGGGTCACTGAATCATAGAATCACAGGCTGGCTCAGGTTGGAAGGGACCTTGGAGATCATCTACTCCAACCTCCTGGCCATGGGCAGCAATGCCTCTCAACTAGATTTGGTTTCTCAAGGCATCATCCAACCTGGCCTGAAGAAATCCTGCTCATTGCTCTTCCCCATCCACCCCTTGAACAGCTCAAAAGAAGCACAAGAGCAAAACAGAGAGGAGATGCTGAGCTTGTGGTGCCACTCGAGCTCATTCTCTCTGGCTTCATCGCTGCATAAGCACCCCATAAACACTCTGAATTGGACTTGTGAGAGCTTCACGCATGGGACACACTGGAGAAAGACAGGACATGTCCATCTGAGCTGGTAAAACATGTTGCCATACTCTTCGACTTACTTGCTCTCCCTTCTGCCCTGGAGGTCCTGTGAGTCCCTGTAAGACATCAAGAGAATCATAGAATGGCTCAAGTGAGAAGATACTTTGGAGATCACCCAGTGCCAACCCCCTGCCTGGGGCAGTGACACCTCTCGCCAGACCAGGGTGCCCACAGCCCCAGCCAACCTGGCCTTGAACACTTCCAGGGATGATGGAGCAGCCACAACCTCCCTGAGCAACCTGTTGCAGTGCCTCAGCCCCCTCACAGGGAGGAGTTCCTTCCCAAAAAGGCCAGCAGCTGTAACTCAGAGTATTCTGACTTAGGTGGAGAAGGGGCCACACAGAGCAATCCTAACAGCTGCAAAAAGATGGGGCCCTCCATAAGAAAGCTCGAACTTCAGGATGGGCTGTTTCACCTCTCACTGGGCTCCTCTCTCTCTGAGAGAGGCATCCTGACACTGAGCGGCTCAGTGTTTAACCAGGTGGGAATGAGTGTGGACCTGCATTTTCAGAGGAAGGCGTCCAAACGCAGATGTGAGACAACCTGCTCCTTACATCTTCCTCCCTCCTCATCCCACCAGAGATGGGACCAAACCCCGGTGCCTGTTCTCCTCCAAACACATTTACAGTGAGTTACTAGGGTTCTGCTGAGTCTCACTGCCCATAAAAGGTAATCTGTGGGTTTATTAAAACCCACCTCTATCACACCAGCAATGACTTTCCTGGGTCAGCCACTGCTGACCTCT
This sequence comes from Upupa epops, assembly GCA_013397515.1. Classification (NCBI taxonomy): domain Eukaryota; kingdom Metazoa; phylum Chordata; class Aves; order Bucerotiformes; family Upupidae; genus Upupa; species Upupa epops. The sequence goes on along the minus strand of VZRI01005679.1, from coordinate 23,127 downwards.
AACATTATGCTCTCTTGTTGCTTTTGAGTAAGGGATCAACATTCTTGCAGCCTGCAATGATGTTTAGAGCTGAGTATTTCCCTTGGCACCCGAGTATCAGACACAGGAACTCAGGTTGAGAATTTCAATACCCACCGTTGGTCCTTGTGCTCCTGGAGGTCCCATCACACCCTGAAAACCAGAAAATTTAGGCTTTAAAACCCAACGTCTTCCCTTCTCTGACCCTATCCATCAGTAACTACAGAGGAGGCCACACAGATGATGCAAGGACTGGAGATCCTTTGCTGTGGGGACAGGCTGAGGGAGCTGGCCTTGCTCAGCTGAGGGAAGAGAAGACTCCAAGGGGACCTTAGAGCTGCCTTCCAGTCCCTGAAGAGAACCTCCAGGAAGGCTGCAGAGGGACTTTCCCCATGGGGACCCAGTAACAGGACAGGGGGAAATGGTTTGAAACTGAAGGAGAGGAGGTCCAGACTAGATTTTGGAAGAAGTTCTTCAGTGTGAGGGTGGAGAGACTCCAGAATCGATTGCCCAGAGAGGCTGCGGCTGCCCCCTCCCTGGAGGTGTTCAGGGCCAGGTTGGATGAGGCCTTGAACAACCAGGTCTTAGAGAGGCACTGCTGCCTGTGGCAGGGGGTTGGAGTACAAGTTCTATCCTGAGCCGTTCCATGATTCTCTCTCTAAGCAGAACCTAACAGATAGCATTGAAACTGACTTTGGAGACACTCAGTCCCTCAAGAGGACTTGAGCTGCAAATCTCACTGCAAAACTGCCAACTTACCTGCTGTCCTTCCTCCCCCTTTGGGCCAACAGCACCAGGAGTGCCAATCCCTGCCATCCCCTGCAAGGCAAGCACAAGGTTGCAGTCAAGAGATCCCCAACACTGGAGACCATGATATATCCTACCTAGGTATTTCCTTCAGAGCTCTGTTCTCAGCCATCCTGCAAGGCTGAAGGGGACAAATTTGCTCCACAACTATTTGATTAAGACATCTCTGGTCAGGAACCTTCAGACAAGGTGCAGATTTGGAAGAGAGAATTACAAAGCTGTCACAGATCCCAGGCTGGTGGGGCTGGAAGGGACCTCTGGAGATCATCTAGTCCAAGCCCCAGCCACAGCAGCTTCACCCAGGGCAGGCTGCCCTTCATGCCTCCACTTGATTTTCATAGAATCATCAAGATCAGAAAAGACCTTCAAGATCATCAAGTCCAACCACCTGCCCTTCAACCCCCAACCACTAACCCACCTCCTGGAACATCCTCTCTGCTCATTTGTTGAACCCCTCCAGGGACGGTGCCTCCACCCCTCCCTGGGCAGCCTGTTCCAAGGCCTCTCCTTTCTTTCTGGGAGGAAGTTTTTCCTAAGATCCAGTCTGAACCTCCCCTGGCACCCCATGACCCCATTTCCTCTGGTCCTAGAGAGAAGAAGCCAATCTCTGCACCTCACTCCAACCTCTCTTCAGGTTGTTATAGAGAGCAGTGAGGTCTCCCCTCAGCCTTCTCCAGGCTGAACAGCCCCAGCTCTCTCAGCCTCTCCTCACTAAACCTGTTCTCCACAGCCCTGACCAGCACAGCTGCCCTTCTCTGCCCCCTGATGTCCCTTGCGTGGTCTGCTCTTCTGTGACTTTGTCTCAGGTACTCTCAGGCCCTCCTTGGGCTGATGGCCTCTCAAGTGTCTGACCTTTTCTCCTCTGGGTCCAGGCAGTCCAGGAACACCATCTAGTCCCCCAGGGCCTGGCAGGCCAGGTTTCCCCTGAAAACATAAGATAACATAAGAACTCTTTTTTTCCCCCAAAAAAAGAAGCATCCCGGAGAGATGGCTGATGAGAACTGGCAGCAGACACTGCCCTCTACACCCACCCCATGTGGCAGAGGATATCCTGAGGTCACCATCCCCTTTCCTTCTTGGCCAGAAGCTCTTCCACAGCAACTGGCCACTGGTGGGCTACTCACCGGTTCTCCTGGGCCTCCTCTGTCCCCCTTGTGGCCATTCTTTCCACGTGGGCCCTACACGAAGAACAGACTAGCCTTACCACAAGTCCAGGCAGCCCTTTTAAGGGTCTCGATGGACATCTGGCAAGCGTGGCAACCAGAATCCACCAGATAAGTAAGAAATAACTCAGTAAAAGGCTCCTCATCTCATGCAAAAGTGAAAGCCAATCTCAGGTTCTTACCCTGACACCCGAATCTCCTGGTTCACCCTGAAACACAAAGGACAATTAACACGGGGTGGGCAGAAAGCTCCTGCAGGCTGACAAGCCTAGAGACCCAAGCTCACACCCCAAGGGAAAGCAGGACTTTAACAGGGGTTTCTGCCCTCTTGCATGATCCAGGCACCTCAAAGCGCAATATCCAGTGTCAACTCCAACTCTAAAGGTAGAGGAGGAGAGTTTAGGTGCCTTGGTGTCCACCGAGATCTCCTGACCCACCCTCAGCATAAGGAGACACTGGGTGACAGCCACCAGTTCAGTTTTAACCCTGATCTGTGAATTTCACTGCTGTTCACAACTGCTCCAGGGCCTTTTATGGGAGAAAAGGTGTGTGTTCCCAAGGTTAAGTGAACCCAGGGATCACTGACTGTGCTGGGTCTCCTCCTCCTGTGATGCAACATCACAGAACCATACTTGAAACAGTCATGTTTGCCTTGATGGAGATCCCTGGTGGCCCCTGTGGTCCTGGTAAACCTGGTGGTCCCGCTACCCCGGGAACCCCTGTCTGCCCTTTCTGTCCCTGCAACAACAAAAACCAGGGAGGGGGAGGGATGAAGGCTCTCTCCCAGCTCCCTTTTCTTCTCTACCAGCCCTTAAGAGGCTGAAGGATCCACTAGATCTGGGGTGTGCTACTCACAGCAGGGCCAGGCTGCCCAGGAATCACCTCTACTCTCCCTGGGACATAACCTGGGTCACCCTCTGTGCCCAGAGATGACACGTGCTCAGCAGTGTTGAGACTCAGGGCCAATTCCGTGATCACCTTCAAACCCAAACAGCCCCTCCTTGTGCTACAAACCCAAATCATGTGGTTACAGCAGGTCTGTTTAGAGGTATCGGAATCCACATGGCCATGACATGACCTTTCCATGACTGGCATGGAAGGAAAAGGAGGGTGGAATTCAGCAGGACCCATTCCCTGACCTGTAGCCATGTGGACAGCTCAGGAGGCTGCAAGGAAGGAGGAGGAACATGCATTGAGGGCTGGGGATAGACAGGACAACTGCTCCTGGGACCTGTCCACAGGTGATCTTGAAGACCTTTTGTGTCCTAAATGTGTGTGAACAGGCTCGGAAAGGCAAAATAACCCAACCAAGTGCTACCTCCTTCAGTAAATATCCAGCTGAACTGTGCCAGGGCCTGCGATAAGGATAGAGCAGTCTTCTCCATAAAGGCATTGGATTCCTTCTAGCAAGGCTAAAGGACAACCCCACAAGCTGAAGACTAGCAGCGTAGGGCCAGTGCTGTGTAGCTCAGAAACTCACATTCCCTAAAGATCACCATGCAAGTACTTAGAGATCAGAGCAATACAACAGCTTCTCCCCAGTGAAACCCACTGATGAAACTCACTCTATCTCCTTTTGGTCCCACCGGTCCCGGAGAGCCAGGAGATCCCTAAAATGAAAATTAGTAGCATGAAACAGCAAAGGACCCACAAGACCATCACTGTGGGGTCATCACCACCAAGATGGTGAAACACTGCCCCAAAGAAGTTGAGGATGCCCCATCTCTGAAGTGTTCATGCCCTCAAAATACTTACAACATCACCTTGGACGCCAGGGAGACCCTGCAGAAGAGGAAGAGATTTTATGGCCACCCTTATTCCTCTCTTAAACGGCACTTCACCATTAAAGGAGAAACCTACCATGAGTCCAGGGGGACCAGGAGGGCCCGGCAGCCCAGGAATGCCATCCTTCCCAGGTAGACCCTAGACATGGAAAGCAAAAGCATACAGGTTACGGTTCTAGATCTGCAAACCCAAACAGCTTCACCCTTTCTGCTTGAGCGAAGCCCCTGTCACAGCTTGACAATGGGTCTGTTTAGCCTGGAGAAGAGGAGGCTCAGGGTGACCTGATCGCTGTCTCTAACTCCCTAAAAGGGTGTTGGAGTCAGGCGGGGGTCGGTCTGCTCTCCCTGGACACTGGAGACAGGACAAGGGGTCACAGTCTTCAGCTCCATCGGGGGAGGTTTAGACTGGACATTAGGAAGAGGTTTTTCCCCTGACAGAGTGATCCAGGTTTGGAAGGGGCTGCCCACGGAGGCGGTCAGGTCGCCATCCCTGGAGGTGTTCAAGATCAGGCTGGATGAAGGGCTGAGTGGCATGAGCTGGATGGCAGAGGTTAGGGTTACTGGGTTGGTTTTAGGTTGGACTGGATGATCTTTAAGCCTCATCATTGCTGTGAGACTGTGATACCTGGACTGGAGTAAAGCGTTGGACACTGTCCTGCACAACATCCTGGTCACCAAACTGGGAAAACAGGGACTTGATGAACGGACCGCTTGCTGGATCATGAACAGGCTGGATGGTCGCACTCAGTGAGGGTGCTGAGACACTGGAACAGGTTGCCCAGGGAGGTTGTTCAAGGCCAGACTGGATGGGACCTTNTGGAGACACTGGAACAGGTTGCCCAGGGAGGTTGTTCAAGGCCAGACTGGATGGGGCCTTGAGCAAGCTGCTCTGGGGAGTGTGTCCCTGCCCATGGGAGGGGGTTTGGAACTGGATGACCTTTAAGGTCCCTTCCAACCTGACCCACTCTATGATTTCATGATTTAGTTGCATATTAAGTAACTGAGTGGATGGTTCACGCTGATGGACTCACCTGCTCTCCTTCCTCCCCCTTTGTAGGGAAGCTGTGTGTGTCATAGCCTCTGTGAGCACTTGGCGAGGCCCTGAAGGTCTTACAAAGAGAAAAGAAACAAACAATTAGAAAATTATTATTCAACAAGTGATGCCACATAAACTCAAACCAGAGTGACCATGAACAGAGACGAGGACACTGTGGCTTATGCAACAAAGAAAGAAGCATTTCCTTTTCCTTCCATCTCTTCATATCATGAGGTCCTGGTTTGCAGCTGGAAAAGGGCAGAGTGAGGCTGGACAGGAGGAAAAAGCTCTTGAATCTGAGGGTGGGGGATCCCTGGAACAGGCTGCCCAGAGAGGGCGTGGAGACCCCATCCCTTGAGCCATCCAAGGTCAGGCTGGATGGGGCTCTGGGCAATCTGTTCCAGTTAGAGATGGCCCTGCTGGTGGTAGGGGGGTTGGACTGGGTGCCCTTTGGAGGTCTCTTCCAACCCAACCCATTTTATTGCTGTGATTAATGCTAGCATTTCCCGTGCTGCAATGGCACTCTCTGGGATGACCTCCTCAAACACGGTTTGCAATGTTAAAGGTTCTGATGTAACTCTACAGCACACAGGTAGGAGAAGTGACCTGACCTGAGCAGTGATCAAGGTTTCTTTGAAATAAAATCCCCTAACAGGCACCACTGACCTAGATCTCACCTTCAAACACCAGGGACCACAAAGCTCCTCCTCTTTTTGGACAGGTGGTTCAGCTGATGAAGCCTCAGGGACCTGTGACTTGTTCTCTGCGTCATCTGGTGGCAACTGCTTGTTAGTTTCACAGCTGGTAGCCTACAGCAGGAGGTTTGGCTTAGAAGAGTGATCCTCCAGGTTTTGGAAGCTGACATTAAATGGCCCAAGTCTCAAGAGGTCACTGGTATTTTATACTGCTAACCTCTTCAGTGAAACAGCCACCAAGTATCTCTGCTGGAGAACCTCTCCAGAGCAGCTCACAGCCACACCAGTGACCCACTGATAAGAGAAGAGGAGAGTGTATTCATAATCCATTGTAGAACCAGAGTCATTCAGACTGGGAAAGGCCCTTGAGATCAAGTCCAACCAGTAACCCCATTCTACCGAGCTCACTACTACACCAGATCTCTAAGCACCACACCTCTTGATCTTTAAACACCTCCAGGGATGGTGACTCCACCACTGCCTGGACAGCCTCTGACCAGGCCTGACCACTCCTTCAGTGAAAAGTCATTTCCTAATGTCCAGCCTTACTCTCCCCTGGTGTAAGGCAATTTTCTCTTGTTCCATCATTAATTACCTGTGAGAAGAGAGCAGCACCCACCTCTCTACACATCCTTTCGGGTATTTGTAGAGGGTAAATAAGGTCTTTCCTCAGCCTCCCCTTCCTCAGACTAAACAGCTTATTGGCCTTGCAGTGGCCTTATGCAACCAAACTTTCACATTCTGGCTTCCTAAATTTCACTCCCTTGGCATCCAAGGTTTTATTCTTTATCTCTAGGGATGGGCAGAAAGGGAGGTTAGGATTGGACCCAGTGTCCTACACCGTTTCTGACTCAGCTTTGAGACCTCACTCAGGGAAGATGTGCACGATCTGCACCACGCTAGCTGGCTTCTGTGAAGGATCTCACCTCCTCAGCTGGTAGATGGGCCCCTGAAGGCTCAGGGTGACAGATCGCTTCTATCAGCTCTTGGAGGATCTGGGGGAACTCATCAAATGTGCTGACGTAGAAAACGTTCTGGAGGTTCTGCTGCAGCAGGATGCTGTTGAGCTCAACGGGGTCAGCTCCTGAGACACCCACAGCCACAAGGCGGATCCCTGAAAGACGTAAATCACTCAACAGAAGCAAAACCAGTTGAGACCAGAGTTACCAAAGCCCTCATCACAGTCTTCTTGTTAACAACCTCTGCTGTGATCAGAAACTCCAGTAGCAAAAACTCACCTGAAGCAGTGCCTGTGAATTAGAATAAACCAAGACACCCAAGCTAGGAAGAGAAAGAAGAAAGGATAAAGGGGTGAAGAAAGCCCCCAAGGCTCAACTGCACCTATGGGGTAAAGAAAGCACCCAAGGCTCAGCTGCACCTATGGGGTAAAGAAAGCCCCCAAGGCTCAACTGCACCTGTGGGGTGAAGAAAGCCCCCAAGGCTCAGCTGCACCTATGGGGTGAAGAAAGCCCCCAAGGCTCAACTGCACCTGTGGGGTGAATAAAGCCCCCAAGGCTCAACTGCATCTGTGGGGTGAATAAAGCCCCCAAGGCTCAACTGCACGTATGGGGTGAATAAAGCCCCCAAGGCTCAACTGCATCTGTGGGGTGAAGAAAGCCCCCAAGGCTCAACTGCACGTATGGGGTGAAGAAAGCCCCCAAGGCTCAACTGCACGTATGGGGTGAAGAAAGCCCCCAAGGCTCAACTGCACCTGTGGGGTGAAGAAAGCCCCCAAGGCTCAACTGCACTCATCATCTACACTACAGCTCTCAAACCACTGGAAATTCCTGTGAAACCAAGGCCTTAGAGCAATGCAACAGAGCAACCCTTACCCAAAGCGTGGGCTACTCTGGCTGCTGGCATCACATCATCCTGGGATTGTCCATCAGTCACAAGCACCATCACGCGAGGGACATGTGGTCTCATCCCTCTGGAAGACTGAAATACCTCCTTCACCATGTAGGTTACACCACGACCTGAGCATACACAGAGAGGCACGGTGTAAATCAGAGTAAGCATGGGGTCTGCAGGCGGGGACGGTGGGTGTCTGTTGTAGTTTGTTTGTTGGTGGTTGGTGGACAGAGTCTATAAAAGGAGTCGTCTTCCTGTTCTCTTCTGGTTCTGTCTCTTGGCAGAGAGAGAGACAGCTTGGCTAATTAAACATTCCCAAGATTAGAGGAGTCAGAAGCAAACCTGAGATGTACAGGGGAAGCTGGCATCTGCAAGAGGACCAGGAAAGGAACCTTTCCACGAGCATCATGATGTGGATGGAGGGGATAGGTGAATTCCCTCTCTGATTAGAATGTTACTGTACACTCTTTCCCAGGGGTCTCATCTGAAGCCAAAGCCCTGTGTGTCAGCTGCCTCCCATTTCTGTCTGTGTGTGAAGGCCTTGTGATACAGTTTTTCTTTGGTTCTTTCACTTATTTGGGGATTTTTCCTTTTCTTATTGACGGGGTCAATGAATTCNGCGAAGGCCCTGTGATACAGTTTCTGGTTTACTTTTTCTTGGGTTCTTTCACTTATTTGGGGATTTTTCCTTTTCTTATTGACGGGGTCAATAAATTCTTCTGTTTTTAGCAAAGCTACTTCATTGCCTGTTGAATTTTTGGTGAGAGCTGGCTGGTGTGCTTAGATTGCAGGCACCAACCCAGTACCTATCTAGATCTTCATTCAAGGAGCAGTGCTCTGTCCCACATAGGTGGGCAAAGGGCATCAAGTGATGACCAACCATGAAAAATAGGACAGGGCACTATGTTTTGTTGTTAGGGCAACAAGACAATAAATGCTGGGAGTTACTGCTTAAAATGTGCACAGAGAGGGCAATAAGGATCCTTCAGCATCAATTGTCCTTACCTAATGTTTACAGGGTTTGTCTCCAAGCCAGGTATAAAACCATCCCTTCCCTCAAGGGCAGACAAGGTTAGAAAATAATTAAAAGCAACAGAGCAGTAAAACTAGGACATGGATAAAGGATGTCAGGAGTTGAAGGTGTTCAGCTGGAGAAGCTCTGGGGATACCTTAGTGCAGCCTTTCAGGGCTTCAAGGGGCCAGTTGGAAAGATGGAGAAGACTTTTCATCAGGGACTGTGGGGCAGGACAAGGGGTGATGGTTAAACTGGAAGAGGGAGATTCAGACCGGAGGGAAGGAAGAGATTGTTGGTGCTGAGAGTGGCCCAGGCTGCCCCAAGAGGTGGGAGAAGCCCCATTCTCTGGAACCATCCCAGGTCAGTTTGGATCTTGGGGATCTGAGCAACCTGCTGTGGTTGGGAATGTCTCTGCTCACTGCAGGGGGGTTGGACTAGACTGTCATGAAAGGTTCCTTCAATCCAAACCACGGTCTGATTCTATAACTTAAGTAAATGGGATCAGAACACTCAGGTGTTTTCACTGGCCTCCAGCCTTCCTTAAACTGAGGGGGCCACTCCGTGTGTGCAGTTCATCCATACACACCTGTTTTTGTGTTGCCTCCAGCATAAGGCAGTTCCTTAATGGCTTTCAGGGCACTGTTGCGGTCACGGTGCTGGTTGAAGTAGAAGGCTGTCCTGGGCTCCTCACTGTACTGAGCAACAGCAACCTGCCATAGAAGAGAGTGTTAAAGACTTGCAGGGCTCAGGCACCCAGCAAACATCCCATCAATCAATAGACGGGTCACCTCGCGGTAGGGATCACAAGTAGTTGTGGTAAAACAGGGTTTCTGAGTCACAGAACCACTGACGTTTAGGTCGGGAAGGACCTTGGAGATCTCTGAATCCAACTATTCCCCCAGCCCTGCCAGGTCCCCACTAACCCCTGTCCCTCACCCCATAACTCCAAGGCTTTGAAACCCCTCCAGACATGGGGACTTCGGCCCTGCCCTGGGCAGCCTGGGCCAGGCCTGGGGAACCCTCGTGGGGCAGAAATTGGTCCTCAAGGACAACTTCAACCCTCAACCTCGAACAGGCAACTTGAGGGCCATTTCTTCTCGTCCTGCCGGTAGTGACCTGGGAGAAGAGACTGATCCCCACCTCTCTCCAAGCTCCTTTCAGGTAGCTGTAAGGAGCAATTTGGTCTTGGAAGAATAATTAAAACATGGAGATCTAGTGAAATTACTCAACTGACATTCAGGAGACTTGTACTGGTGTCTTTGTTGGACCCAGACATGTCTTTGGGCAGAGCATTCAGACCTTCCGATCCACAACACGTGACCGAGCAGACTGCTGTTGTTGAAGGGGGGAGCAAAGGTGAAAGGTGGAAAGAAACAGATATAGAGTAACAAAGCCTTGCCTGTGCTCCTTCAGGCCCAATCCTAGGGAAATAGGAAACGATCCAGAAAAGAAAATCCTTCACTTTATTGAAATTGCTCTGGCCAATACTTGAGGACTCGTCCACCAGGAACCCAACATCTGCTGTGAACTTGCCACAGACTGCAGAGGGAAGAAAGGATCCTGGTAAGGTGGGTAGAGCCCTAAGGCAGAAACTTAAGGAGTAACAAAACCCAATCAAAATACCTCTTGCCATGCCAATGGTTGCCGAGTGATCAGGCAGCACCTTCAACCCACAGAGAAGTGCTAAGAGCTTGACTGTTTTATGGGGTTTGTGTCTTCCCATCCCCTGATACCACTCCTTTGCACTACCCAGTCATAGACTCACAGAATGTATTGGGTTGGGAGGGACCTCCAAAGGTCATCTAGTCCAACCCTCCTACAAGAAGCAGAGGCATCTCTAAGTAGAACAGATTACCCAGAGCCCCATCCAGCCTGACCTTGAACGGCTCCAGGGATGGGACCTCTACTCCTGTCTGGGCAGCAGAGATACCCACTCTCAGAGTCAAGAACTCTTTCTTCCTGTCCAGCCTCACTCTGCCCTTTTCCAGCTTCAAACCAGGACCCCTCATCCTATCATTCCCTGCCCTTGTGATCAGGCCCCTTTCAGGGACTGGAAGGTCTCTGTCTCCTGAGATCAGAGAAGCCTCTGGTGCCTGGTGGTTTTGACCTACTGCTACATCAAACCACACATAGACACACACTCACTTGGCCCAGGGTGAGTTGTCAGCGGAGCAGACACTACAGTGGCTGATGGCGGCATTTCTGGGGTTGATGGAAAGGTTGTGGTGGTGGTTAGTGGAAGAGGAGTGGTCCCCTCATTGCTAGGAGATAGGGATGAGGAACTTATGGCATGTAATTCTGTAGAAGTCTCTGGAGCAGCTGGTGCAGGCAACTCTCTGTGAGGTCTCACTGTAAGAGGCAAACAGAAACGGGTTTCAAGCCTCTCTTAGCTGTGAGGCCACTAACTAGCAAAGAATCAGAAGGAAAGGGAAGCTCAAAAATTAACTGCAGTTAGCTGGGTAAATCTGCAACAGAAGACTTCAAACCTTCGTACCTGTTTGCCCAAGGACTGTTGTCTCTGGGCCTTTCCTATCTCCAAAGATTGGCCTTAGAGAAAACAAATAGGACCCTTCAGTGCTCAGTCCCATCACTCGGTATGATCTAGAAGCTGCTGACAGCAATTCCTGGGAAAGGTCAGAAGCTGTGAAAAGGAAGAAGCAAGAGTTGATTGGGAGCCAGGGAAACTCAAATGATCTCATTTTGGGAGTATCTCATCTACTAGTGGCACCACCTGTGGCAGACAGGAGCTTTGGGACAAGATGACTCCCTGGCATGGAGGCTCTTGATAACAAATGTTTGCAGACTGCAAGGGTCAGGTCCTAAACTGGATGAAAACAGCATGATATAAAGGCTTGTGTCAACGCTACTGTCGCCAGCAGGAGTAAGGAAGGGATTGTCCTTCGGTACTGGTGAGGCCACACTTGAGTACCAGGGTTAGTTCTAGGCATCTCAGTACAAGACAGACACTGGTTCTTCTTATTGCATGGGGGAAGAAGACTGGCTCTGCAGGGATGCTCGCTGATGTTCATGGGTTTGGCTTTACATCGCACAGAGGAGGTCTGCAGCTGGGACAACAGCAAGCACAGGAGGGGGCTCCATCAGTTACAGTCAACTGGCAGGAAGGAGGATATTAAATGAGTTTAAGAGAGGAACGAGGGAAATGGGTCATGAATGAATACTCAGAAGAAAATCAGTTTGGGGACAAGAAAATGAATCAAAGCACTAAGAGACTAAAACCCGGAATAATTTAGACCAAACTCTTAATTGCCTTTATAAAATAGTGCTGGCAGCCTGGGTAATTAAAGAAGAGAAACTGGAATGACTCCTTTACCAGCATAAATCTGGTCTCGTTGGCACTATCGAAAGGTGGTGGCAAGATTCATTGGATTAGAATGTTCAATCAATACCCATAACCCTATTTCAGAAGGATCGATGGAGGGTGGGCACAAGGGGGCTCTCAGATGCAGCATTACCCATTTCAGAGGCCCTGTCAGCTCTGGAACCAATGGGTTTGGAATACTTAGGGATCGATATATGAACAGCACGGTGCAGGAGGGGAGCAGTTGCATTAGATCACTTAAATCACCCTCGAGGACTAAACGTTCAGTTCCTTAATCGTTTATGCATAAGTAAAAAAAAATTGGAGTGATGCTACCCCAGAAGATTTCATCCTGAGTGACATATGCTGCGAGTTTTAAGCTGCCAATACCAAAACGTCCTTGGAATTAAGGAAAAATTAAAGCAAATGAGCTGGTAACTCAAAAAGCACTGCAGGGAGAGGAGGAAAACTGTGTCAGCTTCATTTTCTTTATTGACTTTGGGAAGATGAACTGATTCGTAGCAAAAAGTTAGTGGCTGAAGCAGCAGGGAACTTGCTAAATTCTAAGCTGATTCCAGGGGGAGGGGGGAAATCATACAGCTGGTGCTGTGGGCAAACCCTGGAAGCCCAAATCAATTGGGGAAAAAAAAGAAACCATGTGCTAGGAGCCGTGAGCAATGGTTAAGAGAGTTTTAAAAGCTCTTTACTATACAGCAGAGTGGTTAAAGGAAGAAGAATTAAGGTTGTATGGATCACAAAGCTCAACTTTCTGGTTTCTGGGTTCACTGTGTCTGTCCCCGAAGGACAGCTAGTGACTCAAGAGGAAGAGATGCTGATTAATGCCAACCAGTGGACTTTTTTCTAAGCAAGGTTTTCATCACCTTTTTAATCCCCTCCTAATTTTGTAGAGGCCTAACGGGTCATCTCGTGAGCTTTCTCAGTAGATCAGCTCGATTTTCCCCCTCAAAAAGAGGCTGAGTTGAAAGAGCATGATGTATGGAAGCACCAAAGGCCAACCCTCCTTTCTCCTGCTCAATCTTTGAATCGTAGAATCATTCAGGTTGAAAAAGACCCTTGAGATATCAAGTCCAACCAATGACCCTACTCTACCAACTTCACCACCAGACCAGATCTTGAAGCACCACATCTAAACGACATTTAAACACATCCAGGGATGGTGACTCAACCACCTCCCTGGGCAGCCTGTTCCAGTGCTGGCCAGCAACATCTGACCCAGCTCAAACTGAGCAGCACTTGGAGACCCAAGTCATGATACTTCCAGGAAACAGCAGGAAAGAAATGTCCCCCCTCACACCTGTCACTTGCATCTCCTGCAGTGTCACCTGCCTCCAAAAGGAACCAAACCAGACCACAGGGCAGGTCAGACACACCCACGCTGCACCCTCAGCTGCTCTTGGGTGACGGGACAGCTCACACAGGAGGGGACTACATTATAAAAGGTCCTTCCACCTCAAAAAACCCCATTACCTGAGGACAAGCGCCATGTTAACAGGTAGGTGGATGCTCCAGGAACAGCCGACCAAGTCAGCAAAACACTGCTTTCTGTAGCCTCTTGTACTCTGAACTCAGCCACTCTGGGTAAATCCACTGTTGGGAAAGTAAGAACCAATGTTTAGAGCCAGGAGAAGCCACCACCAAACTGAAAGGAAGCTGGTGCATCCTTTGGAGACTCAAACCCTGGAGCCACTGAAATCAAAGGCAGAAAAGTTCAGATAGAGATGATGAGCATGAAGCAAATCTCAGCTCCACCTGCCCACAGCTCCAGCTGCTGGTGAATCTCTCAGGGTCCAAGGAGGTGTGTGCCATGAAACACATCTTAGCCTAAGAAAGGGTTTCAGAGAGATTCTTCTTCCTAAAATACCATGTTTCCAGTGAGAGGAAGAGGTCTGTATAGCCACAGTGCTGGCTCCTCACCTCTCATACTCCCCACCACTGGATCTCCAACTCTACCTAGCCTGCAGCATTAAGTCGTGTGATGCCACAGCAACAAGAGTGATGTTTGACTTTATCTACTGGAAACGGCCCTGATATTGTCCCTGAAGAGGTAATTCCATGAGACGCTGTCACAAAAACAGATCTCACAGTGATTAACTGGCAGGAGAAGACAAGAAGGCAAGAGTGTTCCTCAGTAAGGAGGACAACATCTCTAGAAAGCAACAGTCCCCAGTACTGATGTGGAGATGCTCTTGTCCCCATACTCACAGGTTTTGGCTGTGAGGAGCGTGGGGCTTCCCTCCTGTGCCCCCACCAACGCAGACATGCAGATGGTGTAGGTGGTGCCTTCCTTCAGCCTGGGGATTGTGAAGGAAACTGTCTCTGCTGCAACCAGCTGGGAAGTTTCCAAGCCACCTGAAGAGACATTAAGAATGAAACCAAATCATCTAGGGTAGCTATTAACCATCAGTGTCACAGGAGTTCCCTCACATAGGTTTTACGGGACCTGCTTTTCTCTAGAAGCAGTGTGAGCTCAGTTTGCAAACTCCCCAAATCCCTACTGTAACCAATGGATAACTTTGTTAAGAGGCTAAAACGTGGCTCCATTACAGGGCTTCAACATGATCCCCATCTAATGATCATCTAGGGGGAAGGGATGAGCTGAAACAAGCTCCTGTTATCCTCACACCACACCTAAGGGATGAAGTAACCTACCCCTGAGCGGCACCCAGGATATCTTATAGTGAGTGACCTCAGGAAGCCTCCTCCAAGCCAGCTTCAAGCTGTTTACACCAGTGTCAGTGACCCTCAGATCCTGGACGGTCTGGATGGGGGTGGAGTCTGCAAGAGATGCTTTAAAAACAAACCAGTCTGAGAAGTCTGAAGGAACAGCTCAAGTTGCACAGCACCAGGTTCATGGTTAGAAGCTGTGGGGCTGAAGGGAGACTTGGGTATTTATATGGTATCTATGGAAAGAAGAGAGATACAGATGAGACCTGAGGCAAAAATTCATCCCTATGAGGTGCTGAGGCCCTGAAACAGGTTGACCAGGGAGGTTGTGGCTGCTCCATCATCCCTGGAACTGTTGAAGGCCAGGTTGGATGGTGCTCTGGGTCACCTGGTCTGGTGAGAGGTGTTGCTGCCCATGGAACTAGATGATCTCTGGGGTCCCTTCCAACTTCTACCACTCAGTGACTCTGTGGAGAGCGCATGCTGGTGAGGCTGCGTCCCTGCTGCCATTCAGTGTCAGGCCGGATGGGGCTCTGGGCAATCTGTTCTAATTAGAGATGCCCCGATTGTTGTAGAGGGTTTGACTAGAAGACTGTTGAAGACCCCTTCCAACCCAAGACATGCCATGACTCTGTGACCCTGCAGAGAGGGTCCTACCTTCCCCAAGACAGCTGTGGATAAAGACATCTGGGCAGTATCTAAACACATCCTGGGTTGCCTCCCTATGCCCAGCCTGTTTACCGTCCGGAAGGTTACGTCCACTCCTACCCCTGGGAACAACCATGGATTGCTGCTACCAGCTATGAAGCTGCTGATGTTGCTTTGCCATCAACACACACACAGAGCACGCAGGACCATGAATTCAGCCTTTGCATTCCAACACAGAGAGGGTTGCTCCATTCCAACACAGAGAGGGCTGCTCCACCAACACATACCTGTGCGGTGAGTTAAGGTCACGACTGGCCCCTCGATCTTGCTGAAGACAGCCTGAACGCTGACTCGGTACAGGGTGTCGGGCAGCAAGTGGCTGATGTGGTAGGTCAACTCTCTGCTGCCCAGGTACTGAGTCTTGGCAGCCTGTTCTTCTGTTGAAAAAGGGGATATTTCAGAGCTTGTGGCTCCCCAGCCAGGCTGATGGCATCTTCTCCAAAGGAAGGGCCACTCCTTGCTGCTCTGCTGTGGTTCCAGAGCTTTGGGGATTATCTTAATAACCACTGAAGCTGTTTAGTCCAGAAAAGAAGAAGCCAAGAGGGATCTTATGGATGTCTATAAATACTTGAGGGGTGGGTGTCAGGACAATGGAACCGGTCTCTTTTCAGTGGTGCCCAGTAATAGGACAAGGAATAATGGGGATAAACTGGAACATGGGAAGATCCACTTCAACGTGAGGAGTAATTACTGAGAGGTGATGGAGCACTGGAAGGGGCTGCCCAGAGAGGTTATGGAGTCTCCTTCTCTGGACACTTTCAAAACCCACCTGGATGCTCCTGCATGACTGATCTAGGTGGTACTGCTTTGGCAGAGGGCTTGGACAAGATGATCTCTACAGGAGCCTTACAACCTCTACCATCTCATGATTTATAAATAGAAGAGCATGAACACAAATAGAGAAGGAGCCATCACCACTGGGTGTGAGCTGAAGACCATGCTTCTCAATAGTGAGCCCTCCTTCCTACCTCAGATGAAGGATTTGGTACCTGCCACGGCCATCACCAAGAATGAGCATGTTGCACCTTTTCTCTGCTCACCTTTGCCAGCTCCCACAGGGCTCCAAGTGACTTTGAATCTGGTGGCAGCTGCTGTGGCACTCCACATCAGAGACAAGCTTGTGCTGGTGTAGGACATCACCTTGACGTTGGAGACATAGCCAAGAGGACCTGCAAGGTAAAGGCAGCACTAGACAACTGGCAGCAGGGCTCCTTGTCGTCAGTACAGATGACATCAAAGGGTTAAAAGTGGCAGGTCCAGGATATCTACATCCTCCAACACTGCCTACAGGACAAAGCATTCACCCAGATCTCCCGTGGGTGCTGAACACCTGCATTTGCTGCGCCAAGTCTCACAAAGGGCAGTCTGCTATCTCCATGCTCTATTCCAGGCTTGACGATCACCTTCTGCCACTCCAAACCATTCTGAGAATGAATCTGCTGCTGTGCAAATACTGCTGCTGCTGCCTGACCCCCACACTTTGCACTGCCATCCTCCTCCTGCCAAGAGGCATCACCCCTGATGTTTGCTATGGAGGCCAACAACTAGGTCACTGTCTTTCACCCAGCTTTGTGTCATCAGCAGGCTTGCTGACAGTGCACACACACGAGCAGATCTTCTGCAGACCACATGGACTCCAGTTTGTACCTAAAACCTCCCAGAAAACCAACAGCCCTGGGGATTCACCCACCAGGAACAGCAGTTGACAGGGCAGAGGACTACCACCTCCACGATGCCCAACATGAGGTGAAAATAACAGGAGTGTAAAGTCTTTGTAGAGATACTCAAGGCTGAGCCAGCTACGTAAGAGTTGTGTGCAGTGATGGCTACCTGACTGTCCCACCCTTACTCACGCGTCCTGGCTGAGGTTGTGATCCCTGGTCCCTCCATGGAGCCAAAAATCACGTAGAGGGAAATCACGTACTCGGTGTCATGGGCCAGGTTGCGGAGCTGGTAGGTTGTGAGGGACTTGCTGAGGGCCAGCTGGTGAGGACGGTCTCTGCCAAAGAACTCTGGAAGAGAGAAAATAAAACAGAAGAGTCTAGAGAGCAGATCCATTGTGTGCTGGGAAAGACAGCATGCTGTCGCCAGCAGTCCCTCCCTGACCCAGCTGATCATCTGCTGTAGGACACGTGTGTGCACTAGAGAGGTGATCAACCCATTGTTCTCAGCACTAGTGAGGCCTCATCCTGAGTACTGGGGTCACTTTGGGGCACCTCAATACAAGGAGGACATTGAGGGGCTGGAGAGGCTCCACAGAAGGGCAACGAAGCCGGTGAAGGGTCTGGAGGGCAGGTCTGATGAGAGGTGGCTGATGGAACATAGGCTGGTTAGTCTGGAGAAGAGGAGGTTGAGGAGGAGACCTTATTGCTCTTTACAGCCACCTGAAAGGAAGCTGTAGAGAGGCGGAGAGTTGGCCTTTTCTCCCAGGTCACCAGCAATAGGACAAGAGGTCTCAAGTTGTGCCAGGGCAAATTTACACTGAGCATGGGGAAAAAAACCCTTCATGGAAAGGGTCATCAAGCCCTGGAACAGGCAGTGCAGGCAGCTGGTGGAGTCACCATTCCTGGATGGGTTCAAAAACCAAGTAGATGTGGCTCTGGGACACAGGATTTAGTGGCCATGGTGAGGCTGGGTTGACAGCTGGACGTTATAACCTTGTAGGTCTCTTTCAATCTTAATGATTCTGTGATTGAAATGATCACCCCTGGGCATCCAGGGCTTACAGTAACACAGACATGTACCTCGCCCCCCTCCCAGCACCTCCAGGGAGTTGCAAAGGCCCTGTGGTAGATGACCTGGCAGGCTTGTGTGGGACTCTTGCACTGTGGTTTGGACTGAGGTCAAGCTGAACGTAGTCGCTGCAGGAATCCTGCCTGCTGGCTCTGTGTCCAGGAATTACTTCTGCTTTCAGTTCCTGCCCTGAAGTTGTGGGAGAGGCTGGACCTGCTCCTACACCCATCACCCCTGAGGCTCCCAGTTCCTCATTTCCCGTGGTACTGAAGGAGCTGGAGGTGATTCTATGATTCCACGATGCAGGCCGGAAGAGCAGGATCTCACCTGGTGTAGGACCCCAAGTCATTCTATAGCCAGTGGCCCCAGAAACTGGATCCCAGGAGACCAGAACACTGTTGATGGATATCTCACTCACTTTCAGCATCTGCACAGTGCTCGATGCCACTGCAAGAGAGCAAAGCCCACCAGTTACATCCAGGTCCCGTGAAAGGTGTGATGAACCAGACTGCAGGGTGGGGACTACACAGGACACAGCTCTGTGCTGCCACCACATCCACGCCTACTTGATCCAGTTCCCACCCCTGCTGCAGCAAGGCACTCACCCGTTGTGGCTTTTGCTGTCACGACCTGTCCCTCAATGGCCCCAAAGATAGGGTTGACGGTGACAGTGTAGCCTGTGCCAGGGTGCAACCCCTGGATCATGTAGTGGTTGTAGGAGCTGCTGAGGTTCACGTCCTGGACACTGCCCTCTGCAAAGAGAGATGTGTCTGAGCTTCCTTGTGTCAGACCAAGGACCACTCTTTGTGGGTCTCCTTGTCTGGGAGGGCAGCAGAAATGCTCTAGAGAATCACAGTGGTGCACGAGATTGCGTTGAGGTTCATCACCCTGCTTGCCAACAAGGTCTTCAGGCTTAAGATGGTAGGGACAGGGCTTAGTGCAGCAAGCACCAATGGTTTTTTTAAGGAGCTAATGTATACCTGGGCAGAAATAACCCAGAGCTGCTCAGGCAGACTTGGTGATCACCACAAGATCAGGGCAACTGGGGTTCTGCAGGCCAAAGGTGATAAATCAGGTCACAACACAACCAACCATACAAGGCGTTGCCATCAGCCCCGCAGGAGGGCCCACGCTCTGCCCAGCCCGGATGAATCAGTGGTATAGGTTGGAAGGGAACTCAGAGGCGATCTAGTTCCACCCTCGTGCCAGGAACAGGGACACCAAGGTGCTCAGAGCCCCATCCAACCCGGCCTTCAACACCTCCAGCGATGATGGAACAGCTGCAATATCCCTGGGCAACCCGGTCCAGGGCCTCAGCACCCTCACAGGGAGGAATTTCTGCCTCAGATCTCATTTCAACTCAATCTCCCCTCTTTTAGCTTGAACCCAGCCCCCTTGTCCTATCAACAGGTCCTCTGGAAAAAGCCCCCGCCTACAGCTTTCCTGAGCCCATTCAGACACTGGAGTCCTCTTGCCTTCGTTGCAGGACACAAGAACCACCTGCTGCCACACAAGAAACTCTCTCCTTTCAGTGTCTCTGTTGAGGATGAAAAGCTGCTCAGCTAAACCTCCTGACATGGCAGAAAAGGAGTTAAAACCGAAGACCTGGGGGTCACATCCCCTTTTCAGAGGGGCAGACAGGTCAGTAGTTGGATTGGATGATTTTAAGGCTTTTACAGCCGAAAGGAAGGGGCAGGAAGCTGCCATTGGCAGTTCGGTCACTGGAGGGTGCTACGACCCCACCTTCTGCTCCACCAGCACTCAAAGCCCCATCCTCCTTCTCTCTACCCCACCCCCTTCCTCCTCTTCTACTCCACAGACCTCTCCACATCAGCCTCTCCTTTCTGTTTATAAATTCTTTGTCTTAGAAAGCAGAAAAGAAAAATCAAACCCCTTCAGCTCTTGGCAGAGCTGGAGGTGTCTGGCTCCCAGTGCCACCACACCGCAGCCATATAATCCAGGGATAGGACGGAGCATGGGAGAAGCCCAGCAGCAGAGCCAGGCTGTTCCTCGGGCGTTTGCTCCCCCCTGGATTTGGAGTGAACTGGGACCAAGTGAAAGAGCTGCCTGGAAGGAGATAACTCGGAGTGGAGGGGCCATGTCCTTACACCTTCATCTGCGGACGTCCTGTGCTGTCCCCTCGTATCAGCCACCAAAACCATGCATCTCCCAAGGCCCACATGAGCCATCCAACTGGAATTTCACACTTCTGCTCCCCCACACCAGCTGCAGAAACATGTCTGGGTTCAGGGCAGGGAGAAGCTCCAGCTGCAAAGGCACATCTGCCTTCAAGCAGCTCCTTGCTGACCGATCCCCCTGTCAGAACTCCACACATCTCCAAAACTCCTGTTCCCCTCCAGCTTCCTGTTGCATGGCTGGACACAGAAGGGGTTAGTGCACCCAGAGCCTCGAATCCTCTGTCCCCAGGCCCCTGACACACGCACCCTAGTCCTCACACTCTACCTGCTGATGTCCAGGTGAGCCTGTAGCCTGTTGCTCCCCGGACAGGGCTCCACCTTGCTTGGAGGGTGTCAGTGGTTTCATTCTGCAGCATGAGGTGTTTCACAGGCAGGAGCTTCACTGCAAGGAGGACAAGAGACAAACCTTTCAGAGCAGGCAACTGGCTGCTGAAGGACTTTGCAGGCTGCCCTTCCTGCATCCTTCCTGCAGCCCATCTTGTCAGAAGGAGGTGGATGTTGTGTGATCTCCAAGGGCTCCTGTCCTGCTGTCATAGCATGACCTTTAACTAGGTGGGTCCAGGACTCCACAAATGGGTTTGTCTCTGCTCTGGGATGTGAACACCCACACAGGTATCTCTAGCAAGTTCTTTTTACATACAACAGGAACTCCACCTCTCTTTACGGCATGGAACAGCCCGACTGATTGATCCAGAGGTGTTAACTAGGCAGGTGGTTTCTGCCAGAAGCTTCTCCCAGATCTCCAAAGTTCCCCACCCAGTGCTTTCAGGGTGGGTTTTAACAAGCCATTGTGCCTCTTAATTTTTCCAGAGATTGGTGTATGAGAAGACATAGGATAAATCCACTCTATACCATGCTTTTTGACCCAATGTGTTACCAGATTGCTCTTGAAATCAGTCCTATCCTCTGATTCAATCCCCCCTGGGGCCCACGATGCCACAAAAGTCATCTTTCAAGATCCAGCATGAAATGATGGGCTGTGGCATGAGCCATGGGGTAGGTCTCCAGCCACCCAGCACTTACCCTGGTGAGTGTGGGCAAGCATGATGTAATTAACTGGCCAAGCCTCTCCATACCAGAGGTTTTGACCTCTTGGCCTGCTTGATGGCAACACCGCTTCTACACTCATGGATGACCTGTGAGGTTACATCCACTGACAGATCCAGCCCTTGGCCTCTGGCCCATCACTACTTCAGTGTCCCAAAGCATTATAGCACTGTGCTAAAAGCAGCTCACCCTTGTGGTCCCAGCCCAGGTCTTTGTGGAGCACCTTAGCTGCCTGGTCTATGTACTGGGTTACAGCTATGTTCCTCTGCTGCATACTCTGTAAGATTTTGGGCACCAAAGCGGTGATCACTGCTCTGCAGGACTAACAGCTCTAATGCACCAACCCTGCTCACACTGGGCTGCACAACGGGAGGGTAAGGGAAGCTCTGGGAGATCTCCCACCCCTCCTCCAAAGCAGCGTGATGGTGTTTGAGAGTGTCCATGTCCATGCAGCTCACAAGGGAAAGGCAAGGCTGTTGAGGTGCTAGTCAACAGCAAAGGGTGTGACCACAGCGGCCAGGGCAAGGGACCAACCACAAGAGAGGGAAACCTCTTACATGTTCTCCCCACAGTGGCCACCGGCTTGCTGGGCCCCTGGGGATACACCGCATAGATGCTGATGTTGTATTCTCTGCCCTCCTGCAAGTTATCCAACGTGTGGGAGGACACATCGCTCCGCAGGACCTGCTCGTAGACCGTTCCTGGTCTGTTGGCTGCAAAAATCAAGCAGAGTGATGATGAAGCCTCAAGAAGAAGAGTGATGGTGACATCTCCTCTGTGCCTGTCTGCCTCCCAAAGTGATGTCCTCACCACAGGGTGAGGAACACACATAGGACATAACAAATGCGTGGTGGAAGTCCCCCAACCCAAGTGGTGCTGCTGAGTTACACCTGCAGCTATGGACTGACACATCCATGCTGTTCCAGATCATCAGATCACACAGAGGGGAGGGTGAGCTGCACCAAAGCCTTGAACTCACCCCACACCCACATCAAAGCAGGCACCCCAGTATGAAAAACACCCGCGGTAGGTCTGGATGTGACAATGCTAAGGGTACAAGGCATCCCCTGCATTAAGCCCATCCTGTTCTTCAACAGAAAGTCCTTCAAAGGACTCTCCACTCTCATGGAGAGACTTCCACACTCCTTGCAGAGTAATGCCTGGAGCTCGGTGCTTGCAGTGATTGGACAGCAACCTCCCCCTTCTTGGGTCACTGCTCATTTTGAAGAAAAATGACTAAACCCTGAACGTACCTCTGGGGATGTAGATCTTGTAGGCCTCCAGTTTGCCCAGCGGAGGAGTCCAAGCCACCTTCAAGCTAAACAGTCCTTCTTCTGTTACTCGGAAATGAGTGACTGGAGGCACTGGTGCTTTGGGGGACAACAATATGGCAGGAGGTGATGTGACAGTGCTGGAATAAAGCACCTTGGAAAAATCTCTTGTCTTCGAGGACAAAGAGACACAGAGGTGAGCAGCACCAGCTCCTCCTATTCTCTCAGCTCAATCCTCAAAAGCCACCAACATCCCCTCTACCAAACCCTTGTCTGCTTGAAAAGTAAGAGGATCCCCAAGGTGGTGGGTTTCCTCCTTGAATGCTGTTGGGAATAGTGAATTACCTACCCAGAGGGAACTTCCTCCTGAGTAGAAAAGTGTTTGCAGTGGATTCATGGAGAACAGAGACAAATGAATTGGTGCTACTGGAGCCTACAGAGGCCACTCTTAGGGAGAGGAACCCGTTTTGATTCCTCCAGCCATGGCAGACAGACTTAGAGCTTCTGGTTTCATATTGGGGATGGTAAGAGAGAGACCAAATGAGTTTATTTGGTTGGACTTGATTATCCTGAAGGTCTTGTCCCACTGAAATCTCAACCCTTGTGAGATCTTTCCTCAAGAAGACAATTTCATAGACTCGTTAAGGTTGGAAGAGACCTCCAAGGTGATCAAGTCTAATGATCCAACATCACCATGTCCACTAAAACATGTTCCCAGGAAAACATTCAAGGAGATGTTTGCAAGGAAACATTTCAGATGTGGCATGGGGTGGAGGAAGAAAAGGAAAGGCAGGGGG
>VZRI01005677.1:0-13091 GCA_013397515.1 Upupa epops | reverse complement strand
TCATTACTTCTGAGAAGAGACCATCTCTCATCTCTCTACAACCTCAACCATAGCTGTGGAGTGATAAGGTCTCCCTCAGCCGCTCCTCACAAGGCCTATACCTGTCCAGTATAAACCAGAAACTGCCCTGGGCACAGTCCCTAGTCACCAGGTCCCGCTACCTGGCCCACAGCAGCTCCCCGAGGGAGGAGCCAAGACAAGCTCTACTGGACCTCAGTCGTTTGATTTTCTGCAGCTGCTCCAGCCCAGACCTCACTGGGGCGGGTGCAGAGGATAGTCCGCCTGAACTTCCCCAGGGGAGAGACAGCAGAGATCCCCCGCAACGGGGCTGCCCGTTCCCCCAGCACTTCTTCCGCGCTGGAGGGGATTTTCTCTTCCCCTTGGCCGGTGCCCACCATGGGCGCTGACGCGCAACCGGAGTTTCCCGGACTCCGCCCCCGTCCCTCGCCCTCCTTTAAACCCTGCCGCCCGGGACCGGGCGCCACAGTTGCCGCTATCTGTTTCCTGCGAGCTCTGTCCGGCACCGACCTCAACTCCGACCTCCTCAATCTCCGCTGCTGCGCCTCTGGGGTCTCAGAGAGGGGAGGAGCACGTGGAAGGTTTTACAGGTTGGTGGATTCCTGGGCAGTGGCGCGTTTCAGCCTCCGGCATTTGTAATTAGCTGGATCAAGACTAGGGGAAGACGCTGAGCGACTCCAGGCACATCGCAGGGCTGAGGACCTCGAGAATAAGCGTCTGGCGATCGCATTGTGACAGCTGGGTCCGATTTGAGGTTGCTCATCTCCCAGATTTCTGAGCATGAGCACAGGCAGCGAGCCGTGGCTTTTGCTACCCCTCACCCGCAATCCTTTTTGCCAAAGTCTAGACACAGCTCTTGGGCACCGAAGAGTCCAGAGCAGTCACCGGGATCCAGATTCAGCAGGCAATTCCCCCTCGCCCCTCTTTGACCCTGTGCAGAAGGAAGTGGTTTTCTCCCAAATCACAGGAAGATAGTTAATTATGATTCATTCAGCCCAGCTGCACTGGAATAACATCATTTCACTATTTTGAATGGTCCCAGGCAGCTCCTGTGCCCTGCACACTGCCAGGGTCACTGTGCCAAGCTGGTATATAGCTTTGCTATGCTTGCTGCTTTTTATTTTTAATTGTTTTTTGGCAATCGGGGGAAATCCCACTACCCCTAAGAACTGCCTTGTGACCGTCTTTTCAGTGGTCTGAGAAAATTGTCTCCTGTCTTTGGACAGCCACTTTACATCCAACACATCAGCTCCTCAGGCACCAATTGAAGAGTTCAACCTCAGGGCAGGGATCTTTGGCATTTTTAAAGTAGGATTTCTTCTTGAGGGTGCAGCAAATTAAGGGAGAGTCTTGCCGTTACTGGAGAATATAGGTGATCTGGAAGCCATGGTCCTGCATGATCCAACCACGCTTAGAGCTGAAAAACCTGAAGAAATAAGTCATTTTCCAAAGCATTCAACTGCTTGTCCCCACCAAGGGCCTCTGAGTCTTGCCAGTTCTGATAGAGCAGTTCCAATGGAACAGTGATCTTTGGAAAGCTCAGGTTTGGGTTTGTTTCAATCCCCCTCTCTGTAAAAACAGGTCTGGAGAGCCAGGATCTGAAAAGACTGGCAGAGGCGAGCTTTAGGTCTGGCTTCTAGGGAATTTGTCTATCATCTCAGTTGCTGTTAGCTCCAGCAGTGAACTTGGCTGCTCCAGGTCTGCATGAAATATTTGGGTATGAAAACAGTGTTATGAAAACAAAATCTTAAGCGGCAGCAGCGATTTAAAATGATTCTGCCCAGACCTGAAGTGAGTAGAAAAAGGAGCCTATTATGCCTCATTTTCTTTGCCTTTTTTCCAATAACAATATTTATGTGTAACTTCTTGCTGTTTGAAAAACTGTCACTAACCACAGGGGATGCCGGTTTATGGAGCTGTTTTCAGTTGTGTGTTAGTACTTCAGGGGAAACCAAACTCTCTTTTTAAAATGACAGAAGCATGCAGCTCTACATTGTTCTGCAGACAGGTGATAGCATGGTTTGGTTTAAACTATCTTCCTACAGGAACAATGTCCAGGAATCCTCTGCCTCTATCATTCCCATAAGTCCTTTGGGTCCTACTTCACCTCCAGCCCCACAGTGGTCCCTGTCACAGCTCAGACACATGGACTGAGTCCCCGAGGGAGGCTCTGCTACTGCTTTATTGGAGACACAGGCTTTGTTTCCTCTCAGCCTTTGACAACATTAGGAGCAGTGCTTGGCCATCATCAGGGTGGTGCTGAACCACACTGGCTGGTGTGTGTCCCATAAGTGTCCATGGACAGGAACATGGATTGAGCAGCACAGGAAAATTTCAAGGTGTGGGTTGTGGTGACCCAGTTCACTTGTGGACTGTGATTTCCCAGGTAGAGCCAAGTGGGAACCCCCAGCTTCATGATATCTCTATTCAGTACCCATTACAGCAAAGAAAATTGGTAGGGAAAAACTTGTCTTCTAGGAGGCCCTCCCAGTGTGCAAAGATTTGGGCTGCCATCTATGCAAATTCTTTGCTTTGATTTATTAGTAGCTGGTTTAGGTGACCCTGCTTGTCTGGTGTGCACTAGACTTAAGACTGGCCACACTGGTTTACTGCACCATAAGATGTTTTGACCCACTGCAATTTCCTCTTGTGGGCAGGGATGACCTCCACTTCTACAGAGAATGGTGGGACAGAAAGGGCTGATGCAAATTCAGAGAACAATTTTTGCTAAATACCATGGATTTCTGAGAAACCGTGGAAATTGGGGATTTCCACTAAACTGAGATATAAATCCTTGTGACCTGGAATGTCAGCAGGCTGGAGAGGACTAAAATTTTGAATAAATGTTTGTTAATACTGGCAGCTCAGGAAAAAGAAATAAAGAGCAAGTCAGCAAAAAAATTCAGAGTAAGGTGATTTGATGAATCTCCCGAGTGTTCTCTGACACTCCATGAACTGCCCCTCACAAATGAGCTAATTCCTAAACATGCAGTGTGAAAGCCATTTCCTTTGAGGAGGAAAATGAGAAAACGGGAAGGTCCTGTGCCCAGAGTCCAAGCTGCGTCATGGCTCTGCTCACCCTTAATGCCCACTCTAGAAAAATCCATATGATCACTGGGGACCTCTCTGGCCACTACTGTCCTAATGGCACAGACTATCTCTATAGGATAGCAGAGGATGCCATGAGAGCTCTGCTGCTCTTCTGGTTGCAAATCATCAGCTGAATATACTACATCAAAAATTATAGGAGGTGAAGACTCCCCTGGCACAAACTGCAGTGGCCCATAGTAATGATAAGGATGATGATGATGATAACGGTAATTAAATTAGTAACAGTAGTGATTTGGGATCTGTATCAAGCAGATACAGATCTCCTTTTAGCTGAGTGTTTCTTGTAGAAAGTGAGTTTATTATTGTAAGAAAGTTTTATATAAGAAGTTTCTTAAGGACATTTCTTGCAGTAAGTGCTTGGCCATCTAATGACAGAGAAAAGATGGATAAGGAGGTTTTACTACTACTACTGAGGCTGCATTTCAAGGCAAAACTAGAAGGTGAGATTTATTGTTATTTCTTGCTGCAGATACAACCATATACAGTCAGTAGCAGCAGTGATAAACACTGGGCGAGCGTTCAAGTGGATCAAATGTGAGTGAGCATGGTGCTGTTGCCATGACAGCCTCACTTGCATGCCGAGCTCCTTCAGTATTAAGTAGTTCATGATGAAAAGTTAATTTTAAATTTGCTCCAATTCAGCTGTGGGACTTTTTTAGGCAGGCCAAGACACACAGACATGCTATAGACTGTGGCTTGGTGCACTCTGTCAAGGGACTGCAGGGTTGTGCCCAAGCTGCAGCCCATGGAAGCACTGCCCGTTTACCTGCTTCCCTCCTAGGTGCCTGATGCTCACAGAGCATTACCAGGACAAAGTTCTACTGGCCTTTAAAACCTGTTTTTAACCAGCTTGATCATTGCCTTATGGACTAGGGTATTGTCATTTCAATGGGTTTCAACGATACGTGATGTTCATCTTAGTAATAAAGAACAACCAAAACCATTCTGAAATGCATCTTTCTGATGATAGTTCATCAAACAAAAGACTCAGTCATCTTTGGTTATAGGAAAAAGAGAGCTACTTTCCTTGTTTAGAAACCAAAAAACAAAAATAAATGCTTTGAATTGGCTGAGTCTGTGTTTGAACAAACAGGAAGGGATCTGGCAGAACAAATCTAAACACAGCATTGTATTGGGAAATGTAGACTAGGAAAAGAGTTGTACAAAATTTAGGCAAGTCCCAAACATTCACAGAGAAACCCTGTTACCACGATGTCTTTTTGTAATGAAAATATAAGAAAAAAGGCTCTTTTCCACATTCTATGGAATTCTAGTGGGGCACCCTGTCCAGACCAGCCAGAGTAAACCATGGAGGGCTTTGCCCCCTCCCCAGTACATGTAGGGGAAGAGGCAAGTGCGGAGCTTCAGCAGTGGCTGAAATCACTTCTTCCAACCAGTTTGCCCAGAAGTAAACGTCACAGTTTGTATCAGCATGATAATATCAATAGTGTAAACTCACTAAGGGTATTTGGAAAGATTGTTTTGTTCTTAAGCAGTACAAGTAAGCCAAAACTTCCCTGAGAATTCTTTATGCAGAAGTGCTCTGATCACCCAGAAAGTCATTTACAGTGTTGTTAGAACAAGGATTGGAAACTAGGAATCAGTTGGGTTGTTTTTACAATAAGTATATAATTATAATAATTGTGTGAATAGATATAATTATGCAAATAAATCTATAGCAATATATTAAATAATACATGAGCATAAATAATCCTAAATATACATTCTAAAAAAGACATTACAGTGACAAATTTCTATCGCTAATTATTTATAGCGCAGGAGCGTCGGTGGTAGAGCAGAACTCTATCAGGATAATGTCTATTTAAACATGGCTAAAACCACCCCACTCTTCAGGCTGTACCCCTCAGTAAAGCTAAGAATTTTATTACTGACTTAAATGTTGACACAGTTAAATTAATTTTAACTCACTAATTTTCTTTAAGTTATTTAGTAGACCAATTAGCTCTTTCCTTCTTGGTTACCTCAGGTGACACTGCTAAAGAGCTCTCCTGCAGAGCTCTGCTCATGCCAGATGTGTGTTGCATTTCCCGCACTGCCTACATAGGGACAACTTATTCTAAAATCATGTGGATTTAATGTAAATACACCTTGGCACACTGTGCCATGGGAGTTCTTATGCCAATTGTTATAATCTGACTGGTCCTTTCTGAATTTCACAGGCTGGAAGAAAAATGATGAAAATGTTACCCTTTTTCCAAAGTGGTCCTATTGGAATACGCAATGGAGCGGAAGATTGCATTAGTGCAAACAGGCAGCTTGAGAACCCTTTGACATCAGTAGCTGAGCAAGTCCCTGCCTGTCCTGAACCTTCTGGAGATGAGATCTGGTCAGGGGACCAGGAGAGGATGAGTGAAAGGCCAGAGGCAGTCTGCAGACCTTCACGTGCATCTTCTATCACAAGCAATGAGAGCTGCATCTCTGCTGGAGACAGTCTTGAAAAGGGGAAGAAAGGACTAAAGGGAATCTTCACAAATGCACTTAAGAAAATGAAAAAGAATAAGTCACCCAGTGGTAAGTGCTCCTCCATCCTCCTGGCACCACCTCATAGGCCATATTTAACACTAGAGGGGCTGCATGAGGTGGAGAATTCTCCCCTTAAGAAACAAGGGCACCAGTAGGGTGAGGTGACTTAATTAAGGAGCCTGGGGAAAGATGGGCTGAGGGATACTTCACCTCAAGTCCCAGTGCTTTGATACCAAGGGCACACTTCTTGAGCATCTGCCAGTTTTCATGTTTTCTGTCTAAAACAGCTAATTTCTATCTCTTGTGCAGGCACAGAGATTTGTGGATGCACAGGAAACCAAGACATGTCTTTCTGCTCTGTTCTTCCATGAAACCACTACCCACTGAAATCACTTCTTCCAGCAGGGACAGCAACGAGAGCAGCACACATAGGTCTTTCCTGGGACTGCTATGTGAATGTACACTTCTTTCAGTCACAGGCACCATCCCTAGAGGGTGCTTAGAGAGGTTGAAAAATACTTGCTCAGAACTGGAGAGGAAGGTGCACCTTGGCACTTCCAAGGCTCTCCTGCCACTTCAGGTTTCATATCCTGTTACCTAGTGCATCAACTTAGCAAAAAAAAAAAAAAAGTTCATTTTTTAGTCCTACCTCCTTTACTGCTAGGGTCTTGTGAAGTCTCGCTGGTTTTGTACAAATTTTATCTCATTACCTGGATTTTACCTGGCTAATTACTATCTCTTTCCATGTCAAGTGTTTTCCCTAACTGATGGCTTTCCTTCTTGGCCTTGAATTTACTCAGCTGAGTGAACTGAGCCTACTGAAAACAAGGCCTTCATGCCTTTATCCTTACTGCTGCATTGTGCCATTCCTAATGCCCTTTTGGGTTTTTTAAATAAAAGTAACCAGAACTGAAGAAAATATTCTAGATGAAATACCACCAATGCCTGGCACTACATGCTACCATTTTCCTACATTTTCCTAGCTCAGCTAGACATTGCTGACTGGATACAACCAGGGATGTTGTCTGACATTTTCACCATGGTCTCACAGTAATGATTTACTAATTCTCCAGGCATCTCTTTTCCTTCATCCCAGGCTGATTCACATCCAGCTTGCAGCAGAAAATCTGATTTGTTACTAAGAAACTTTTGTTCTATTGAATTAGTTTCTTATACTTTCTGCTATTACATTTTAGCCCATTTACTATTTGAGTTACCCCATTGTTCCTGTGTGATACACCAAGCCCTCAGTTTTGATAATGTCTCTGATCTTTGTGTAATCGCAAATGCCACAATCTTTGTGCTGTGGTCTCAAAGGAGATTATGACAGGAAATGAGTTTCATGAATAATGTGAGTGTTCTGCACTCAAAGTTTTCCATACAAAATTTACATCTCATTAACTCATTGGGGATATAACTTCTCTAGTTTATCTTATAATTTCCCAGACTCCACTGTGTGGGCTAATTGCTGTTGTTCAGAGAAGATAGTTCAGTTGTATTTATCTTGAGCCCTAAATTTATCCTCAGCAAGAACGTCACAGGTCAGACTGTGCCGACTATTTTCAGGAAAAATGATGTGGTATTTCCTCTGAGATGCCTTATTTATCTGCAGTTTCCCATTTACATTTTTTCTAGACCTGTATTTCTGACTTGAGGCCATTTTAATGGGGGGGTGGGGATAATAAATAAAACTACACAAATCTAAATTTTGGAAACAATATAGCTGTCTATGTGTAACACACTGACAGTATTCAAATTCCCATTGCCCCATTTACAGGCAGCTTGAAATAACCTAATCTTTAAATGAACAGAAATATTTTCTATGTGGTGAAGGAGCCTAAGATGTAGCATTATAGAAATATGAACATTTTTAGATCGTTCTTTGTAAAACCAAAACTTAAATCTTTGCTGTTAGGTAAATAAAGGCCATTCTTTTTTCACCAGTCAAACAAGTAATGGATCTCCTTGAAGAGCAAAAGCTTTGTGAGGCTACTCAGCATCTGATCATCCTGGAGAAGAGCCTGTCTAGCAAAGGTGACGAGAGACTAAAGACCAGCTCACAAGACATTGAGTCTGTCAACGAAGTCCTAAAGTACAAAGTCTTCAACATCTTGAAAGATTCCTTACTGATAGCGAAAACAAACCCAGAACTTCTGCAGCAGGCAGTAGAGGCACTGAAGGAGCAGGAGAAAGAAGATCAGAACTACATGTCAGAGACTCCACCTGACCAAAACATGCAATTTAGACCTAGAAAATGGAAAGAGCTTTGGATGGCTACAGTACAGGAGTCGGTAGAGAATCGAATGAAAGACACATGCCATACGCCAAGAGCTGAGAACCTCTCAGAGGTTGGCCAGAACCTTCTACACATGGGAAAGACAATGAAAGAAGATTTGACAGTAGTTGTAAAGGAGATAAAACAGCTTTATCCTCCAGAGTTTAATGTGTTCAGCACTTATGCTGAACTCTACCACAATTATTTTGCCTCACAGGTGAAGAAAAATGCTGAGTCTCACCTGGAAGACAAAGACATTTACCTTCTCCTCTCTTGGGTGCACAACATTTACCCAAAGTAAGTGAGGCTTTTACATGTTTATCTCTGGTGATCAGTACAGGTTCATTGGCTGCTAAACCAGGCGTTTGCTTGATTTATGAATTTGGCATGGTCATGATGTAGTCTGGCACCAGATTTTGGTGTCACTAGCATTGTGTTGATGTGCTGGCCAGGACAGCTGGGAGGGCCACTCTCAACACTGCTAGTTTGTAGCTCGAGGGCTGACCTTACCATTCAGGTTTCTGGGCAACAGACATAGACAATGACATTCAGGGTTTCACTTGGGTTAATTGGGCAGGTCCTTGATATTTATTCCAGCTGCAGACCTGAACTTGTTCTTGGAAAATTTGGACATTTCAGCTGTCTGGATCAGAGGGCAGCCAATATGTAGAACCAACTGAGATGCAATTATCCTGGGCATGGAGGCTGCCACTTAGGTGTTACCCATAGTCTATGCTCTCCTACCAGTGAGGAGACTAAAAAGTGTGCCTCTGTGAGAGGACATCATAAGCCAAGGGTTCAATCTTCACAAGCCCTCTATGTTATAGAACTGAAAATATTCCTTGTTGAAGCTTAATAATACTGGATGGAGAATGAGGGTTCTCATTTCTTGTGTGAAAACTAGTAAATACACCAGCAGCATTTCTTCTGCTGTTCCAAAGCCTTCACCTCCGCTTTTTCCTTTGCACATTTCACTGGTGAAGTATAATGAGTTAGCATTCATCCTGAAAGTTTTCCAGAGTCAATGTTGTGCTGTAGGTCAGGATATTCAGGCCTGAACCTGAACCAGTGAATGTTTGGGAATCAGTAGCTGTGAGGAGCAGGGCTCAGCTGGAGCAGCCCAGCCCAGTGCTGTGGACAGTGTTGGCCAGGGCAGCAGCTGCTTTGCAGGATATTCCCAGAAGTCACATCTAGGTGTCTGCTGAGGGACCACCTCACTCAACAGCTGGCATCAAAGAGCAGCAGCTAGGTCCTCCTGGATTACACAACAGCCCGACTCCACCTTCCAGTGTCATATCAGAAGCAGCCCATGTGCAAAAAGCACAGGAAGATACCCCTGTGGAATTGGGTGATGAGCAAACACAGGGCTCAGAGTTATTTGCAGCACCAGAAGAACAAGATGCTTCCAAATCAGTCCTCTCCCCAAGTGTTGGCCTGAGCCTCCCACAGATGGCAGGTCCCTTCCCTTGAAGCTCAGGAGCACCCAGCTCAGCTGGCATGTGGTAAGGACATGACAGCACAGCATGAAACCACCTGCTCCATTCCCAGCTAGCTGTGAAACAGCAGCTTTTCATCTCATAAATTCCCTATACTGATGCAGAGAGGTTGTGTCCTGGGGCTGGATTTTCATACTTGATTCAGGTCCCCCATCCCCACCAGAGCACAGTGGCCAGTGTGCAGGAGCTTGTCACATGACTCCATTCCATGGGGTTGCTCTTTGCACAGGGTCCCACCCTCACAGGTCCCACAGCCTGGGACAATTCAGCACCCCTAAGTCTTGCCTGAACTAAGGACAATGTACATTCCATCTGTTTTCCGCTGAACTGTGGCAGGGGGATTGGACTAGATGATCTTTCGAGGTCCCTTCCAATCCCTATTGATTCTATGATTCTATGATTCTATGATAGCTTCAAGAAGTGTCAGTGATTTGCGCTGTCAGCTGTCTTGAATTACACTGCCTTGGGAAAATGTGATTGTTTGGATTTTTCATTCCAGAGATATGAGAAAAGATCATGTTTTAGCCAAGGAGTTGGAAAAAGTTAAGCTTGGAAGCCTTTTGCCATCAAGTCTGAGCAAAGAGCTTGAAAAGAAATACCTTGACAGCGAAGAGGTAATAATCTGTTCAGTCCCTCCTTTACCCTTTACTATTCCTCCAAGGAGTGGTAACTTGTCCTGCTCTCACACTTCTCACCTGTGGGGCACACACCCTTCTAGACTGAATGCTTTTGTTTCTTTTGGGGGGACAGGTCAGCTTTCTGCTAGATGGGACTTGCAGAGCAAACTTCTGCTTTACCCTGGGAGCCATCAGAACTGATCAGTTCTTGCAAATTTTGTGGTAGGATGGTGAGGAAAAAATACAACCACAAATCTTTATGGGTAACTTTCCCGCTGTCTGTTAAATCCCCAGAGGGATTTATGCTCCCTCTTGCAGATGATGGATACAGAATTACTTCTGCTCTCTGCAGCGGTGCCAAACCGTCACTGAGTATAAAACATGCAGCTCTGGTGTTTAAAAATGTGTTTCTTTGATGGAGATGTGCCTAGTTTGCAGAAAATAACAGTTGCTTTGGTTTTTAGATCACCATTGCAGCTTTTACAGTGCTCCTGTAACATAGTGCTTTTGGCATTCGGGGTTGGAATTTCTGGCAAATGAGAAGACAAGTTCCAGGTTTAGCTGTAGTTTGTGATGGTTTGCACATGGGAGAAGCTGGTGTGAGGGCCACAAAGCGCATGAGCAAGGCAACTGGAGAGCAGAAATACACACCAGCCATCACAGTGACCATTCCAAAGCCTGGCTGCACTCTGCAGGAGGGTTGGGAGCAGAGGAAACCTGAGAACATTTTGTTTCACTCTCCAGTGCTCCTAGTACCTTAGAAGGCCTTATGAAAAAGGATTGCAAAATCAAGCCCAGAGGGCAGTACTGTGGTACTCTGGAAATGTGACTGGGGATGTGGTCTCCTGGTGCCCAGAGCTGCCTGCAGCTCCCAGCTCACCACTTGCCTCACCTGCCCTCCACATCATCCCGGATGTGGCAAGGTGGTGGGCAGGGGTGTAGATCTTGGTCTTTATTCCTACCCTGAAATACTAAATTTGCTGTTGTATAAGTGGGTATCATGAGGGGGTTGTCCTTGCTGTGGTGAGGTGATGGGTTGTAACAAAGAGCCTTCATTTCTCAGACAGGGCTGAGGAAAAGGTCTGCAGGGCCAGGCAAATGGTGGGTGGGTGAGTAACACCTGCATAAGGCAGGAACTGCCCATCTACCCTATAGTAAATG
This sequence comes from Upupa epops, assembly GCA_013397515.1. NCBI lineage: Eukaryota > Metazoa > Chordata > Aves > Bucerotiformes > Upupidae > Upupa > Upupa epops. The sequence goes on along the minus strand of VZRI01005677.1, from coordinate 1,929 downwards.
CTGTTCTTCCTTCTCTAAAGGCTACCATCAAAGAGTCACTGAGCAAATGCTTAGATAAAGAAATCCAAAGATGGAAAGAAGACAAAGAACCAGAGAAACTAAACGGCCATTTTCAGAGTGAACTACTAGCAATATTTGTTATCCAGGTAATAAAGACATATACTCAAAATAAACTATTGTGTCCTGCATGTACTTAGGATTCAAGGCCAACTGTGCTCAATGGTACCAGCAGTGCAACAGGCTGTTCAGAGAGGTTGTGGAGTCTCTGTCTCTGGATATATTGAAAGCCTGTCTGAATGTGTTTTTGTGTGATCTGCTCTAGCTGATTCTGGTCTAGCAGGGCAGTTGGACTAGATAATCTTTAGAGTTCTCTTCTAACCCCTATCATTCTGTGACTATGATTCTGTAATGCAGGGAAGGGCCTAGTTGCTTCTGTGCAGTGGTAGTGAAGGTGGGTAGACCTATGGTCTAGCATGGTTCAGGTCTATTCCATGCTGGCAACAGACTCCTCCATAAGAAAAATAAGCAGGAAAGGTACCCTAATTTTCCTGTGTTCTGCACAGTCCCCCTTTCACCCCCAGTGAGTAAGGGAACAGCAGAGAGACTAGACTTGGGTATAGGCAAGAGAGGAAGTAGTAGGGTGCTGCCCTGCCTGCTCCTATACAGAACTGATTTGAGTCCTTACACCCTTTCTCAGTGCTGTCCCTCCTCTGACCGCAGAAGATCATTAGGGTTTATTTTTTGAAAAAAGCACAACTTTTCATATATTGAAGTTGTTGTGCTTCTATTTATTTTTAATGCAATCATGGCCTGCACAAAAACACACAAAATCCAATGGTCTCTTTCTCAACTGTTTTATAAACTGTATTTAGTCCTTGTTCACCTCTCTCCTCATTTGAAAATGGACTTCAAAATCAGCTTGAAACCACCACGTAAGTGTAACTGCTCTGCAGTGTCCCGGCTCAGGCACAGTGGGGAATGCAAGAGAGGTGGGTGCAGTTCCTGCAGTTAAGGATCTGCATTTTAATCATCAAACCAGGCCTTGGTGGAGCAAGCATCATTGAAAATTGATTTTGTTTGTTTGTTAGAGTATCTACAGCGGCCAGCAGAGAGCCAAGGACATCAGTGCAGCCGTGGGCAAGGAGCTGGCTTGTCGCTTGTTCAGGGAGCTGCTGGCCTTCCTAAAGAGGTGTGGTAAGGAACGGTTGGCTGCAGGGCTGACAGAGCTGTCCGAGCACACACTCACCCACCTCTGTTCTTGCCCTCTCCCCTCCAGCTACAAGGATGCTTTTGAAGACTTTAAGGAGAAAGGCAAGAAGCACAGATACTACAAGCCTATCCTGATTGCAAACATTAACAACTGTTGGAATTTTAGGTAATGGTGCAAAAGAAAAGGCTTTGCTCCTTCCTCTGCAGACAATGGGTAACACTGTGATGGGGGAGGTACCCCAGTGTGGGCAGAAGAAGGTCCATCTCCCTGCAGAGGAAAATTTGGAGACACTTGAATAAATTTCTCTCTCTTTAGAGAACAAATTATTCTGACCTTGTTGATACTTCCTTGCAGAGACTATGCAGAGAAAAACATGTCAGAAAAGGAGGACAGTAAAGCCAGTATCCTCGGCACTCTCGGCGACATTGAAAACAGTGTCTTTGATGTGCTGCTTCAACAGCTGTTTGTGCAGCTGAAGGTACCAGATCTGCCCCTCTCCTGCCTGATGACTCGGCTTGTGCCAGTGCCAGGCATGTTCTCCTCCTATCAATTGCCCAGATCTCTGATTCAAGTGCAGCAGAGTTTGTAAGAGCTCTGGGTTTAACACACACTGCTGACAGAAAACTCAGACTCACCTGTCTTTGAGCTCATCCTCAAGCCTGCAGGAAAATGGGCACAGCTATATAGGGATGTTCACATAGGCAGGGCAAGCAGGCAGG
>VZRI01005675.1:155616-172686 GCA_013397515.1 Upupa epops | reverse complement strand
ACAGTGGTGATTAATGGCACAGATTCTAGCTGGAGCCCTGTAACCTGTGGGGTCCCCCAGGAACCTGTGTTGAGTCTGGTTTTGCTTAATATCTTAATGACCTTGATGATAGGATAGAATGTCTCCTGACTATGGTATGATAGAGTATCTCCTGACTGATAGAATGTCCCTGACAGTTTGCTTATGACACTAAGCTGGATGGTCTGGCCGGTTCACCTGATGGCTGTGCAGCCATTTAGGAAGACTTGGACACACTGGACAGATGGGCAAAGATGAATTCAATGAGGTTTAATAAGTGCAGAGTCCTTCACCTGGGAAGGAGTAATAAGTATCAATACAGATTGGGGGACAACCTACTGGAAAGCACTTCTGTGGAGAGGGATGTTGGAGTTCTTTTGAACTGTAAGTTCTCCATGGAACACCAGTGTGCTTTTGTGGGCAAGGCCACTGGAACCCTGGGATGGATCTGTGTCTACCAGATCAAGGTTCTTTTTTCTCTCTACTCTGCCCTAGCAAGGCCACATCTGGAATACTGTGTCCAGTTCTGGGCTTCCTGGAGTGATGAAGAGTGATAGAAACTTGATTGAAAGAGTTAAGCAGAGGGCCTCAAGGATGACTAGGAGTCTGGAATCCTTGCCTTCTGAGGAGAGATTGAGAGATCTGGGATTTCCCAGCTTGGAGAGAAGAAAGTTATGAGGGGACTTAATCACAGTCTATAAATCCATGAAGACTGGGTGTCAAGAAGAGACAATCTCTTTTCACTTGTACCCTATGACAGGACAAAGGGCAATGGGTTTAAGTTGGAGAACAAGAAGATCCATCTAAATATGAGAAAAAATGTCTTTACTGTGTTACTGAGCATTGGGATGGGCTGCCCAGGGAGGTTGTGGAGTCTACTTCCCTGGAGACTTTTGACACCCATCTGAATGTGTTTCTATGTAACCTATTTTAGGTTTTATGACCTTGCTCAAGCAGGAGGGTTGGACTTTATAACCCCTGGAGGTCGCTTCCAACCCCTAATGATCAGTATATCTATGAATGACCTAGAGAAGGATGGAGCAGGGGGCAGCAAAAAATTTATAAAGGTATGACATGACAACGTTTTACACACCAGAGAGAACAAATTAAGATCTTACCAGGCACATTTACTCTGACAATTCATCACATTTGATTGCACAGTTCTGAGACTGTGGCAGCCTTTGTACGTGAATGATTTTTTATATTTTATATTTACAAAAAAAATCTACATCATGTGCCATCAGACTGACATTAAAACAATTTCTCAGTGGTATTAGAATTGTTACTTATTACCCACAGAAGGTTGCATTTTCCAGATAAAGACAGTTCCAATTATGAGCCCTTGCATTTTTTAATTTAAGAGTTGAGAAAGGAAGAGGTATAGTACTATCACTGGTACTGCAGAGAGTCTTGCATATTCATCTAGCTGCTTGCTGTGTCAGCTATGCCACAATATAACTCTACCCATTGTTGTTTCACCATTAGTTTGGTTCTACATTACTCTCACCACCAGCTTTAAGGCACACTGAGAACATTCAAGTATCTGTAATTTCCTTGTTCCAGTTAGTATGTTCATTAGATAGACAAAAAGATAGCTCTTCTTTTGAAAAGATCTGCTATCTTTTGAAAAATAGGATTTGTTCTGCTTTTTTATAGTTATTTTCTACTGTGTTATTGGGAATGAGTGCACAGCAACACTGATGCATAACAGAGTAGTTAAAAGTCCACATTCTTTTACATCATGCCTAACATTTTAATGAGAAATGGTGTCATTCTGCTTTAAACACTTAGGATGCTTATGGATCACTTATACACATACTGGACACCTGTACTGCAGGAGGAGGGCTCCAAGTTGGCAGCTGAGATGCCAACCTGAAGACACCTCTATGCTGGCCTTACTCCCTTAATTGTTTCTTCTGTTCTTAAGAAAGTTCCTTCAAGTAAGACTGCTTGGTTTCAGATGTCTGAAAAAAATACCATGAGGCTGTTTCACAAAAAGTACGTATCATTACCATTACTCACCCTTCTGTGATAAGCTCTTCTTCATTTCGCATCCACCTGATATACGGAGCTGGAAATCCTGTGGCAACACACGGGAAAACTGCACTTTGCCCAGTAACCTTAGAAAGTGAAGAGGGCTGCCGCACAAACACCAAGTTCTGGGGTACCTCTGGATCTGCAAATATTTTGGAAATGACAAAGCTGTTACTAAATGCAGAATTGGAAGATGATAATTTTAAAACCCCCCACACTTTAAACATCTCATCTTTTTCCTTCCTCTTCACAGGGTTCAGTCACTGTCTTACCCACACAAGCAGTTTTCTCTAACAGACTCTTCCAGCCTCCCACATGAGCAGCTCTTTACCATTTCCTCTAGACATGCAAACTGATTTTCCTCCACTGGGATTCTGCCTCCTAAAACTTCCTGAGAAACAATTTCAGCTAAAAGCTACAGTCCAGAAGCCCCAAAGTACCACCACCTAGGGGAAAGCACAGGTTTGACTTTGTCCAGCCAACTTCAGTCAGCTCCTTGAGAAACTGCTTTTACACACTGGAAAATGAAATCACTGCAGCAGAGTCAGCTGTAAGCAACACAAAATAACTAGTAATCTGCAACCTGAAGTAACACAGTCTTTATACTCCACCATGCTTCTCCAACCTTATAGAAACTGAACTCTCTGAAATAATTTTCTGTTTTGCTCAGAATTGGCCTGGTGAGGGGTTGTTTTCCTTTTACTCCTCTGCTGCAGAACAAGTACAAGCCAAGTACATATTTACTCAGTGTTTTACAGCAGAAAAAAGCCATTAAGACTCAGAACTGAATGCACGGCTGTCCAGTGATGCACTAACACCCCAGGTATAACGCAAGAGGGCTGCCAGGGTATTTGAGAGAACCAGCCCTTATGGAAATCATGTCCCAGAATTGTTCCAGGTGGAGGGAGCCCAACTTGGAGCAATTCTGGATCACACCATATGCCTCAGGCCCACACACTGACTATCACAGAGATTCTGCCCACCTTCCCTGCTACAGGGAACTATTCTGCATGCTCCAGAAATATGACCATGTGTGAACAGGCGGCTAACATCACAGGAGTGACCTGAGACAGTGTATAGAGCGAGCCAAGCTGCAGAGAAATCCAGCTACCACAGATTGCTGTTGTTACATGAGGGAGAGAGCAGGTGGTGTGATTCACTGCAGACATATCTCATGAATGCTTCAAGCTCACAAAGAGGAGTCCAGTGCTTAGGTTAGGGGAAACTGGATTCAAACATTTGGGTTTTCTTGCCCCTTGCATTCCTACACTTGAAAGCACCTGCTATTAAGTAGCAAACTCTAGACATGTAACCTCCTGCTCCCCAGGTCTGTGAAAGGAGACCCAACACCCCAAGGAAGGTTACTATCAGACAACACTGTTCATGGATGCAAATTTGTGCAATCCAAGTGAGTGCTGGATGTATCTGAAAGATGTTGAGAAACAGACAGACACAAATCAGATAATGATTTGAAAACACAATAAAATAAATGGAGAAGAGATTAATTCAAATCTTCAATTGCTAAAAATCAGGAAAACCTTAAGCATTGATTTGAGGGCATGCAGAGACACGAAGGCAAACCAAAATAAATTAATTCAATTAAGCATCTTCTGAAAAACTGCTAGTCTTCAAAAACTGTATCACTAGTTGGGGAAGAGATACAGCTGAAGGACTTAATGAAACAAACTCCTACATTAAGCATGATTAATTCCCAAAGCCTGGCAAACACCTCCATTTTAAAACAGAGATGCAACTGTAAAATTGGGGTATTTTGAAGTATATTTTAACTAGGAAAAATATCACAGACATGAGAAACAGAAATTTGCATTGAGAGGGTCCTCTGAAGATGCCACCACCTGCTTGAAGGCCACCTGATGCCAATGCTACTGCAGGCCAACCACGAGATTGCCCAGTCTAGTCCTGAAAACCTGCCAGGTTGGAAATTCAGCAATCCTCTCTATTAGTTCTCCAAGCAGTGAGAACTGAATCAGAGTTCCAACATGAAGACCAATGCAGAAGGGACAGCATGAAGTTTTGGAATTAAGAAAGGCCATACAAACCACAGCCTGAGTTTTTGTAATTGGGGAAATAAGACAAATTTCTGTCTTATTTTTGGTGCCAGAACATGCAGTGACACAACTCTGTGCAACAGTGTCATAGAAAACAGCACACACTAAATGTAGAAGTGCCTTGTGTTAGGACTGGACTTTGTTCTTATTAAAAAAATGAAACTTCTCAAAACAATGGGCATAACTAAATCAGAAGTCATCCCCCCGATCTGGAGTCACAGAATCAAGATTAAGGAATAGATTAAGGAAGGAAAAGATGCATTTCTATACAGGTGTTGGTCGCCACAGAAATTTTGATTCTCATGTGTGAAGACTAAAGCTTTTTCATCTATTATCACATATGGAAAAGGTTCTTTAAAAGCACATTGTCAAACTTGCCAACCCACAGCATCATCAATTATCCCCTGCCAAACATATTTACAGGTCTGCGTCAAAATCATTAATTGAAGCAAGAACCCACGAAAGCAGGTCTGGAACTGAGGGACTCAGAACTGGACACAGTACTCCAGATGCACTCTGTCTTGTGCAGAGTAAAGGGGGTGAAGGACATCACTCAATCTGCTAACCACCTCCCTTCTGAGCCACCCCAGGATGCTGTTGGCCCTCTTGGCCACAAGAGCACACTGCTGGCTCATAGTCATCCTGCTGTCCACTAGGACCCCCTGGGATCTTTCTTCTACACTGCTCTCCAACAGGTCAGTCCCCAACCTATACTGGTAACTGGGGNGGTACCTGGGGTTGCTCTTGCCCAGATGGAAGACTCTACAACACCCAGCTTTGTGTCATCAGCAAACTTGCTTTAGTGCACCCTAATCCCTCATCCAAGTCATTGATGAATAGACTGAAGAAGACTGGTCCCAGTACTGAGCCTTGGGGGACTCCACTAGACTCAGGCCTCCAAGTAGACTCTGTCCCATTAACCACTACTCTCTGACTTCTATCCTGCAGTAAGTTCACAATCCACCTCACTACCCAATCATCCAGTCCACACTGCTTCAGTTTGGCTGTGAGCATACTATGTGAGACTGTGTCAAATGTCCTACTGAAGTCAAGATAGACCACATCCACTGCTCTGCCATCATCTGTCCACCTGTTGCACCATCATCTATGCCCTCATAAAAGGCTATCAGATTGGTCAAGCATGACTTCCCCTTGGTGAAACCATACTGACTGTCCCTAATGACCCCCTTGTTCCTGATGTGCCTAGAGACAGCATCCAAGACAAATTGTTCCATCACCTTTCCTGGGATGGAGGTGAGGCTGACCAGACTGTCACCTGGGTTAGCCGGGTTTTCCTTCTTACCCTTTTTGAAGATTGGAGTGACATTTGCTAACCTCCAGTCCCTAGGCACCTCTCCTGATCCCCATGACTTAGAAAAGATGACGGAGAGTGGCTTAGCAATGACTTCCGCCGTCTCCCTTAGCACATGCGGCTGCATGCCATGAGGGCCCCTGGAGTTATGTCCATCCAGTTTGCTCAACTTATCCATGACCCAGTCCTCATCAACCAAGTCAGTTCCTCTCCTGTCTCAATTTCCTCTGGAGCCTCATCAGTCTGGGCTTTGATACCAGGACAGCTCCCAGAAGTATAGACAAAGGCAAAGAAGGTGTTCAGTATGTCTGGTTTCTCTGTATCCTCTGTCTTCAGAGCACCCACCTCATTCAGCAGGGGGCCTGTATTGCTTCTAGGTTTAGTTTTACCTGCAATGTATTTGAAGAAGGGTTTTCCCCAAAGGGTTCAACCTTTAAACAATCATAACTTCCTAAATATTGGGACAATTAAAAGTGCTTCAGTACTGCAAAGAGCTCAGATGCCGATAACTGAATTTTCTTTTCTATTTCCCAATTGTAAGACATCGGTTAGTCTTCTCAAGCGTCCAAATCCTTCAGTTTAAATGCTGGCACTCATTTTAAACTTCATAAAAAAAAAGATTTAAAAAAACCCCAGCATACATCACACTTAGTTAAACTTCAGATAACGAACACTTCCACAAAACAACTTTTCCTGTTGGGTTTCTACCTGTCTATCATTTCAGTAATGTTTTAACTGCTAATTTTCAAGAAGAAAAACAGAACAATACCTGGGAGGATTTTGAGCTCTGCTTCCTCACTGTATTTGGTGGCCGCACCACTGTCAATGATGCAGCGATAGTGTCCTCCATCTGTATCAGTAGCATTGCCAATAATTAGAGGTCCACTTGGTAATTTAAATACACGATCATCCAGAATGACTGTCTGGCGATCCTTCTCCCACATCACAAATGGTGCAAGGTCAACGTTGACTTCACAGTTAAGGATTGCACTATTTCCTTTATAGACCAAGGATGATTCTGGCTGACTGGTGAACCTGGGAAGGCCTGCAAATAGGAAATGGAAGAGTGAAAATAACAAATTAATGATATTCTGAAGATTACACCACAGTTTTGAAGTCCAAGTCAAGATTCAGAAATGTACTTTCACTTGCAGCAGATCACAGGGGACCACTAGCACTCTGGAGATAGTAACAAGAGGAGTTCCTGTGTACCTTCCACTCTGAAGTTTCCAGTCTACACAGTATCTTAATTTATGTAAAGTTTTATATATAGTGCTGTAAGGTAAAAATTACGCTTTTTTCACATGCAAATATTGATTTTCCTCCTGTCAGTGTTAGCTTTTCTTCCCGTTAGGAAGTTAGGGACTCCACATAACAAACATGGTTGGGACCAGTTCCAGCCACTTCAATAGTGGCCCCATAGAGGCCACAGCTGGTGGCACTTCTGTGAATATCCAAGAAAGGGGAAACCATTGCACAACAGGAGGAAAGTATGAGGAACAGGCAGATTAGAGCAGGAACAGGGAGAGGATGGGCACCTCTGGATGTTGCCCTGGAGAGATCACAGTGGAGCAGAATGCTGAAAAACTGGGAATGAAGGCACGAAGTTGAGCCTGAAAAATGGAAAGAGGGCAGGGAGAGGTGTTTTCAGTTTTGTCTGTTTATGTACCACCCAGTTAATTTTAATTGACAAGAAATTAAACTAATTTTCCCCAAGACAGGGTTGTTTTGGCTGTTGCAGTAACTGGTGAGATCCACAAGACCTTGTGGGTTTTTTTTATCTTCTTTACCCTCCCTCCTTTGTGTGGCAGAGTGGAGCAAGACAGCAGTTGGATGAACAGTCAGTAGTCATCCAAGGTCAACCTTCCACAAGTATTTTGCACAGCTTCTCACAAGAGTGAATTACCAGATTTCAACAGAAACATCCTGGCCACCATTACTGCTCTAAGCAGTCACAGCAACAGATGCAGCATAGGGGAAGAAAGAGCATGGGCCAGGAAAAAGAAGAGTGCTGCTTGCCTTTTTCAGTGGTGTTTATTGTTATATTATCTATATGATCAGTTTTCCCTTTTTGCAGCTCACAGAGGTGATTGTGCAGTCAACACTGACACACAACAAGTCACAAAGTAAAATGTTCACCTTGTTCGCTCTTAAAACCAATATTGTTGCAGAAGCAGTCTGTTAGTACTCTTGACATATTAGCTTAGCTTTCAACAGCACAGAGCTTCAAGTATGTATCATGACTTTTTCTTTAAAGTCAGTATACTGACTGGAAACTGGCACTCAGGGTTGCACAAATGACACCACCCTAGTACAGTACATCCTCAAGCATGAGGATAGAGCCTGCCAGGAGCCTGGAACAGAAAACACAAACTCTCTTCACAAAAAATACCGCATGGTCAAGATTCCACATGAAAGAGTCTGGGGCCGTTTAGGTCAGCTCTCACCTTTTCTACTTCTTCTAGCAAGCTATGGGTGAAATCTCTTACTCATTATCCTCCACTTTCAAGTTTGACCTGACTGGAAAAATCCTCATTTATCTCTTCTGAAGGTGATTCTTCTACATTGTTTTGAATAAACACACTTGCAAATAGGTTAACCCAGTATTTTTACAAGTCTCACTTAACATTTATCTGTAAAGAATGCACTGAGAATTTAACAGTAATGTGACCAATCTTGTCTAGTTTTTAAAATTTCTTTCTTAAATACCTAGTTTAGAGTTTTGCAATTCCTTCTTCCTCTAAAAAGCGATAACAACCAACCACTCAGACCAGATATTTTAACTTGATCTTAGTATACAAAAAAAACCCTGGATGAGAAACACTGCATGGCTCTTCTGAGTGATGATGTGAAAAGGGAGTGGAGGAGTTACCTACTCCTTAGCCTCAACCTTCTAGTAAAGTCTATTACCACATGCTGCTCACCATTTATGCAGGGGTGTTGCAAATCCATCCCCTGTAGCTTTCTCTGTCATTCTATTACATGCCCTAAGAAATAATCTAACACATGATTCTTTGGTTAAATGGTACTGCCTATCATTTTCAGCTCAAATTCCTATTTACTTTCAAGGAAATCCCACAGGTTGTCCACTTGTCTTTTAAATAGTCTGGTCTCTGCTCTCCAATTTCTGTAGAAATCTTTGGAGAAGCAGCGAGAAGCTAACAGCTGATGATGTTACACACATTCAAGCTTCTCTCACTTGAATAGAAAACTTTAGTTGGATAGTAAAATTATTCATTATTAGCATCCACTTCAGTACATATTTTAATCCATACATTTCATAAAACTTTTGTGTCTATTTCTCCCCCAGAAAAACAAGTTTGAACTAGGCCAACAGCACCAACTCCAGTGCTCTGCAATCAACACCAAACACAAAAGTGATTTGAGTACACCCACAAATCACCATCTTCACATCCTACCTTAAACATGAAACCTATAGTAAAATACCAAAATCCACCAACTATCATGTTCCTCCACGTGAGAGACATATATTAATGCAGCGAGAAAATTGCTGCATAACTGCTCTCTGGTCATGGCTAACCTATTATGTGCTAGAACAAAAACCAACAACCTAAAACGTAGATAATTCAGGAGGTGGTACGAAACTAGAGATCCTGCAAGTCTTTCAGAGCAGCTGGACTAAATTCTAGCACACAGCATTTCTAACAGAGAGTTCACCTCTGTTTCATCGAGTACTTTCTTCCCTAAGTTTGGGCAAGTCCATCTCCAACTGTTACATACTCGCTTCCCTCTTGGAGTTCCATCTGGAGGCTCCTTCCAAACTTCATTCTGCCAAGAAAAAAGTTTCTAATTTCCCTTCCCAGTGTGTTTACAACCAACACCTAGATCTTTGATCTTGACTTTGTTTTGGTATTAATTATTCTGCATCTTTGGTATTTACCCATTACTCCCTCCAAGGTATTCACAGAAATAAAATTCATAGCTTCTTTCAACTTTACTTCTGCTTTGTAAATCTACAATATCAAGCCTCTTTTGCTCAGCCCCTAAAACCACTCCATCCATCTTTAAAGACTTATAATCACAGAATCTAGTCAGATCACAAAAACTCCTAAGGACAGAGGCTGCACAACCACTTGGGAGATCTGTTCTACAGTTTTTTCACTCTCTTCATGCTGCAGAATTTCATACTTAAATCAACTCAGAACTCCTCTTCCTTCAATGATCTGACCAATTCAACCTGGGAGTCCCAGATCTCCTTCCTTTGTCTGTACAACTACCACTTGTACAGTCACTGCATCAGCAACTCGGAGCACAAGTGAGAATGCTACTGGAGGACTAATCCCCCTAATCCTCTGTAATTTCTAACAGAATGCTAAACTTTAATTTAAATCCCTTATTAGTGCTACTCACTCCTTGGACAAGTCAGATACTGTATACTCTGTTGCGTACAAGTGTTCCATAAAGGTTCAATAAGCTTTATTCAAGACAGTTTCATTACTAAATGGCAATAGAATTCCAGTTCATTTTCCAGGTCATCTTAAATACCAGTAAAATCTTTATTTGATCATAGTCCATAGTGTTTTTTAAATATATTTTTTCCACCTATGCTATAATTTTGTCCTGAAGTGTAATTTTCTGTTATTCTATGATTATTTGCAGTCTGCACTACTTAAAAGCCTCCATTGTGGAGAAGGATCCTTTTGCTTTAGCCAACAGTAACCCACAAAAGAATAATGACTCATTACAAAAGGTGCTCTAAATATAACCCTTAATTACTGTTAATTCTGAGACCTGTATATAAACACAGTACCAGGTCCCAGAGGCAGCACTGCATTGGTAGAAATACTCTTTCATCTACCAGTGCAGGCAGGGTATTTCCACAAAGAGTATCTCTTTTCCTCTTCAAAATAGCGATAGATTAACTGGTAGACCCACATTCCTTCAATTGTCTATAAGGAATCACCACATAAGCAAATTCTTTCTATTTGAAGTACAAATGCACTTCAAACTATTTTTAAGGATAAATGTAAAATATTTATATTTTTTCTCAACTGTTTGTTTCCTGATGACTTCAACCAGACTACGCAAGAACACAATGAAAACCAGTTACATTTCTAATAAGCAAGCAGCACCTGCTCATCACCCACATATTGCAACGTATTCAGTTGAACATGTCACCCCATCTTTTGTAACGCAGTAATAAATGGTACTTCGGGGTTCTGATATTAAAGACAATTTTTTCACATTTGTCTGTACATTAATCATTCAGTGGCAGCACACATACATTATGTATCGATTGTAGGACACTGCAGGAAAAATACTACTGACCTAGAAGAAATGCAGGTTAATAAACTCAATTTAGGAAGGACTATTTTCCACTTGGAATGCTCTCTAAACACTGGTAGAACACACAAGCAACTTTATGATTCTCACTCTCATACAGTAGGAATTAGACTAACCACAAACTTCACATTTTTGCCAAGACAATGCAAATGAGGGTGGAGGAGAAAATTCAGTCCCCATTGCCCCCTTCCCTTTTGTCTCTCCCACACCCTGATCAAAAGACCAAAGCAATGGTAGGAATGTGAGTGAACAATATATGTAATGCAAATCTGTTCCATTCAGACAGCATTCACAGTCTAAGCATTACTAAGATTTGTGGACCATTGTCCCAATTTCTGACAAAGATGTGCCTACAAGAGCAGTAATTCCCATGCTCCTGGAAAATACAGATGGTGAAAATTCTGGCCCTAGTCTGCAGCCTTCAATGGAGCCAGTATTTCATCTCCTGTACTTTCCAAGAGGGGAAGAATTCATTACACCAAGCCAGATGCTCATCTCCTTCAATAGCCTCTCTGTAGCCATGACCAGTGACAATAATTTTCAAGGAGGCTGAAAGAGAAAACACACTTCCACAATCTTCCACAATCAGCAATTACTGAATAGCTTGGTCACATGATGAACTCTGAGTAAATGCTTGTCTTCAGCCCTAAATACTATCAGCAGCCACTGCAGATTCTTGATCACACACACTGCATGTTTATGCAATTACATGTTCATGCCATTAACTGTTTCCCAAAGCTTGTTTCAGGATTTTTCAACATCTCAATGTGCTTGGCAAATGTTTTCCCTGTTTTTTTCCCCTGACTATTTCTGTTAAAATATGGAAAAAGTAAAATACTTTAGTAGCTGCCTGTTTTTCCAGACCTGCTGTACACCTGCTATCCTGTTACCCAACGTTACACTTACCCAGGTTTCTCATAACTTACCCAAGCTGGACAAAACCGTAGTAGCATTATCTACAAACACTGCCACCCTACAGCTTTCAACATTACAACTCTTCTGCATGGAGCTGTTCTGTTCCAACACAAAGAGATTGTGAATGACAATGCAAACTGCTGATCATTTTAAGACACTGTGACTTGTTCCCTCATTCTTGTTTGCCTAACACAGTTTGACATTACACAAATCCACAACTCTATTACCACTTTATTAAAACAGTCTCTTGGGAAGTGTGAAGACTTTAGTAGGTAAAGGAGCACAGAAACATGATACCCTTTTGTTAAAATTGCTTCATCTGCTACCCTTCAGTGAAGTGGAGGATCTTAAAAATGCTACATACTTTGTTAGCACATTAGCTTCTCACTCAAACCCTGTTAAAAAATTAGTAAGTCCAACCATCTGTGGGCACTTCATTAAATTATTTGCAGCTCCTTTTCTTCTTCTTTTCTTGAATATTATTCAGCATCATTTGCTGAAGTGGCAGAGGTGTGAAACGTGTTCTAAAATACAATTTGGTTAATAAGACTTATTTCACAAATCTCACTAACAAATGGATTAGACTTTCTAATTGTAAAATGCTCATGGAGAAGTCCAGCATTACCTGAACTAAAAATAAGACCAGATGCTTCTACTCCTTTCTACCAAGGAGAAACATAAACTACCCTGTAGTTCCTCCCCTGGTGCTTAGGCAAACTAATTAACACAGACAGAGTAACCTGGTATGACCTCAGAGCTGCTTTAAAATGGCTACTGAATCAAAGATCTGAGATCCCTTCCAGGCCCAATTACCTGATGTCACTGATATGGGGAAGCTATACAGGAAAACTATGGAGATACATAGCAAAATACTGCACAAAGATGAACACAAATACACCTGTCAAAACAAGCTTCCAAAGGGAAAGTTAAAGCAAACCTGATCATGCCCTGCAGCACAGGGTTAGGTTGCATGATTTGAGATTGCCATCATCCCCTCTCAGACCTGGCTCTGAGCTTTACCACAGAACCACTAACTACAAACAAAAGTTTGTAGAGGCAAAAATTTACGAGAGTGTTTGCACCCATTTAATCAGAATCTGAATAGTCTAGAGTTTTACCTGAAAAAGCTTCCCTCAGAAATGATTTTGAACAGAATTGTTTAGATAGCCACCTCGACACACCTCGACATCCTTCCTAAACTGAGAGGCCCAGAATTGAACACAATATTCCAGGTGTGGCCTAACCAGTGCTGAGTACAGGGGGAGGATAGCCTCCCTCTCCCTGATGGCCACACCATTCTTGGCCACCTGAGCACATTGCTGACTCATGCTAAGTTTGTTGTCCACTAGTACCCCCAAGTCTCTTTCCACATGACTCTAAGAACTCCATTCCCAGCATATAGTTCTGCCTGGGGTTGTTATAACCAAAATGCAGAACCCAACACTTAGACTTGTTAAAACTCATCCTATTGGAGTTTGCCCATCTCTGCAGTCTGTCCAAGTCCCTCTGCAGGGCTCTCCTATCCTCCAACAGATCAACATGGGTCCAAGCTTGGTGTCGTCCGCAAATTTGCTCACGATGGATTCCAACCCATCATCAGTATCACCAATGACAATGTTAAACAGGACCAGACCTAACACCAACCCTTGGGAGACACCACTACCAACGGGTCACCAACTAGATGTGACAGCATTTACCACCACTCTCTGGGCTTGTCCATCCAACTAGTTTCTGACCCAGCATAGAATATTCCTGTCAAAGCCCCTGGCTGCCATCTTCGCCAGGAAAGAAATCAGAAATGAAGAAGTGATCTCTGATAAGTTATTGAAAATCTTGAAAACCCAGGACAACAAGACTAGATAACAGCCCAAATCTAAACAAAATATCCAAATTCTAGTCAGCTGATATAAAGAAGAGCCTATTTAATTCTTCCAGAAATTAAATGGAAAAAAGAGTGAAGATTTTGAAAAATACCGAGGATGCTGATGACCACCATAAACTGCAAGAGAGTTAAAGGTGGGTGAGATAATCACCAGCGCAGAGTGCTCCATGAAATGGCATAGGAATACAGACAAAATAATCCTTTTGCTAAAGGAGATGAAATAACAGCGCCACTAAAATCAGAGACAGGGCTTGCAATTAAAGGGCCAAAGAACAGAAAAGCTCCAACATCAACAGCCGCAGCTCAAGGCAGCAAGAACACAATGAATTTGATCTATACAGACATTGAGAAACATGGTAATTAGACATTTCTAATACTGTAGAAGATGAACTGGGGGCATGCAAACTATGGGAAAATTTATTTGGTACTGTTGAAGATTGTTCTAATAGTGAGGATGATGACGAAAGCACTGTGGGATTTTAAGAGAAGACCTTAAGATAAGGCATACAGATTGCCTCATCATTTCAGAAACCTCAGGTCTTGATCAATAGACTGACTGAAAAAAAAAATACAGGCTCACAATTACTCTTTCTAAAACAAAATCAATAGCCATAACAAAAGAACAATAAGATCCAAGGATTCTGGTGAAAGAAAAGAGCTTGACAGGTTAAATAATTTTAGATCCAGGCAAGGCTATCAATTGCGAAAGCTGACGTGAACAAGCTATTCAAAGAAGATGAATGCCCAGAGAAGACTGTCATGATAAATTTATCAAGAAACTGGAAGAAAAGAAAGATCAGAAAAAACTTTTGCAGGCAACTCTATAGACAGTGACAGAGACAGCTGGTACCTGACAACAGTCATTTAGAGAGAGGAAATATCCTAAACAATTTAACTGAGAAATATTCTGAATCCACGAATAGCAAAGAAACCCTTCAAAAACAGAGTGCTTTAAGACTGACATAACAGAAGACATAAATACAAAGGAAAAAGAACTTCCACAGACACAAACACTTAGCTGAAAACGATGGTGTCTAGAGACAAGACAGCAGCATGGCAGAAAGGAAGAGAAATACTAGAAGGAGCAAAACTAGTGAATTAGTCAACAAAAAAGTAGATCACTCTAAGGGATCTAGTGAAAAACAGTTAAGATGTGGATTGTCACACCAGTGACTCCTATATCCATGCAACCAGATGCTAGCAATTAAGCTCATTGTATCAGAGAGATGGTATTTTAAAGGTCTCCATAATGAAGCCTTTCCTTTCTTTATTTGTAACATGTTCAGTTTAAGAACTGTCACAGAAGAGCAGACTGATGGTGCAGCTGATCCAGGAATGTGGCTTCAGAAGCTCTTAGAGAACGAAGAGCAACACCTCAGCAGAAACCTATAAATTACCTGGAAACATTTCCCCATGCTCTCCTCAAAATTAGGGGTTCATACACACAAATAACTAGGAGTTTCTGGATTTTTAAATAATTTTAAACAAAACACATCCAGTTAAGAACAGAGGTTGCACATGTAGCTCTCACATGTCTGACAGTTGGGGATTTAGTGAACAATCTCTGTGAAAACTTGTCCAACAGAATTACAAAAGGGATTGCTGGTGCTGACGTGCAGAATGTAAGTAAGGAAAAATACATACTTGAGTGAAAATAGTAACAGAGGCTAAAGCTAATGTAAATAAAGTTCATGCAGCTTTCCTCTTCAGAGCTGTTGAAGAATCATCAATATGCTCCCCCTTTCTACTTCTGGAGCACCATGCAGAATCACCCACCAACAGATCATCTCCTGTAAACCCAAGCGATTTTTGAGGTCTGGCACTGAAGCTCTTTTTCACACAATTCAGGCTTTTTTAGAGACTCATTATATTGTCTTCCATATTCTCAAAAGCAAAGATCAAGATTTGAATGTATGCTGGAAAAAACTTTATTTTTTTAAGGTTTACCGTAAGTTGACCTTATTTTTTTAAGTTCATTTTAACATAAAGACAACTTTGTCCATTAACCAAAATACACATAGGATACTTCTGATACAAATTACAGGCCTTAATGTAAGTTGTAAACTGATAACACCTGATCTTCTTGTTTTATAATGACAAGGAATGTTGCACTTGAGATAATGCCTAATTAAGAAAACCTTAATGAATGACCACAGAGTTTAAACACTTGTTTGCTGTTCAAAATCAAGACTTGCTACCACAAGCATCTCAAAAAAGGGAGTACAGCAGGGTGGGAGATTTGCACCATATGCAGCTGGAACAGCTGTGGTTTCACCAGTTTGGATCCCTCAGTATGGGATCTCTTACTGCACTAGACATTAACTAGGAAATGCATAGCAGCTCATTTTCCCCAAACAGTGGCAATAAATTATTACTAAGGAAAAAAGTTCTGGCATGAGTTACAGATCCTGCAGCTGCCAAAGAGGAATCCTCATGCTTCAAGTAGCGCAAGTAAGCTTTAACTGACTTACTGACCCAAGCAATTGGGGCAGGGTCAGTATTAGTCAAAATAGGCTGCTTCATTTTATTCAATATTAGGTTTAATAAATGAGGAACAAAAAGGATTAAGAAAATGTACATTTTTAAACTGAAACAGTGGGTTTAATATCATTCAACTAGCAGATTAGAAACTCTTCACTTAGTCTATTACTTGATCATTAGATTTCAATGAAGAGTTTAAAAACCAGAATGTTGAAAATTCTCCTGCTGTGGGCTTTCACCATAGATTAGAATCACCAGTTGAGCTGCAGCCCAAAGGCACAGCAACCTGTTGGAGATGCAGCAAGAAGCTGTCCGATAGTAAGTGAGAATGTGGTCTGCTGCCTTCATATGAGTCATTGGAGGCAGCACTCTAAAATGCAGAATAAATTAACTGGATAGACAAGAACTTCTTGAATTCAGGAAATAATGTGTGTATACATCACAACTGACCAACTGCTGCCCAAGAGGGAACAAAACCTGAGTCAGAAGCAACACCTCCTCTGCCTCAAAGCCTGGAGAAGTTCCTACGCTGGTATCCTCTGACACTTTCAGTCCACATATAAAACTTATTCTCACCTCCCAATTTTCTACAGTTACCATTTAAAAAAAAGAGAAAATGTCAACCAAGACGATTAACTTATTTTTCCTAACCTTGTTCTGTACATTTTTATAATAGTTTGGAATATGGACCTCTGCTTTCAGTCCAAGTACTCATACAGATCAGTTTAACATCTTAGATTTATTCCTGTTTTAACTAGTCAAACAAGGTTGAAGATTTATTAAATGTCTTCCTTCTGACCTTCTTCCTAAGAGCTGACAGAAACGGTCCAAACTGCAGTTTTGTTAGAACCCCTTTCTCATTGTCATTGACAAGAAACGCACTTGATCTAAGCCAACTTCCGAAAAATACAGATGCTTTTTTCACAGAAAATGTATTTTCTCAAAGGAAACTTTATCATTCATGTCACTTATGTCACTTACTTCTACTGGCTAAGTGTTCTTAAGTACCCTCTACTGATGTATCTATGCCTTTTTTTTTCCCCCCCAAATGCAAG
>VZRI01005675.1:93805-155052 GCA_013397515.1 Upupa epops | reverse complement strand
CCCCCCCCCAGGAATGTCCTGGATAATCATTTCTTGGCCAAAACTACAAACCTACAGTACATCAACCAAAAACTGTAATGGACACAGAATTACTGATTTCCACATGGTGTTCTCTCAGAGCACTCATTTACAGCAGCTTTAAAAAGTAAAACTCTCCATTTATTGAGGAGAAATTCTTTATGAGCCCATTGAGAAAAAGGCAAAGCATGGTGATCTTCTTGAGACTATTTAATGAGTGATAAAAGCAGGATTAGCCATCAGCATCTTCTGGCTCCTAACTCAATTAATTCCTCCAAGCTCCATCATATGAAATACCACAGGAACTGTTCATCAAAGCCTGCCATAATTCATGCAGTTATAAAAGCAGCTCTTCCAGTCATCTATTTGGAAGCCCAAAGCTAGACATTTTCCAGATGCAAATGAACCTTAAAAAGGCAATCTAGTCAGCCACAATGGGAACAGTTTCTCTGGTCAAGTTCATTCTCTGCACCCAATGTAACCCTGGATGCATTTAAAAGTTGTGTCAATGTGGTGCTTAAGGACATGGTTCCATGGTGGGCTTGGTACAGTTGGGTTAATGGTTGGACTCTGATCTTACAGGTCCATCCAAAGCTCTATGATACTATGAAAGTGGTGATGTAGTGCACATAATGTGATACAACTGCAGCACATTCCAGTATTACACAGCTCTGTTACCAGTAGCTGCACATGCAAGAACAGGAAATCTAGACAGGTTTTGGTGTTTGTCTTCAACACTTGAAGCTTTCACCCTGACAGCTGTCAGAATTACTCTAGAATATTGAACCCTTTTAGGGTTTTGACATTACACAACAGGAATATTTCTTAACAGAAGTGATTTGCCTATATTTTTGTCTAGAAATAATTACAAAATGAAGGTTCTAAAAAGAAAACTAATATGGATATTTAAAAAAGCAATAGCAACAATGATCTTTAATCAAAGTGAGGGGGAAAAATTGAAGGTCCCAAGTCATCACCAAGTGCTTTTGGCTAAGGTTGCTTTAATGAACCTTAGCCACACCTGAAGTTAGTACCAAGGCAGTAACTGAATTACCTCAACACAATAGTTTTATTGTAATTTACCTTATCATAATGAAAAATTTAGTGAACAGTCTTTAAATGGATCTATAGAACTGATCAGTCCATATGAGGAAGCCCATACCCACTGTCATGCCTCAAACCTGAGACTTTAGTGTATCTGTTCTCTCAATAAAAGCCTAGTAAAGTGACTGGGAAGAAAGATTTCATGAATATTTTTAAGCCAGGACCATCACATGTTTTACTGAAATATATACAAACTTATTTTTCCAAGACCAATTGCAGCCACAGTTCCCCAAAATTCTGTAACTTTTTTAAAAAATCTGGTTTTTTTATGAGCTAATCCAACCTTGTGTCCTTCTTCAGATCTAACTAGCACTTAAGTATCAACGAGAGATTTGCATTTCAAAAGCCAATTACAAAAAACATACTGTAGCCACGCATTGATTAAAAAGCGTTGTGGCTTTACATAAATCAGGCAGTTCCTTTGACTTTCCTGGTTTAAATTCAGCACGATAATGGCAAACCTCTATATGTTGCATGAACTATAAAACCACCTGCCCCTACCACCATGATGTTTGCGTAGTCGTATTCTGAATCCAAAGAGAGTAAGCCAAACCACTTTGGAAAAGGAATTAATGATTTTGCAAATACAGTTTAAAGCATATAACCTGCATATGTTGGCACAGCAGTGCACATTTTCCAGTTACAGTGTGTTCTTCACTGTGTAGTACTCGATAGTAACTTCTGACTTGTTCTTTGAATCACATGAGAAACCAGATTAAGGAAGGAAAAGATGCATTTCTATACAGGTGTTGGTCGCCACAGAAATTTTGATTCTCATGTGTGAAGACTAAAGCTTTTTCATCTATTATCACATATGGAAAAGGTTCTTTAAAAGCACATTGTCAAACTTGCCAACCCACAGCATCATCACTTATCCCCTGCCACACATATTTACAGGTCTGTGTTAAAATCATAAATTGAAGCAAGAACTCAAGAAAGCAGGTCTGGAACATAAAGCACTCAGTCACTGTCTGTGCAATCTACACTTAGGTACTGACTGTGTCTTTGGGTTGTCTTTGCCATGTGACAGCTGACTAAGCCCCTCAGTCACCTTGCAATACCCTGTGTTATCAATACCAGTCAGCCATGAAAATAAAAAACCTTCAGTTTACAATCTTCCAAAATTCTAGATACATCAAAATAATATCATAGAATCATTAGGGATTGGAAGTGACCTCGAAAGATCATCTAGTCCAATCCCCCTGCCACAGCAGGATCACCTAGACCAAGTTGCACAGGAAGACATCCAGGTAGGTCTTCAACGACTCCAGAGAAGAAGACTCCACAACCCAGCTGGGCAGCCTGTTCCAAGGCTCCAGTACCTTCACTTGGAAGAAGTTTCTGCTGATATTTATACGGAACCTCTTCTGTTCCAGCTTGCACCCACTGCCCCTTGTCCTATCACTAGATGACCTTGAGAAGAGCCTGGCTCCATCCTCCTGACACCCACCCCTCACATATTTATAGATGTTAATGAGATCACCCCTCAGTCTCCTCTTCTCCAAGCTAAAAAGACCCAGCTCCCTTAGCCTTTCCTCATAAGGGAGGTGTTCTACTTCCTTCATCATCTTTGTTCCTCTAAGCTGGACACCCTCCAGCAGCTCTGTGTCCTTCTGGAACTGAGGGACCCAGAATTGGACACAATACTCCAGATGCGGTCTCACTATTGCAGAGCAGAGGGGGAGAAGAGTCTCTCTAGATCTGCTAACATTTCCCTTCTGAGCCACCCCAGGATGCTGTTGGCCCTCTTGGCCACAAGAGCACACTGCTGGTTCATAGTCATCCTGCTGTCCACTAGGAACCCCCAGGGCCCTTCCTCCTACACTGCTCTCCAACAGGTCAGTCCTCAACCTACACTGGTAACTGGGGTTGTTTTTGCCCAGATGCAAGACTCTACATTTATCCTTGTTGTACCTCAGCAACCTTGTTGTACCTCCAACTAGACTCTGTCCCATTAACCACTACTCTCTGGCTTCTATCCTGCAGCCAGTTCACAATCCACCTCACTACCCAATCATCCAGTCCACACTGCCTCAGTTTGGCTGCAAGGATGCTATGTGAGACTGGGTCAAATGCCTTACTGAAGTGAAGACAGACCACATCCACTGCTCTGCCATCATCTATCCACCTGGTTATGCCCTCATAAAAGGCTATCAGGTTGGTCAAGCATGATTTTCCCTTGGTGAAGCCATAATGACTGTCCCTAATGACCCTCTTGTCCTTGATGTGCCTAGAGACAGCTTCCAGGACGAATTGTTCCATCACCTTTCCTGGGATGGAGGTGAGGCTGACTGGTCTATAGTTACCTGATAATGTATATAAAGTCCTTCAAATAATTTGAGAAGTTTACTGAAATGTATCAGCCTGGCAGAGTCACTTCTGGTAGATCACTGAGCTGTTAGGGAAATGAGAGCAGTTCTAGAGCTAAAAACTCAAATTTCTCATTCATATCCATGATGGAAGATGGCCTGTTTTCTACTGTGGTTTTTTTTTTTGGCTCTGGCCTATATTACTCCCCATAATTTGTCATTCCCATGCAATGAAGTTACCTAATGATTAAACAGCAGTTAAAAATCACAAGCTATGCTTCATAACATTCTGTTTTGTTAAAGAGATCAACTCCAGCTTTCACAGGTACCATATGAATTCAACATATAATCGCTCAATTAAGAGAATTAGGTGCCTCAGCCCATTGTTACCTGGAGTCCAAGACGAGTTTCCTATGCTAACTAGCCCCACGCTGATTGCAGCAAATGGCCAGGGTTGGGGGGAAGTAAGAAATATTAAAAACCAGTGATAAAACAGTGATTCAAACAAGGTCAATAAAAGCTATACAATTAAAATAAAATTTAAATGTTTTTTCCATCTCTTATTCCAAAGCCTTCAACAACCAAAGCTGCCCTCCCCCCAGCTATGGGATTAAACTCTATGTAGTCTCCCAGTGCTCTTGGCACTTCACTGAAGTAGTAAATAGGTTTTCATGCACCTACCATGGAGAAATCTTCAGGAACAGAACCACTTATGCACACCGCAGCCAGAGGATGCTCTTGCACAGATTTCTAATTGAAGGGGATGGCATAAGGCCATACAGAATATGTAGCAAAAGCACTTCTGAACAAAAAAATCTCATTTTTATTGCCTGGAATTGACCAGTAATTTTCTACTACAGCCGTTAGGCCAAGAAGAGACAAAAGGGGCAGCTGTCTGTGTGGTAAACACCTGCATTGTCCTGGGTTCTGCTGCACTTGTTCAGTTTTCTAGCAAAGATTTTTTGTAAACAAAACTCACCAGGATTATGGTTTTGGTTTGGGTTGTTGTGGTTTTCTTGTAAAATACTAAAAGGCTCTTTAAGATTCCATCATTTTAAAAGCTATCCATTAAAACCTTACCTACTGACACGGGAAAAGTGAATTACAAAATTTTTAAGACATTTTGTATTACCTTCATTTTTAACCCCATTAACCTTACCTAATGATCACATAGAGCGGAATGATAACAGAAGCAAGGCACTGAATGATCTCATGTGGAACACAGCAGAATTAATCATGACAGCAGCAACGTAACAAGGTGGTAATTTGCCTCAGATAAGTGTGTGCGAACTGCTTTTATTGTCCTCATCGACAAGAAATTTAGAAATGTATTTCCCATTCAAGGCTCTGAAAGTCACTCCTTTAAGGTATAAAACTCCATTTTTTTTATTTTTGACATTTCTGATGTTCCACAACAATGCTACAAGCTAACTTAATAGAAACAACACCAGAATATAAATGACAGTATGCAGCAGCTCTGGGAGAGGCTGTAGCAGTAGTCAGGAAGAATTCATTACCTCGAGACATTTATTAAGCAAAGAAGAAAAAACTGTTTGAAAAAGGCTGGCAAACATCATTAGAGAAACAAAGGAAAATTGCTTCACAGCCTTTTTTTTTTTTAGTTGCACTGCCTTAGTTTACCTTTTTTCTCCCCTGCTTGGTTTTTGAAGTCTTAATATAAGTAGTTAGAAGGCTCTTCCAGCTATATTTTTTGTAAAACACAAAAAATCCGACACTCCCAAATCCCGAGACCTAAGTAACAACATTCAGAGAGCAGATCACTTTCTCCAGTCATATTCTTTATGTGCAAACTTCTCTTGCTTACTGCTATCTACACCCCATGTAAGAGCAATTATACAGTCTTGTCTAAAGGTTACCTCAAACACAGAAGGTAAAATTATGGCTGGATTTCATAATGTCTGTCAGGAAAATTTTAAGCATTCTGTTGCTTGGTTCTTTCCAGACTTCTTTGTTCACACCTGACACTCAAGGAACAAAAATAGGGAATTTTCTTTAGGGATTGTACAGATTTTCAGCTTCTGGGAGCTTCCCAAACATTTCATGACAGAGCACAAATAAAACTCAATATATAAGCAGGGAGAGTTATTTTATGGGTGGTTGTACATGAAGAAAGCAGAACCCTACTACTTTTCCCCCTTCTAAGCTGTGATAAGCTTCGTTGTGATCACATGTACTGATACTTGTTATTTTAATCTATCCACTGCAGTTTTCCTGATCTTTGGCATTTCCTGAGAAATACCCACACACAAAATTGCTTAGATGAATAACCTGTATGAAAACTTTCAGCTAGGAAAATGGGAGATACAGTCCAAGGTTGACTGATAACTGATTAAACTCTTTCCTCCTTCCTTAGAAAGCACCTTCCCCTGCAAGGGCAGAGCATGCAACTATGTTATCATGCTGTTACACTGAACATGAAAAAAAAATACTGACCTGCCACTGTTAGCTTTGCTGTTCTGCTGATAATGGTTCCCAGGCTTTCCACAGTTGCCACACATTGATAATATCCTTCATCGGGTTTATTATGTTTGGAATGCACCACACTGTTTATTAATAAAGATCCATCTGGTAGCAACTGGCGACGGTCATCTGACACCAAGCTCAGAAAAGTCCCATCTTTTTTCCATTCAATTTTTGGAGATGTTTCACAATAAGCTGAACAGTTCATGACAACAGAAGCTCCACGAACTGACAGAATGTCCGTTGGCTCCACCAGGAAGTAAAAAGGAGTGAAGGTTCTCACAAGGGATCCTGTAAAACACAAAGCACCACACTCTGGGGTTAGCAATCCTATGTATTTTAAACATTAAACACATCCTCACTTCTAAAATTGTGATGAGCACAAGAGCTATGACCACCTGCAGTACAGTCCCTGAACATATCAGAAATTGCTTTGACTATATGACAGTATATTCTGCTTTGACTATTTACACCGATGGACTTCTAAATTCAAAGTGGATTTCATCCCTAAAATGTTTTTGTCTGCTCTTGTGGCAATCAATATAGTTAATTGTCCTGAGCAATCCACTGCAGACAGACATCTGCATCAGCAAAACTTATGCAAATAAATATGTGCTCAAGTACCGCATCAACAGAAAACGTGAGGTATTCCTAAGGCTCTTCTCTTGGCCTTCTGTAGGTCGGGTGCCATAGCACAGCAGCATGGTAATTGGCTTTGTATAATAAAGATTAAGAAACATTAAGAATAATTCAGCCCCCAAGAGAAAGAGAGTCTCTAATTCTGAGCTTAACTCATCTTGCAAGTGTCAGAAAACATTTTTTACTTCCATTCTAGCTCAGGACAAACAGGACTGCTTTTCCAATTTATGTATTCCCAAAAGAGTTCTATAATTAAAATCTACTTTGCATTAAGAAGTGAATTGTAATTACTTTATTTCTGCTGTATTTGGTCAAGCAGAAAGATTGTGTGTCAATATCACTTTGACTTGTCTTAAACTAATCATCCATAGAAAACAGAAAAGAAGAAAAATGCTTCCAGGGAAGAACAGTGTAATGTTGGCTTGAGAAAACGGGGTCTTTGGTTTTAAAGTCAAGAAAAAGGGTAAAAACACAATTACAAACACAAAATGAAGCTTCTATCACATAAACAGCACCCTTCAGAAAAGGCCATAAAAATACCCATCTCAAAGCCGCTTCATCTTTGAGTCAGGCCAATAATGAAAAGCTTAAGGCTTTTAAGCTTTTGTTAAGACTATTTTGAAGAGCAATATGCATTTAATAACAGGATTTGTTTCATTAAGGCACAGAATAATTATGAAGCTTCTGTTTTTAGAAAAAGTACAAATATGAGGGAACTCTTCACATGTAAATAAAAAAGTATCCTGAAAGAGTTTAGCTTCTTCAACTGTTCAGTTGGGGTTGTTGGGTTTTGTAAAAATATTTTACTTTCTAATATAGTCTTAATTAACAATTGCACATGATTCCCTCTATCACTGAATTGCACAGAAAGTCTCTCATTTCCAACAAACCTCAGGCTTCCCCCTGCAGAGGGACTCCAGCCTTCCTGCACAAAGCCTATTGTTTTTGCAGCCTGGAATTCACAGACACTTGAAGATAAGGCAGAAAGCAGGATGCAACAGAAACTACAAATAAATTATGCTCCCGTAGTTTGCATCATTCAAATATTCTTCCTTCAAGAATTCAAGAGGAAATAAGGAGAAAACGCATAAAAAGAGTGGAGTTTCCCTAATGCCTGTAATAGTCCCAAGCTGGAGACCTGTTGTATTGGTGTCCAAATCCATGACATAAATAAAGCAAAAAAAAATTAAACAATGTCTAGGTGCTGCTGCTGTTCCTTTGCTTCATACAGTCATACCTATGTGTGCACATACTCTGTGTGCAGAGCACTGAGGTTCAGTTTAAAACACCATATGGCAGAAGAGAAATAAGAGACACAAGCAACATCAAAGTACTTTAGTTTAATACTTTAATTTTATTAGAATAAATTCTTCCATTTTTCCAAGAACATAAAGATATTTTTTAAAAGTAATGGTTCAGCTCTATCGTCCCTGGGTTCTCCAAGAAAAAGCTTTCTACCCAACCTAACAACATCTTTCCCCTCATTTACAACCTTCCTTAGGTTTTCCAGTACAGACCCAGACCCCAACTAGAACAAAATAAAAACACTTGAGTTTTGTTTTTCTGTGCCTTTCTCTGGCTTTTCAGGTAAAACTGACGAAACCCTTGAAAATCATAGAATCATTAGGGATCAGAAGGGACCTCAAAAGATCATCCAGTCCAATGGGAGGACAGCACTTTGCAGTTAGGGGTTCTGCAGAAGTGGTGGTGGGCTACAGCCACACACCAACCAAAGCACCCACCTAAGCCCTGTTTCACTGTGACAAGACTTTGTACATATGCAGGACATTAATAAACTCCTATTTCTGCCATCAAGGCATCTTGACCACTACTGATCATTCAGTTAAATTATACCAAATGATTCAGGGCAGAATTGGTGTATTTTATGAAGGGAATCCTTTCCCCACCCGTATCTCTGGGGAGGAGAGTGTATGTACATGGGTATATAAGCATCAGTGGCTTGAGGGGTGCTAATATTAACCAAGAAACTTACATAAAAGCAAGGTTATCTTCCAGATCGAAAGCAGGTGCAATTAAGTCTTGCTCAGTCCCAACAGACCACCTTTGTTGGGACTACCAAGGAGTATTGCCATGATTTAACCACATTTTGGCACTGCGGGTATAGAGAACAGGTTGCTCATCATTGACGTGATCATTTCACATGGTTTGAAGCTCATTTCCTTATAAAGGGATGGCAGTGGTTGAGGAAAGAATAAGGATGTCATGGTTTTTTTCTATGAAAGTTTTTAAACTACTAAAGAAATTGGAATGGTCTGGAAAACACTGATGATTCAAATTAACCCTCCTACCCACATTACCTGCTAAAAGTAGTGGGTGGGGGGGAAAGTCTGTTCATTCACCCAGCAGTTTTTCCAGGAACTGAAGCCAAGCTGACTGTATTCATACAGACCCAGTTTCTCCTCCCATTTAAATAACTTTGGGTTGTTCCAGTCCTTGTAGCTCTTCTCAAACAAAATAAACCAACAGTTCTGAAATTGTTTCAGCAAAGATGAAACTAATCATAGAAAATAATTAACACTGCAGGACATCCAACTGCTCCTTGCTAAGCCAGTTGAGCTCCTATTCTCTCAGAAGGAGAACGAAGGACCATAAGCATGCGCCTCTTCTTGCTTTAAAAAGACCCATTTCCTTAAAAAGAAATCCAAAAGAAATCCAAGCCTTCCTTCAGGTTTTATGTGCTGCTACCATGCCTACTGCAGGGTTACTTTCATTTTTCATTAGCTGCATCGCATTTGGTGCAGCAGTACATCTTTAACAAGGCTTTGAGCAAGGAAATGCCTGGAATGCTAAGTGAAAAGCAGCTGCACAAGCGGGAAGAATTTCCCCTTCGTTACCCAGTTCATTTTTGAAAGGCAGAAGGACTCCAGTATTCAGCTTAAATGACTCAAGTGTTCACTTTAACAATTGCCTGACACAGGCTCCTCAGAAATTGCAGCATTTAGGAAAATAACTTCAGGGAAAACCAGCCTGACCCAAGTTCTACTTAGTACCTTGCAACTACATCAAACCATCACAAAGTAGCACGTATCAAAAATGCCTCTTTTCTCAGTGCTTCATACTCAACTTTAATCCAGCACTGCCATCAAAATTATTTGGTGGTGTTTTCCTGACAACCACCAACTGCTGACCACTTTTGGATGGAAGCCACTGGTTTTTTTTTTCATACAAGAACCACTGTATGAAGCCCAGGTGTAATTTCAGCAGGACTTTTTCACAGAATCACAGAATTATTGAGGCTGGAAAAGACCTCTGAGATCATCAAGGCCAGCCTATGACCTAATATCGCCACAATCAGACAGACTCTGGCACTAGGTGCCACATCCAGTCTTTTCTTAAATACCTCCAGGGACAAAGACTTCACCAGTCCACCACCTCTTTGGGCAGTCCATTCCAATGTCTGTTCACCCTTTCCTTGAGGAAGTGCTTCCTATTATCCAACTTAACATTCCCCTGGTGCAGATTTAGACTCTGCTCTCTCATCCTGTTGCTAGTTGCCTGGGAGAAGAGCCCATGCCCCACCTGAGTTACAGAGAGTCATAAGGTCCCATCTGTCCATCCATCCTGTCCCTTCAGGTCTCTTCTCCAGGCTAAACAACCCCAGCTCCCTCAGCCTCTCCTTATAAGACTTTCCCTCCAGACACTTCCTCAGCCTTGTTGCTCTTCCGGACCCACCCCAGCACCTCAACCTCTTTTTTTGCAGTGAGTGCCCCAGAACTGCCTCCAGCACTCACGATAAACTGAGGTAACCAAATCAATTTTCATCAGAAATACTGTCATGGATTGAGGCTGGACATGCCATGAGATGAGTGACTGCCACTCTATGTTAGCCCCTCCCCCTTCCCAAAAAAGGGGAGAAAAAGAGGAATAAGGGAGTAGTTGGAAAACTACAACTTTAATGTAAAACAATGATAATATGAGATACATAGAAAACCAGTACCATAGCCAACCCCCCTTCTGGCAACTACATCGATGTTACCACTAATGCAGATGCTGGGCAAATCCTAGACTGGACTAAACAGCAGACAGGAACTGAACGCAGGAGCTGGATTCAGGAATTCACGGACTAGCATCAAAGGCAAAATTGTCCTCTTCGGACACCAACCATTTGAGAAGATGGGCAAAGAGGGCAAGATGGCACCATAAAATCATTAAGGTTGGAAGAGACCTCAAAGATCAAATCCAACCACCAAACCAATGCCATCCTGCCCACCAAACCATGTTCCCTACTGTCACATCTATGTGCTTTTTGAACACTTCTAGGGATGGCAACACGACCACTTCCCTGGGCAGCCTGTTCCACTGAATAATTGATCACTCTTTCAGTGAAGGAATTTTTCCTAATGTCCAATCTAAACATTCCCTGGGGCAACTTGAGGCCATTTCACTCATGGCCTAGGAAGAACCAAGAGGGACAAAGAGTGCCATCATAGTGTGATCTTTGACCAGGTGATTCCACCAGGACTCAAACCCAGGAATTTCTGTGTGTAAAGCAGACTGTTTATGTGTCACAATGCAACAGTTGGAAACATCTTCCCATAATCTTATTCACCCAGAAGAATTCCTGGAATCTGGAAGTGTGTTTGCTCTTGGGCTTACAGACCCCATCTTTGTTTCTCTCATATGTGTTGCGAGAGCTCTTTTCTGTCTTGCACACCT
Source organism: Upupa epops (assembly GCA_013397515.1). Taxonomy (NCBI): domain Eukaryota; kingdom Metazoa; phylum Chordata; class Aves; order Bucerotiformes; family Upupidae; genus Upupa; species Upupa epops. The sequence continues at coordinate 143,824 of VZRI01005675.1, read as the reverse complement.
TGTGAAAGATGATTAATTCTCAACCCTTTTCTCCCTCTACATATCTCTAACACTATTACTATCTTCACATCATTTTAGTGGTGTAAGCACAACATATCCACATCAGGGGAGGAAAAAAGGAGGGGGGGGAGGGGTGTGGTGTGTGTGTGAAAGAAGCTGGGGCATAGGCCCTCAGCCACAGTTCTGTCTTTAAATCTTTTCTTTACTCTCTGTCAGTGAATTTCTTATCATTCTTTACTGTATCATGTGTTCCTGTTTTTTTGGTGTGTTTCAGTGACCCTGAGAAATCCAAAGCAGCACAATATAATCCTAAACTAGGAGAAGTGCTGACCATTGTGCACCCTCAGCTTTATGCCCAATAAAACATCTGTGGGATGGAATAGTCTGCTGGTCAGTTTACAGTCACCTGTGCCATCTGCTCTTCCCTGCAGGTGTAGCCTCCCACTTACTGAACCCCAACACGGCAAAAAACATTTAGCACTACCTTTGGTCTGTGTAGGCCAAGTCCAAGCAAGGGTCTTTCTGTATCCCAGCTCCTGGTAGTAACTGTAACCATCAAGCATTACCTCCACTGTTAACTGCAGAAATAGCAGATAGTCAGAAGAGACTGAGCTGAAAAGTAAAATCACTGAACAGAATTAGTGCTGGTTTAATTCAAACCAGCACAGTCCACAAGGATTCAGTCATTAGGAGTCATAACAAGACTTTGATGAAACTTTTAGATGAGGAAAGATGTGTCAATGAGGGGATGGTACTGGTCCTTTTAAGTCAGATTCCAAAGCTACTTAAGAGTACATCTGCAACACCCTTGAAAATTGACATTTAAAATAGAAGCATCTGACAAAACCCTCATCAGACAGACAGGAACCTTTATAAAAGCACTTTTTCTGTATTGTGAGTCAATTATAAAAAAAATCCAAGCTCTCCTGCCACAGGATTGAACTTCTAAAAGGTTTCTCACTGGAGTTCAATTAACATTCCCAAGGCCCCTGTAATCCTAAAAACAGTATGTCATTCCCAGCCTAATCTTTATCATTAAAAAAAGGTGTCTCCAAAAAATAGCCAAATGTATTTTAACTGAAGATGTTACAAACTCTTTTCTTTGCAAACTGCTGGCAAAAGCTCACTATGAACTTGTTTTGTGGTTGTGTTATAATATTTATTGCTAAGGAGCACATTAGCTGTGCGATAAACTGCTATGTGCATTAATCTCTAAAAATTTAAGTAGTAGCAGGCAGATAATGATTTTTAACTTAACAACTTTGGGAACATTCTGTACTACCCAATACACAGCAAGTATGTAATGATAGTACCATATACCACAACAGACTGGATGTTTAGACAAAGATATATTTTCTGCTTCATATTATGTTTTCCCTTAATAGAGACCAAATTAATTGGCACAGGCAACATACATGGGCCAAAAACTTTTTGGATTGTATTGGTTTTAAGCACATTCAGTCATAGACATGAAGGTTGACAGGTTCACTTGTACCGAAAAAGGAAGGCCAAACTGTCTAAACTGCACTCTCTAAATGCCATCTGATCTGTCTCTTTGCAGACTCTAAAATCTGTAAATTATGGGACAAAAACTATAATAGACAGCAAGAAAGAAAAGAACAAGTGTAAAGAACTACCCTTGACTGCAGTTGTACAATACAAATCCTGCTAGTACTTTAATAATTCCAGCAGTAGGAGAGCAAGTGATGGAACAGAATAAGTAAAGCCAGGTATAAATCTAGACTTTCCCAGACTTAGTAGATTCCTTTCTCCTTCAGCACAAGCAGTTTTCCCCTTTTCATGATTTAATACACTACAACAAAGTTATTTATCAAAAAGAATAACTTGTCTTCACTCCCGTGTCATTAAGCATTGTGAGCTCGCAATGAAGGGACATTCCTGTCCTTTTCTTCAGTTGTGTCAGCCCTGTGTGCAGGTGCTTTCTTACAACAGAAGCCAAGCAGACAATACTGATGGAATATTAATAGTCTGGGATACCACCAGAAAACCTGCATCCTCCATCATTCTCCTCAATGAAATGGTCAGCTTAGAGACATTACTCTTTATGGCCCATTGTGAAGACCACTTATCGAGCATCAAGAGGCCTACATGCAGTCTGTCATCACCAAGCAGACAGCAACTTCCAGCAATAAGGAACTCTGCTCTGCCTTTTGGCAATTGTGTTTTTCAAAAAGCAGCCAACTAGAAAAATAAGAGGATCAAAAACCTGGGGTATTTCTGCATATGATTCTCTAATGGTTTAATGTTAATGCATGAAGGTTTTTTACACTATCTACTAAACAAGAACACTGAAGTCAACGCAGACACAGGATTTGATGTAACAAATACATGTTTGAAGACTAGGCTTTCAGTAACCTAAGAATATCCTTGCCTTTGAGACAGCATAGCCCATAAACAAAGAACAAACTCAAGCAAAGCAAGCTATGTTTTTTAATGCTGTTTTTACCACTTCCATTGAATCACAGAATGGCAGGAGTTAGAATGGGATCTCTGGTGATCATCTAGTCTAACAACCCTGCCAGAGCAGACCACATGGGGCTGCATTGGGTTTTGAAGATCTCCAGAGATGGAGACTCCACAAGCTCTCTGCTCCATCAACCTCACTGTAAAAAAGTCTTATGGTCAAACAAAATCTGTGTTCCTATTTATGTCCTTTGCCCCAAGTTCTACCATCACTAGGCACCCACCAAGAAGAGCCTGGTCCCATCATCCCAACACTTGCTCTCCAGATCCATTCCGGTTGCTCTCTGAACTCCAACACCTTGCCTTGCTGGCTGGCCTGCTTTTCCCAAAAAGAAAACAGCCCTCCATTACAGCATTTAAGTTGTGTGAGCTATTCCAGTAGCTGCAGTGTGATCATGGCCCTGCAACCACACACAGATCTCCAGTCCTTGCTGGGTATTCCATGTACTGCGAGGCATTTCAGGGAGGCAGTCAAGCAAGCAGTCACCACCCCTGAGGGGTGACAGGACCTCTGTCCCTCAGACACCAGTATGCTGCGACACAAGTGCTGGGCTTCTGCATCCAGGCATCTCTCTGGCAAAGCCAGTTATTTCTCCATCCCCTTTTGGGTATAGTTTCAAGCCTCTCCATGAACGTTGCTAACTCTTGGACTGGAATTCTTTTACCCCCTGTGAGATAGGTTTTTCCCAGGAGCTGCCAGCAAGACTGGCATTTTGTAAATCAGCCTATGGTAACACCAGGCTTGGAACCATGCACTGATCTAACTATCTCATCCATTCACTCCCTTGTCATTCTCTGCAACTGAAGGAATTGAGGAGACTGTAACTGTTTGATGTAATGCCAGCAGTGTTGGAGACTTCTGAAAGAACACATAACCTTACTGTACAGTGTGACAGCTCCACCCAGTTGAACAGCATGAAATGGGACTGGTTCATTATCTAGATCTGTGCTCAAAATAACTCCCCAAGTTGACGGATATGAGAAAAGTCTATTGGCATTTATTATTTTAGACCATACATACCTAAAATGTCATTTTCAGTCTGTGGTGGAGCAAAGAGCTGAAGCTCACAATTGTATTTGAACCTGTCGTTCATGACTGTTGCCACTCAGAAATTGTTTTCCAGATCCATCATCAGCTACCACAGTGTTGAACTAATGTTCATGAAGTAGGGATTTTTTATAACAATGTTGCCCTACACAGTCACACATTCTTTGAGAGGTATAGAGAGCACTCAGGTAGAAAGAGACTTGGGAATACTAGTGGACAGCAAACATAGCATGAGTCAGCAATGTGCCCAGGCAGCCAAGAGGGCTAATAGCATCCTNTGACACTGGAGACAGGACAAGGGGTCATAGTCTTAAGCTCCATCAGGGGAGGTTTAGACTTGACATTAGGAACTGGTTTTTCACTGAAAGAGTGATCCGGTTTTGGAACGGGCTGCCCACAGAGGTGGTCGAGTCACCGTCTCTAGAGGTGTTCAAGGTTAGTCTGGATGAAGTGCTGAGTGGCATGATCTAGATGTTAGGTTTACTTGGTTTATTTGGATTTAGGTTGGACTGGATGATCTCTAAGGTCTTTTCCAACCTTATAATTACTGTGACACTGTGCTCTATATTCCTTGACCACTTACACTAAAGCCCTGAAATTCCTCTTGATTGCCTTCAGGCTTCTTCTCACCACCTTCTCACTACCTACCTGAAAGATCAAAGAGTGCAATAATCTGTGGGCTACACTAGGGAAGGAAGTTTTCTCCTTACATCCCAACCCTGGCCCCTGGGAAGCAGAAGAACTCCCTATGCAGTGGGTCTGGTCTGCAGATTGGTCCCTCCACTCCCTTCAGCAGCAAGACACCTATGATAATGACCCATCTTTTATTGTTTTCTGAGTAGTTTTGATGTGAGGAATAGTGTGAGTAGACTGCAATGACACCTCCAAACTGAAGAGCTACTGTACTGCCCTTGTTGCTATCCAGTTCATCTGGCAGAGCACAGTTCCTGTTCTGTAAGGTCTTTATCTTTGCTTCCAGTTACGTTTCACTTATTAATCACAAGGTATTGTTGGGTTAATCTTAAACTGACCTTCCTGACAAACCTCAAACATAAAATGATATTTAAAAAATTAATTTGCCCTTTAAAAAAGTATTCTGAAATAAAAGTAAGACAACAGTATCCAAGCTGTGTGGATCCACTGTAACAGTGTGAATGCTGGTGAACACTGAAAAGAAAGAGAATGAATAAATGCATGGACACTGAACAATACCATCTCCTCATATATTATTAAACAACAGGAAGGAAAACAAGACAATGATCAACAGCAAAATCCAAACACAGATTGTTATCTCAAATATCAATGCAAAAGTCAGACCATCTAATGGTGTACATTGAAAATAAGCCAATGCAGGAACCACTCTGAATACCCTAGATGCAAATCTTCTTACAATAACCATTTTAGAAGTGGAGCTTTAAGGATTTTATCCTCTTTTCCCTTTCTTTGTGGAATTACCAGAGTCACGTCTCTTACTTCAGAAAATGACTATCCCATCTCTTTACATGACACCTCTCTAAGCCTGCACAGGATTTAAAATGGTACCATGTTTTACTTAGATACAAAGGACAAAACATTCTTGCACATCATACACCTTTTCTTTTGCTGTGACTGACAGGTCTAAAATAGAGTGATAAGGTAAAAACCTTTCTGACTTAAACTCCAGGCACACAAGTTACCTTAATCAAAATCTCCCGGTATTAGCTGTTCAAGATATGATTTAAGAGCAGAGATAAGATGCTTTCCGGGTAATGACTGACACCAGTGTAGCAAATACCAGGAAAACCACCACCACACACTCCACCCCAATGTGGAAATTCCAATGTGGAATTTGACATTTCTCATCTGGCAAGGCATTATCTTTCACAAGAAATTCACAGTGTTCCAGCAGACTTCTTTTTCCCCAATTTTTTAACGCTTTGTACAGTTCTTACTCCCGTGCAATTTTCTTCCTTGTATTTTATGCAAGAGGATAAAATTAGTTTCTTTGCTTGAAACTTCCCAGCCCTGGCTAGGAAGTTTCCAATTTCCAATGTCTTGGAAAATCCAATTTAGAGCTGTCAGCTGGTAACTTTAGTAGTAATTTGACTTCAGAGTGCTTCTAGTTTACATACTCTTCCTGATCAAGTATGGAAAAGAACAGAATGGCAAGCAGTAGTTATTGGTTTTGCCATCAGCAGAGTTTCCTTCAGAAAGCCTTCCAGTTACAGGAGACCAGAGTGCTATTCCTTTCATTTAGAATTCTCCCAGTTACTATTTACATTATTTTATCAAACCTGTCAGAGAAAAGATCCATCTAGCATTTCTGCAAAAGATTACTAGAGGGCACTGTAAAGACACCTACTGAAAGGATGGACATTTATATTGTTTCATCACCTTCAACAATAGCACTTTGACTCTTCCACAAAAATAGTTACCACATGTTAGCTACTGACAATGATGCATTTGTTGTAACATGTGCAGAGGAATTTCCATTTTTTCTTGGAATAATGGAGTTCCTTTCCTAGAGCTCCAGTTATCCTGGCATTCAGGCATATAATTCACCTCTTCAGACACATGCAACAGCAAACACAACAGTGACTTTCAAAGGGTTAAAATCCAGAAACCCCATCTGTAAGACTCAAAAAGACTGCACACAACACAGGTATGACTGGCACAAGGCTCCTCCGTCTTCCCCTATGCACAACCCTGTTTGGCTGTGTTCAAACCACCTAGCTCTCACCCAGTGCTCCAGGTGCACAGACTTGAGTAACTGGTTCATCCAAAGCCTCACCAGGGGCAGACAAGTGGTTTAGATCCCCGTGGAGACTCCCTGTGGGTCTGCAAATCAAGCCCAGACTACAAGGAAGTAGATTCCTTGCCTCAGTCTTATTTTTTTTCTCCAGACTGGCACTTCAAAATGGTTTCAATTATAAATAGAGAGGAAAATCCCCACACATCACAGGCAAATTATTTGCTGAAACCAATTACTTAAATATTTTCCAAGTAGTAAACACACTGTAGCACTCAAGTACTCTGCATGAAAGGTAAAGCAACAAAATTTTCTCAGGCACCGCAGAGGTTATGGGGCACCCAAGAGAATATATTTGATTCAGCAAATTCATTTAAAGGTGTGCTTTGAGCCAAGAGTCACACTTTGGTGAACGGTCTCCCCATATGCAGCCCACCTATTTAATTCATTGCTTCAGAGGAGTGACAGGGAATACAGGGAACACTTGCATAAGTGTGAAGGGCAAGGGAGAATAATGCTCTGAAGCTGGGATGCTCCATGCACAGAAGCTATATCCAAAATGGCACACAGAAAGATTAAGGGAGCATGAACTGAAAAATGGGTTGAACATTTAAAAGAGATGCAAGCAGAAAGCAAACAAGGACAAACATAATTTCCAGTGTCTTTCTAAAGAGAGGGATCTCTGTCATACTTCATGAAAAAGATTCTTAACAAATACCTTTAATGTTAGATAAAGAATCTAAGAGGATCTGGAAACAGAAGAACAGCCACACTGGATCAGAGTAAAAAGAACCCTTTTAGCTCAGTGTCTTGTTACAGCAGACAAGCAGATGCTACGGAGCACCTGAGAGCAGAACAAACTTGCCCAATTCCAGCCACTGAGCATCACCAAGGGGCTGCCACAGCCAGAAGTGGGGTTTGTTCTCTCATTCAAGAGCTCTTGGAGAAAAAATACCTACCAGCAACCTCTAAATTAGGTATGTGAGAGCAAAGAAAGAGGGGCAGAGGGCAGAAGACCCTGAGTTTCAGCAAATTTGGGTGCCCCTAATTTAAAGGACTAACACTGAAAGATCAGGACAATCAGTTATTCAGCACAACTAATGGTACAGCCTCTTGCTCCTCTGCCTTCTTGTATGAGAAACCCACTTACTGTCACATCACACTATTGAGCCACAATAAAGAAAAATATAATAACTGTGGCAATTTATTTATAAATGAGGATTTTATTGATTTTTCAAGGATACTACTGAAATAAGTGACAACAGTAGGAAGGTAAGAGGTGAACATCACACTACTATTAACACACTGCTATGCTTCCAAAAATCTTCTTTGTAAAACATACTTATGTTAGTGTTCGTATCCCATAATGTTTGTGGCAGAGTTCATTACATGGGTAAATTAAATAGCAATAAGCCCAACCTTTGTAAAAGTAAGCTGGCCAGCTCCAAAAATTGAGACTTTTTTTTAACAGAAATCAACAGAGCCAGATGATAAGCACCTCATCAGTCACAGGGAAAGGACAGAGATGCAGCATATGCCCTCAGATGACACGGAAAACCACAGCCCATTCCAGCTACACCTGCACCAAGATAAATCACGCATGAGGGAACTGGAGGAAATCGCAGATAACCTGCAGGAGCATCAGTGTTTGTTTAGATTGGCTGTGAAGTGTATGGGTTTGCTCTTTGTTGTCTGAGAAGCCCCAAAGAAAAGCTGTACAGTCAAAAAATAAAAAAAAGGTATGCCCAATTCTGTTCCATTCTGTGAATTCCAAGCCTGGTTTTCAGCCCTTGGAAAATAGTCAAATCACAAGGTTCGTTGTTCTTCATGTTATCTTACAATCAAACAGAGAATGGAGGCAAAAAGCATCTGGATTCTGCGAAGTTGAATAATTACAGCTGTAACATAGTAGCAATCACCTAGAATTTTGTGTAAAGTACCTTGGTGAATTTAAAGTGACAACCCATTAAGTCATGTACTCCATGCATCTTAATTATTTTAAATCTGTATTTACATATATCTATCATATACATATACTTTATCCACACACTCAGTTCATAAGAATTATATATATACATATACACACATTCCTTAAGTCATGTACAACACTGTCCTCAACAATAATTTTTCAAACCTTGATTATTTTTTCAAGACAAGCACTTTAAAACTATAAACACCATTAACAATGTCAACTGAACACATTCTAACAATAACATTTATGAACAAACCACATAAAAAAAACAATGTAGAATTTGGTTTTAAAAAATCTTAACCTAAAACATTTGCAACTCTCACTGATCCTTAATCATGAAACACACAAACATGATCTGGAAAAGAAAAAATCCCGAAGTCTTGTAGTTTGTGACTTAGTTATTTCAAGTACAATGAGCATGCATGCAGTAGAGCAAATCACTGAGGTTTGTTTATTAGTTTGTTATATAACAAAGAGCTATATTTCAAGAAGGCAAGGGCAGACTGTTAAGAATGTATTTTCATTCAAAACAGATCTATGAAAAAAGCCCAATGGGATGATCGTTTATTGTAATTTGCAGACACACTATTTTACCCAGTTGCCCTTCTTCCATAACAGATCCCTATGAAACTGTTAGTGAGCTCACTGGAGGCCAAGAAAAGCTGCAAGAAAAAGACAAACGCCTGGTTCTAGCTGTCTCTGGATGGTCCATGGCTATGGCCACATCTCGAGAGCACCATAGTTAACACTGGTATTCCCACACCTTCCCAGCGGAGCTCTGTGGCTCACTGGAACTGTGAATACAAACCAAGGGATGTAGATGGGGCTTGTCTAGTTGCCATCTCATTCCCCGTTTGATCGTAGTAAAAGTAAATTTTACAGTAAGTACAGTAAAATGAATGGAAAGACCAGTTTTAAAAGCTTTATGCAGAGTTTTGTCTCTTCCAGAAGGGCAGTAATGAAATGGTTTCCCATTTAATTCTCTGAAGCCAAAAAAAGGCTTTCATCTATGTTTACTGACTTAACCTCCTAAATTCCCATGAAGCAAAAAAGCTTTGATGGGTGCTGTTTTTGTCAGAATAAAATAAAAAGCAAAAGTGTAGCTCTGTAAATATATGAGCAAAAACATTTGCAAGTTATTAGCTTTGCAAATGTTATAGAGAGTGTGAGGCAGAAACAGATTTATCTGTTAATTTCTAATATTATTTCATCAGAGTGGGAAAGTGAGTTTTTTAAAAAGAACTTGCCTAAGAGTAGAAATACAAATCTTGCAGATATTACATTTTCATATAGATATGGGTATTACCTGAATTACTACCTTGGTCATAAATACTGAAGAAAAGCAAATGTGTAGGTCATCATTAGAAAGAATTTGTTTATAAACCTTTTATCCTGATTTCTTCGTTCTCATTCTCACTAAATAGGTAAAACCTCCTACACAATAATTTGACTGAAGAGCTGAAGATGGGTTTACCACGTAACGTCTCCTTAGATACAGCTGAGAGACATCTCCTTTTAGTTACATTCACTCTGCCCACTACAGAACCCTGGCAGATCAGACTGATCATGAAGAACAGACAGTTCCCTTCCAAGGTTTCAGTTTAGGTGGCTGCCACTTGTCCTTCCACCATGTGTCATCGTGAGAACCTTTCCTGTGACTGCTCCAGTTAACCCTACCATGCACAGACCATGTTCAACAGTCTGACAGATACCTGATTGTTTTATTTGAGAAGTTCCAGCTCAAGATTTTTCTCTGCTTAATATGAAGCAGAATTTTTCAACTCGAATATCAAAACAAGATCCAGATCTGAACTCTGCATATCACATTGGAGGACAGCCCTCAACTCACACTACTTCATTTTTAAGCTGTTAAACAAGTAGACAGATCTGACAAAAAATTTATTTGACTAATTATGACAACAGAATCCCAGAAGAAACACTCCACAAAAACATAGCAGTACCTATTTCCAGCATGGACAACTGCACAAGTTTCAGACATGGAACAGATGGCTTGAAGAACCTGTGCAGCCTTGGCTTTAGCTCTGCCACTTGAGTTTTTAAGATGTAAATGCTTACCTGCACAGAGAGAGCTGAAGCATGAACTACTGCACAGAATGCTGAGGTAAAAACAGTACCACAGAAGTATTTATATGGGCATGTGGTTCTAAGCTTCATTTCATATCACAGAACAACAGAATCATCTAGGTGGGAAGGGACCTCCAGAAGTAATCTAATCCCAGACACTTTCTCCAAGCAGGTCCATTTAGATCTGATGTCTTAAGGATCTGGCCAGCCAAGCTTTAAGCTCCTACAATGACTGGCCACACCAGAAGGCAAGTAAGATACATGTCAGCACACAGAGCTGGTCAGCATAGCAAGACACATGCGCTCAAACTGGCTTTCCATTATGCCATTTTGGCCATACCACAACAATGAGCTACACTTAAACGTCTTCAAAGGAAAAGCACAGAAATCACTGGAAGTAGTCCATAGTCACAATAACGGCAACATTAATAAAGATCTGAGGAACTCTGCAATAGGAGTTACATAGAATCATAGCATCATTATGGCTGGAAAGGACCTCCAGGACCACCAAGTCCAGCCCTCATTCCAACATCTCCCTAACTAACCCCTATACATGGTACAATCCATCTGGTACAATGTGAAGAAAGAAGGAGGAGGACAAAATATACCAATACACTGAAAACAAATAAATCTCATCTTCTAGGTATTCATACTGGCAAGAGAAAGGACAGAGAGAATTCACAGCAGAAAACCAGCTAAAGCTGGACCTGCCATTCACCGCAGGAGTACTACACAACTTCACAGCGGTGGCTGCTGACCTCAGAGTCCACAGCAATTATCACCACCACAACCACCAAGGATCTAAACACCCTTTGACTGCAGCTTTTCACTCCCTTTTAGCTACAATCTACCATATATTGACACTTCTGGTTCTTTCTTCTATTTTACATTTTTAGCTAACATTAAGGTCAAGTTCTAGACACAGACTTGGGTCTGTTTAGCCTGGAAAAGAGGAGGCTCAGGGGTGACCTTATCGCGGTCTTTACCTAAAAGGTGGCTGTAGTCAGGCGGGGGTCAGTCTTTTCTCCCTGGACACTGGAGACAGGACAAGGGGTCACAAGTTCCATCGCGGTAGGTTTACACTTGACATTAGGAAGAGGTTCTTTACTGAAAGAGTGATCCAGTTTCGGAACAGGCTGCCCACAGAGGTGGTTGGGTCACCGTCTCTGGAGGTGTTTAAGGTTAGGCTGGATGAAGTGGCATGATCTAGATGTCAGATGTTTAGGTTTTAGGTTGGGCTGGATGATCTTTAAGGTCTTTTCCAGCCTTATCATTACTGTGATACTGTGATATCCTTCACATTTGCATCAGGGTCGATGTCTGCTGCAACACGCTTTCCATTTTAAATAATACATGTTGATAGAACAGCGTTAAAATATAAGGCAATTCACAAAAAGGTAGTTCAGGCATTGCAACATAAAACAAGTTCCAAAAGTTATAGCAAAGCTTTTCCCAAATTCTTAAAGAAATTATGGTATAATTTGTACCAATCACCAAAATACTATCTTGAAGATAAAATCACAACCATTTTCAGCTGAAGGGTAGATCTGCTCCGCAGAAGCACCCACCATTGATTGCTGTCACAGGTGATTATAAAGCTAAAAATTGCTTTTGTCTTATTTTCCCTGTCCATTCTGGGGTTTTATGCAAATAGGCCATACAACTTTCTCTTGAGAAACTTTCCAAACTCAGACGGTATAATCAGATAATTAGGCTGCAGTCCCTGGTAAGTCTGCTATTAACACTTAGAAGCTAGGTTTAAGAAGGAAAAAAGTTTTATTTCAATCAATTTGCAGCAGTGTTACAACTGAGAAGCTGTATTTTCTAGCAGAGTAATTTATATAAGCAAAAAATTTCAAGAAAAAAATTGCTGAACAATGTGTGGTAGACTGCTGGTCTTTTTATGGTTTCTATTTTTCAGTGAAGGTTTTTTAAGAATATAGGCAGAAAACAGAACTACTGAGCTACCTCCTTTCAGTCACGAGATGAAACACAGCTTTCCAGGAGAGACAAGCAGTCAAGTCACTCACGAAAAACTCCTAGACAAGAGCATGAAATATCGCTGTATTGGCTCAGTATCTTCTGTATCACAACAAAAACATCCCCTGCTACATATCTGCTAATAAGACAAAGTGGACAAAGTGGAGTTTGGAACTGGTTTAAAGAAGAAGTGTCAATGAGACAATGCATTAATACAAACAAGACTTTTTTAAAAATCAAAACCTATTAAGTTTCTGTAAAACATAATTTCCTAGCTTTGGATAACCCAATAACAAGCACAACTGAAGTCTTTCTTCACTTACTGCACTACCTTCTTGCTTCCATACGTGAGGAAATAGGAATCACAGATAGCAGTGAAGTAAGACACTTTACCTAAGTTACTTCATCAGAGTTTCTATGCAGTAATGATTTCTCACAACCAATATTAAAATGTAATTAGTGCATCTCCCAAAATTTTAAAATACACTGTGGCTTTCAGCTTTGTAAACATGAAGTTAAAAAGGGAGGTGCAAGTTATTAACATTTTCACACCTAACAGCATCTTCTTCCCAGGTCAGGACACCCAGCTGCAATAATCCATGCCAAGGCTTCCTCCCCAGTGCAGCTGAAACAAAGGAAAAGTTGGTGCACTGTTAACTATCTGGTACATGAGTTTTTGCCTGTAACAAAAGCCCACACCAGCACCCAGCTGCCATGGGCAGATGGGCCAGTGCTCAGTGAGTCAGGAACTTTCTGAGGTAAAACACTATACAACAGGATCTAACATGAGTGCCTAGAGACAGGTCATCTCCACTTTAGTGCCTGCTCACAGGTCTAAATTGAGCTGTATACTTCTGTACTTGTCTGTATTCTCTCTCCAGAAGCAAGCTGGATGAAGCAGGTTGGGTGCTGGCTCAGTCTAGGGATCGCTTTTCATGTATTTTCAATCCTATGCAATTTGGAGAAATTAACTTGGGCTTTGTCTCAACAGTTCAACAGTTTCAAATTAACAAAGGAAAAGGTAAACCTGGGTATGGGTGCTACTTCAGTTAAGCTGGTAATCTAGGTGAACTATTTTTATCAGAATGTATCAAATCAGAGAGATCTCCCTGGGAATTTTGATTATCTAGAGATTTTAGGAAATCTGGGGCTGCCCTGCAGGACCACATGATGGAAGAAGACGACCACAAAACACAAAAGGACACTGGCTAAACGAGGGCTCTGTCAGTAACAGGCAAGGCAAAGCAAGGGCTCACAACCACAGATTACAACAGAAACCAAGGGATTAGTAATGGCAGTGGGAGAAGAGCATCACCTGGTAAGCAGTTTGCACTGTTCACACAGATCCCAGCTAACTTTTCAACAAGAAAGGAGTGTGTATAAACCAAACGGACAAACTAGAGAACCCAGTGAATCTGAAGGTTTGCCACTCGACTGGGAGTACAGGTAAGCACAATACCCAGGGTAACCTGCAGTTAGAAGTACTGCCTATCACAAGCAATTTTCTACACCAAAACAAATGCCTGACTTGTGACCAAAATTCCCCCATGACACCAAAAGTGGATCAGATGCAAACCTCTTGTCCAAGCAGTGAACCAAGAACAACAGACCAGGAAGAGCTCAGTAAGTTTGCATAACTTGCTTTTCCTTCACATGGAAAAATTGAGTATTAACATGGTCAAAACTTCTTATTGAACTAAGGTGCCTGTGATGCCTCATTGATTAAATTAAGTATCATTAATTCTGCATGCAACTCATAGATCATTCTCTAAATGCTAAGCCAAAAATATAATTGCGTCTTCATTAAGTAATCAGAGAGGAAATAGGAGCTCTTTCCCTGTTACACAATTCAAGGTTAAGCTGCAGCTCACCAAGGATTATTAACTGCCATGAAACCTCACCTACAGTAACCACACAAAAAAGGTCTGTATTTTATTCACTCCACATTCCCCTCTTATTACCAGGCTCCTCCTTCCAGTTTACTCACAGCCTTGAAAGCTTAAGACAGACAAATTACAGAGATTTCCATTTCAGTGTAGTCAAAGAGGCTTAAGAAAAAGGAAAGTATTTGAAACTGCAATCAGAGCACCCTACCTGCCTACCCTACAGCATTTGGAAGCTTTTCATTTAAATTAAATTCAAAATAAAGTTCAAGACACTAACATCTGTCCTTCAAAACTCTCCAGAACTCTACACAGGCTCACCAACTACACTGCCTCCTTGGTTCAATCTTTCAAAGTACAATTTTGGATTTTTGCACCCCTTCCAAACAATGTTCTCCTTCACAGGAGAAAGAATATTAACAAAAATCTAAGTCATAAACATTTTCCTCCTCACTCCAAAGCTGTATGTCAAGATTCAGTTTTCATCACTCTGTCCTGCAATTATGCTTCTAGATCACAAACTTCTTACTAGATCATATTTTTCAGCATAATTGCTTCAGCTATAAACACATTTTTTCCATGAGAATTATTTTGTACAGGTGGTGGTATTTTGAGTTTTCTGAAGCCACTGATTGTGTACTGATCTCAGCTTAAAAGACACTACCAGTATTCATCTAAACTATTGATCAAGCTAGGCCAACCCACACAAGGCATGCAGAGTACTGGAAATCCACAAGTACACAGCTGGAATGAGCTATTTCCAATCCCATATAAGGTAAGTAACTTAGAAAATAATATTTAAACAGCTTGCTGGACTGCAGATGCTTTGGTACTTCAGCAGATCACTGTCTGATTACCGTGAAAGAATGTCAGCCCCATTTGCAGAAAATACTGAATCCTTTTTAGAAAACTGTATCTAGAGAAGTGTGTCATTTCCCCAAGCTTCTGCAAACAGCCTTTTTAAGCCAGGTACCTGTATCTCGTGACAGTTCCTATCCCAATAGAACAGAAGCAATCAAGACAGACTCATGCTGGATTTCCAGCTTGCTGCAAACCCCACAGTCACCAAAGCAGAGAGCAGTGTTTTCCCATTTCTTGTTTGAACCCCTAGGTCACAGAAATCACTTTACTTAGAAGCCACCTAATACCAAGGGTAGATTTCCTGGGAGCAGACCCAGCCCCTGGCCACCAGCCCAGGGAGTGGGCGAGGGGGCTGGGGTACCCTGGGACTCCTGCCATTGCCATGGCGACACCAGTTGAGCAGGAGCCCTCTGCAATAACTGGCCTGAGGATGCTCCATGTACCCCCTTGGAAAAAAGAGCTGGAGCACAGTAAAGCCCCAAAGAAAGGTAAATGCAAACCCCTACTTCAGACCAAACAAGCAGGCAGCCTGCTGACATTTTCCCATCAGGTGAATACGAAAGTTTATGGCAGTTAAAAGTGAGCCGTGGTGCTGCTACCAATGGTAGGAAGTCAGGAGGATTTTGGGATCAGAGCTTAGTATCAAATAGCACCTTGTGCCAGGATAGCATGTTCATTTGCTACTGCAGGAGAAGAAAAAAAGAATCACTTTACACACACCTGTGCTTTCCTAAAAAGTGACATTCATATAAGTTAGTCAAGTTCTAATACAGAACACATGTTCAGGCACGCTGGTCACCAGCATTCCTTGGCTCCACTCTGGGGGAGTCTGTAGCATCTGAATTCCCCAATCTCTTAAAAAGCTTGAGTTTTTTATTTTCTCATTCCCTACAGTCCAGTTTGTAACATTAAAATAAACCAAATAATAAGTCAATCTCATAAAAATTGTGACAATACAGCTTTGGCTGTATTAATTACCTTTTGAGATGCTGGTATCTGACTAGTTTTCTGCTGTTCTCTAAAATAGACTATTATGAGATTGGTATTGAAAATCAATCACTGGGAGCTCCAGGTAGTCCTGGCCTCCCTTTGTGTTACACAGCACATCAGTCAATCTGGAAGGAAGCGTTAGCGACTGACAGCCTGCACCCTGTAAATATGGGGTGTGTGGGGCTGCAGGTCCCACAGACAGTGACATCACTCATCTCCATGTGGCATTTACTGAAGGTAAAAAAGTGTTACAATTCCTTTCCACTACAGAAACTACAGCTAAAACATGAATCTCATTCTCACAGCAATGGTGGAATAATAAAAAAGAAATGATGGTAAGAATAATGGTTCTTCAGTCTTGCCCCTCTAGCAGTAATGCTCTCTCCTGGTAAGCTTTCAGCAGTCAAAACCGGGAAAGATTGCAGACACAGAGCCTGCAATTCAATTCAAAATGATATTTGTTTGTAGCGGCAATGAAAAGAAGAAGAAAGCCCACAAAAATTCCTCCACTTAAAGCACCATCTCAAAACATGCTTGCAGTCCTGGAAATCTCTTCGAGATGCAGTATGTTAAACAGCTGCAGCTGAGCTTCGAATGAACAGTGCAAATGAATGCTAATGAGATGCTTATAGATCCTGAACAAATTGATTTACTGAGATCTTGTCAAGTGACTCCTATCAAGGGTTTGTCAGAGTAAACAACCAAATCCTTATAAGCAGAAGTGACTACTGGAAAACAAAAGGAATAAGCTGGGCTTTAGCTGATACAAGCAGCTACATACATACAGATGCATGTTATTTAAAAAAATTGTACTTTTGAAATCACCACTAGTTTTTTTATTCCCACCAAGAAGTTAAGAGATGAAATGCCATGACTGCATTTCAACACCCAAGAAACTGCTACCCATAGAAGAACTGTCCCTTCTAAAATCCTACTTATAAAAGCTTCAGAATAAACCCATGGAAGCCAGGAATATAATGAGCTCACATTCACATGTTGAATTGTTTCACTGCATGCTGGTTTAGTATAACCCATCTGTGTAACCAACACCTTGGAAATCACATAGGTAGTAAAACAGTTCTCTTAAGAAGAATCTTACTGTTCCCAAGATTACACGTGATTATGAATAGCACATTATGAAGGAATCAATGTGGAACTTCAGCAGCTGTATACTGGAATAAGGAGAAGTGTCTTTAGTTTAGTAAAACTTAGGTGACTGCACAGTACTCTAACTGCTCAGCACAGAAAACTCTAGGATTTCTCTGTGGTAGGCAAAGAAGGAGGTAATGTGGATCCTCTCATCAAGGACAGGCAAAGAGCTTCTCCGACAAATCACGTGACTGAGAAAGTGAAATTCTCAAAACCCTGATAAAAAGTGAGGGCCAGTTCATTAGCACTACTGGTCTTTGAATGTCTTCGGTGGGAACCTCCCAAGACAGCAAACTCCCTTTAAATCACACAAACCCAACTACTCCAAGATTTCAGACACTCCGTTAGGACAAGGAGATCACACCACACAAAACATGTCTCTAGAGCTTCTGTGCTCTTCATTCTGAGCAACATAAAATGATTTCAGCGTTCCTAACAGCAGCACAAAGAGGAAAAACCCCAGGTTTTCCCTGAAGAGACGCAAACCTCCCAAGTGAATGACAAATGCAGCTGTAGCAACTGAAGGCTGTGAAGAGGAAGAAAAGAATCAATCACCAGAATTTTCTTCTAGGGAAAATATAAAGTTTCCACAGTTTGTGTGCAACTGAATTCATGTTGTTCACATTCAATCCCGTTCTGTGAAAGTGCACTGCTGTCATGATAAGACTTGGCTTCTGCATGCCCTACTCTCCTCTTCACTATTTGTTAAGTATAAATGCCTCTAAGTCAGTAAGAGGCTGTTTTCTTTGAGAGACCGTGATTGATGGAAAATAAGGAAATCCCTTTAAACTTGAGTCATTTTCAGAATCAGTGCAAGGATGCTGAAATAATCAAGCTCTTCAGTCTTCCTTCAGCCACTCCACAAATTAGAAATACAATACAGCAATACAACACAAAAGAATGTGCCCTTTGTGAGGAACACTTCTGCAAAACACCTCTTCTTGGGGAAAACAAAAAAATTATCATAACATCATAACCAACTCCCCTGACTGTGGGACTTACAAGCACATCGCTGTTACAGTTACAGGGGTACCTACAGCACCTGTGCCTTGACCACACTGGTGTTTTTTTAATGAGACTCTTAGAATATAAAAAAATATGGAAAATGGGGGGGTGGGGGGTGTATTTGGATAATACTCAAGTAAATATTCAAGACAGGAAAATTACTTCAAGTATTATTTCAAGGTCTCATCTCCTCTCACCAGGAAGGTCTCCCAGAAGTACTCCTATTTTTGATGAAAGCAAGATTAAGAGAATCAGAAGTGAGAAAACAGTGTCAAAACAGGACACAACAATTTCAGTAGTTTACTAGATTCTTGTCTCGCTCAACCCACAGGCAGAAGTAAAAATTACAACTACCCTAACATAGTTACAGTCCTCCCAGTACTCCACCTCTAAGAAAGGAAACAGAAGAGGTTCTGGAACTTGGTGAGGCTGTATTCAGACAGCAAAGGTGCTAAGAGCAGTCTGTTGTATGAAACCAAGGTGTCCACAAAACCATTCTGCTTTAAAATAATTTTTTGCTCTCCCCCATGCTTCTTGGCTGAGAGCTGCCTCAGCATGTACTGGGACCAGCAAGATAAACTCGTGAGATGCATCACAACCACTACTCTACACTGCTTAAAGCAAGGAATCTTCCTTTCCAAATGCTGCACAGTAATCTCCAAGACATGACCAGAAATAAACAAGGCTGTAAAGAGAGGCAGAACATGTATTCATTGTTACCCTCCTGCAGCTACCAACCTAAAATGCCCAGGTTTTCTTGTATTAGCTTCTCCCTTTCACCTGCTTCTCTGGTGAATTTATCTGTTCCTCATTCATCCCATTTTCACAGTCCAGATCGAAGAGAGCAGATTTGAAGGTATGCAGCATACACAGCAGCTGGAACACTGCAACTGCCTTCAACAGTGATCAAAGACGAGGTACAAGATGGTGGCTCAGCAAACACAATTGTCAAATACATTAAAATAATGCAAGGATGAAGGATGTCTACTGTCTCTTTTCAACAAGTATTACCTGTAATAATTATTCAAAAAAGATGCCAACTAGCCTTTCAAATGTATGTTCACACTCTGGAAAAAAGATAAGATCACTAACAGGTGAAAAAGGACCAGATCAATTTATAAAATCATCTACATCCAAATAATTGAGTTAGACTTTTCTGGTTGTTTAAATACAAAAAAAGCTCTGTGAAAGAGCTTAAAGAGGTAATAACTACAGCTAAGCAACCTAAAACACAAACTACATTTAACTTGGAACTCCTTTCCTGCCATTTAAACCACTTTGGAATGCTGCCTTGTCCTTTTAAGTGGACTAGAATAAACAGTGTTCCACACCAGGATGTGTTTGATATTGCAGCATGCTCCCGGCCCATCAGTCCATTTCTCTTCACAGCAGTGCAGCAGCACAGAGCTCCCACTTGTTCCCATGCTTTCCAGACTTGCCCATTCCTTTGTCCTAGCAAGAAAAGATTCCACAAAAGCCTAACAATCAGCTCTTCACAGCAATACGCAGTGCAGGAATGGTTGATGCTTGAGGGGAGTTTTCATTTTAATTTGTGTCTTCAGGAGAAATTTCAATAAAAGCAATGAATATAATATCTGTAACACTAAAACAACAAACACAGAACATCCAGATGTTCTCTCATCCCACCAAATATTGGCATTTTCCTAAATATAAAAAGATCTTGGTATTTAGCCTACATTAAAACCATTCTGCACAACTTCGTGCCTTTCCCATGTCCTGTCCTTTCCATATTTAACTCTTTAAAAGTTAACCATTAGCTCTTTGGCACAAGATGTATGAACAAAATTGCATCACTTCAGACCTGCCCCACACCACTCTCCTGAGGTACATGCTCAACACCACACCTTCTCGGCTTCAAAGAAAATGTAACAGGCACTTCAGCATAAGGAAATATGCAATCCATTGGCATGAGGCGGTCCTGCACGCTAATGCCAGAGCTTCCACTGACTTCAGCTGATAACCTTACTTATTTTATAGCTCTTGCCAATCCATTCCTCATTCCTTACAGATGGGAGCTCTCTCTGGTCCATTCGGCAGTGTGAGAATCCAGTGACTTCTGACACCTCAAAAAAGGCACAAACTAAGAGATTTATTTGCAATTAACACAAACACAGGCTTCAGAATTTTAAATGAAAACATGGGAAACACATTCTGTGTTTCTCCTATAACATTAACCATGTCTCTCCTATAATATTAGATCTGCTAACATTCATGAAAACTCAGATCTTGAGCAAACACAAAATCAAAGAATCCTTTAGAGAGTAAAATATCATAAATCTAACATTGCCAAATCACCACTCAGCCACAGCCCTTAGTGCCCTGGCCCGCTCCAACGCTGCCAGTTGGAAAAGAGTGTGTTGGAACTACTTCTACAGCTAGAGCATCCCACAGGTTTAACATGAATTACTAATCCTACCATTATTAGTAAGAACTTATTAGAAATCTTTATTCAGATCCAACACCTACAGCACAGAAGACAACTGAGAAGACAACTCCAGTAGAGGCCTGAATCACAGAATAGCTTATGTTGCAATGGACCTCAGAGATCATTTAGTTCCAACCCCCTGTCATGGGCAGGGACACCCCTCATTAGACCAGGCTGCCCAGAGCCCCATCTAACCTGGCCTTGAACATTTCCCTAGAAGGGACATCCACAACTTTCCTGGATAACATGTTCCAGTGCCTCAGCACCCTCACAGTGAAGCAATGTATAAAGTCCTCCCAGATTAATTTTTATAGAGGAAATAAGGCTACTCCCACTCAAAAGCAGTAACTATTTGTACAGAATAATGCCATACAACATAAGAATATATTTAAATTCCTTGTGTCAACTCTGTTCACACACTTTAATTAGAAGCATCATTTTTAAGGCAAGGAATTGATCACTTGACTAGATGATCAACAAACACGGAAAGCTCCCTATCGTGTCAACTCTATCAATCAAATCCAGAAGATTCTCAAGGAGGTATCTGCTATCACAGAACACCCTGCACTGTAGAGACATTCTTGTTTGAATTTTTAGTAAATCATATATAAATCTGGTAATTGTTGGTTAACAGCTCCTAATGTAGCAACAGTTCACATTGCTAGTCATGAAACCAAAGGGGTGACACCCCTATTTTCTAACTGACATGGCACTGATAAACATGGAAATGTTCCTTGCAGCAGAGAGCCTGCACAGTGCCTCACAACAGCTTCAGGATTTGTAGAGTGCAAGACATCAGTGAATAGAGAGCTGTACAACAGTATCATAGAAGGAAGCAGAGAAATGCATGACTGCCCACTGGAAGCTGAATTTTTGTTTAAGCAGGACACATTTGCTAGACATCCCTCCATTTCATTTCGGTTAGGAAAACAGAAACAATACCGCAAGGGGTCAGACCTACTGTTCAGTTTTCAGCTTTGGCAACAGTAGCAATACTTTTTATTTTTTTTACACAAAAACAACAAAGCCTGACCAGACTCTAGAACTCATTCTCCTTGCACCACTCCAGACCTGCTATCACATTACTGCCCTGTCACTAACCACCACACCTAACCCCTTGCTGAATCTGCTGCAGATCAGTCCCCACAGGGCAACATGGTTCTCTCAGCTAACTATCAGTTTCATCAAGTGTCTCATCATTCTAGTACTGCAGGGTCTGGAAAAGAGCCCTGGCACACCCCTCAGCCATTGCCATCTTAAAACAAACATGACAAATACTCTCAAATCACAGCAACTGAACGTCAGTGTTGTTCTCTTTTGTATGATTTAAAGCAAATTGCAGTGACAAGTTGTAGTGACAGTGAAAACATCAATGAAATATTGAGATGACTGAGATGTTGTGCCGTGCTCAGTAGTAACTAGCCAGGAAACCCACACATTCTTAATTTCCATAAGTGAGACTAATGCTGCTTCTCCTCATACACTGTCCTTGCACAAGTGAGGATGCTTTTATACATCTTTACTAGCTTTTCAAAGACATAAATTCTGTGTCTGCCTTCAGTGTGGTGTTCTCAATGTTTCATTGCTGGAAGTGTGGACATTTTCATGAAGGTTTTAAACCTGTGACCTAAGAAAACTGCTTATCTCCCATAAAAAGTGCAGAGACATGGTCCAAGATTTGTAAAAAAACCCCAATCACACACACAAAGGCAAGGTGAAGAGTAACAGTGTTACAAACTTAGTGCATTCACTTATGTATGTGTGCGCCTTTGTCTGTCGCATAACTGCTCAAAGGAGAGAAAAAACAATTTCCCACTTTGTTTGAATTGCAAAGAAAATATTCTTGAAAAATAACATGACAAACTGATCAAAACCACTGGCTTGGGGGATTTTGAGAGGTTTAGGTGTTTGGCTTGTGGGTTTGGTTTTGTTCTTTAATGAAACCATCACCACGTAACTTTAAAATTAGCTAGTCTGGAGATGCATCTTCATAAATATATCACAGCATTGCAAACCATAGCTTATAAGCCATACACAACTTCTGTTTATAAAAGCGACCACCTAAAAGCCTGCCTTTAATGATGTATATACCTCAAATGAATTTAAACAGAACCCACCCACAGCACAACAGTTTATCGAAATTTAAAACATAACTTGTCATGCAGCAATTTTATTCGACTTCAGCCATGGAAGAGAATTTTTAAGTGAAGCTGCATTAATTCCTATCATAGAAAATGAACAGTGGATGAATAATTTATGGCTGGCTTTTGCTTCATGTCAGCAGCTTTGCTGGAGGAAGTGATATTTATGAAGTCCCTCAGGACGCCAAGAAGTTAAAGATGGGCAAAGAAATTGTAGAATAACATTCCTACCTCTGCAGAACGATGCTCTATGTATGTAGTTGTCCCAGATGCTTTCCCAACGTAAGTTACATACAATGCCAAAATTCATGGGACAGCAAGAGATCAACAAAGCTGGTACCTACCTCTCTAACCACTGATACAAAACAGTTTCTTTGATGCATAATGGGTATCATAATTTTGAGTGGCTTTCGAGCTCCACTTTAAGCACTCTCCTGCAAAATATACCCAGACCCAGGAGCTTCTGAAAACAGATGGAGCATGCTGCTGTGAAATGCACCTTGGCTTCTGAAAGATCAGAAAGGTGCTACATGAAGGGGAGAAAACGAGGCTAGAGGAAAGCAGCTAGAACAGTGGTGGGAAACAGCACGGAACATGGGAAAAAAACATAAACAAGTAGTCAGATTGAGTACAAATTGCTCATGGTTAAGAAATGCATCACCATCTCTTCAGCAGGATCACCAGGCAGCACATAATCAAAGTATTAAGAAGCAGTAGCGGCAGTTCTGAACATCCGTTCATCTCCTCTTTGCACTTTCTGGCAGAAACATATCATTGTTATTTTATTGCCATAAAATCTCCCTTTCCTAAGCGTGGTATGTGCAATCAGCATCTCCTCAGAACCATACTTCCTGCCTTTGACTTTGAGGCTTTAAGAACCTATTTGGGCATCTGCAAACAGTAACTCACAGGTCTCTTCCCTAGGGCACCTCGCGGAGTTAAATGAACCATCTAATTTCACACAGAACTTCCACAGTGGAAATATTTTCAAAACCAAAAGTCAGATTCCTCTAATTTGTCCAAGCCTTTAGAAGTTTCTAAGAATACAAACTATGCTTTCCTAACAGCCTCTATGAAAAAGCTTTCTTGTTTCCAGATATGGACTTGATACTTAAGAAATATCTTAAATGCACCAAAGGAACACTCTGAAATTCATACATAAAAAAGCAACTGGTAAAAGACCTGCATTCACTTTTACAAAGATAACTTTAAATGACTGACCAGTTCATTTTGTATCCTGTACCAGTGGCAAGTTTTTATTTCAAATGAAGAGCTGCTACAGTAAAGTTGGGTGGGAAGGAGTAAATGAGGAAGGCAGTGAGAGGATAACTTATTCAGTGATACAAATTAAGTATTTTAAAGCTCTCCAGACTTTGGAACACAGCACAGATTGGGAGAAAGAAAATAAAATACAATTAACCATTTCTTCTGAAACTCAAGACTCAAAATACTGAAGTACACTAACTGCTGATCACTCAAAATTTGAGTGCCACTACAACAATTTACTAATAATATTTAATTTCAAATCTACTCTGCATTAGACTTCCTACACTTCTTCACCCTATCTGATACCAAACAGCTGTCAGTCCTAAGTCTGCTCTTCAGTAATTCAAAAGAAAACCTACATTTGTAGCTGAGCTTGACTAACAACATATCAGGTCATCGTGTGCTCTGCCTCCTGTCCTAACCCTTTTCATACAAACACTACATCAAGCAGTATTGCTAGTTTCTAAAAATATGGTTCACAGATACCAGCGGAATCCATTTTATTTTTTCCCTACTCACAGATTATGTAGTAAATTAATGTCCCAGACTGCAGTGACTTTGGATTAGGCCAGTCCTGTCAATATTTAATACAGCTCTGTAGTGCAGAAGTGTAGCAACAAGCTACATTAACTAAAATTACTTCCGCTATGACACCAGCTTTTTGTACTCATGTTGAATGTGCATATATAAGACTACTAAAAAAGGACAGGATTATTTATGGCCTTAGTGTAAGAGTCCTGGATATTAGTGGTTTTGCTCCTTTCATGTCAAGAAGTGCTTCCTAAAATAAACATTTTTACTGTAACAATTCAATAAATTGAAATCATAGCAAATATTACCAACTTTAAACTGGGCTTCAAAACTATGAGAGATCTTTATCTTGAAGTTCTTTTCAAAGCTGGGGGATTTTATAATCCTAATGCCACAAATAAAAAGCAATGAACAAAGCCAACAACAATGCTATTCCCACCGGCCCAGATATAGTGATCCATCATCCTCAAAATCAACAGATAAAGCAGTAACAGACCCCCTCTATAAAAAGCTTTAGCAGTCATCCACCATGGACAGATTATCCATTCCACTAAAACAGCCATCAATTACAAAACTTGAATTGAAGCTTCACTTGTGACTCGTTACAGACAGACACAGGGAGTCACAGACAGCATTGTTATGCTCAGTGTCCTCTCTATTTTTATCGCTGCAACTGCAAAACTGAAGTTATTAAATCTGCAAATGGCTTGAAAGTGGAAAAAAAATCAGTTTGCAAATTAGCAGATCATAAAAACTTGGTTAAACAATTATGAGTAAGAAATGATGAAATCAAATACAGACATCTAATGAGTTGTGGCCTAAATTAATTTCTCAGTAAGAACATTCTTCTTAAATGAAAAATCTCTCCCAGATAATCCTGGATTTCAGCTGTTTTGTTCCTCGCACAACCTTAATGAGGCTACTGCTGTTGAAGGACGTGACCTGATTTCTTCTGAGGTCAATGGTTATCAGTACAATTTGAACACAACATACTTCTATCCTGAATCTCAAGAGAAGTGATGAATCTCTACATGGTTTGTGTGTTTCCAAATCTGAATTTCCTTTTGCCTGGATGTTAGTCAATAATCACAGCCCTTGATTTGCACATTGTGGCAAGCAGCTGCAATTGGTCAGTGTCCAACCACTGATCTTGGAAAAAACACTTGGAATAAACGAGATGCTGCATGTTAGCCGTGAACCACACAATCATTACAAAAGGATGCATAAATTCCAAGGGTTTTTCTTCTTCAGAACAACTTGTCATTTCCGCAGACAAAGGTTGCCTTTTGGTGATGAATAAAACTAATGTAGATAACGAAAGTTCTGCTACTTGTGGCTGGGCAACATAAGTAGTACCCTCATTACTCATCTCACATATTTAAATAAATATCAGTTCAAACACATTTACAACATATTACAACCCCTAAAGCCCTAAAGTGACAGATTAGGTAACCCCAGCTGTCCTTCTCTTTGTGCTATCTGTTCCTTCACTCATCCACTCCTCCAGCACCATCCTCAGCCAAGTTTTACTTTCCCCTGAACAACAAGTGTGCATATCTGCAAATCCTTGCACCGCAAGTAACAAAGAATGAACCATTCTTCTCTATCATGCTCAGGTAAAATGAGCTCAGGAAGCAAAGGGAGTGGTTAATTGTTAAGATGGTTAAAAGCAAATGATTTGTGTTCTTCATTCAGCCAACTGAATACACTTCCATACAAAATCAAGAGTGATTCAACATAGTACCCAAGAGCAAGTACCCTTTGTGTGTGATCTCTAGGAAAGCTATAATTTCAAGGAGAATTGCAGGACAGACCCTTTAAAAAACCTGCATCACTTCTGTATGTTTTAGTCAGTGAATTATGCTGTAAACCAACAGTTCCAAGTAATGGAATGCATCTGCCTTTGGTGCAGCTCAGAGGAAGCTACTGCTGTTGCTTGAGGTCTTTTTTAAAGGGAAAGGAGTTCCTTGATGAACCCAGTACAAATATGGGAATAAAAAAACCCACCAGATCCTAATGAGAATCCCTAACATCTTCAAACAAACTACAACAAACATTAAGAGGGGCTTCCAAGAGAAATAGGATAAAGACCAAAGAAAAATGGCAGGCTGAACTCTTGTACAGAAACAGGTAGAAATTAGAAGCTATTTGGGGTTAAAACTTTGGAAACCTACTCCAGGTTACCTCATTCTCATTGAAAGCCTGCTTTAAAAATCACTAGTGTTAGTTGGAACTGTTGGGAATTCAATGCGTGTCAAACTTTAAACTCAGTTGTAATTTATAATGAATGCTGCACAGGAGGGAGCCCTATCCAAATACCACTGGATAACATGGCTAGATCCTACATGTGCAATTTCTCTTTAGATTGAAATTCATCTTTTCGTTCAAAAGCCTTACCCTCACCTCAAACTACATCCAGTCAATAGTAACTCAACTAACATACAGCTTAAGTAATCAAATTCTTTTCTCTTACCCACTTCTTACAGATACAGAGGTTTTCTCAACTAAATCTACTATAACTGGTCCATGCATGCTTTAAACTCAAGGTTCCAGCATGTTGAAAAAAAATTCAATACAAAACCACAAGGGCCACATCAAAGTAATTTCACATAACCAGAAAACACATTAAATCAAATTAAACCCTAATCCCTTCATTAGTGGACGTGGAAAGGTGTTTATGTTCAGGCATTCTCTACTTAAAAATTCCCCAAAGTAGGCCTTATAAAGTTTGCTGTCCTTTTCCTTAGAGCTTGCCTAGCAATAGCACTGCTATTACAGGACCCAATATATCTCATGCCTGTAATACAGCCAAGATATAAGTCATGCAAGGACAACAGGACCAGCATGGACCAACAGTCTGCACTGCCAGGGTCAAAAGAAACAATGTGCTCCCATGAAGCATGGCTGACAGCAAGAGCAGCATGTTCTCGGGAGCCTTTGCTATGATTCAGCCATTTCACAAGAGTCTGAGTGACCATGTTGACTAGCACAAGCCAGCTGAGAGAAACTTACTTACTGATAGATTCTTCTGGACGACTGACGGGTTCTAGACATGGGATTGTTGTTTCCTTTTCAAATCTGTAGGTAAGGGTATCGGCTCTTGAATCTTTAAACCCTAGACTCAACACATTGCTAGTTCAATTCAAGCAGATATAACCCAAAGGGGTAATCCACAGGGTAATCCAAACAAAACCATGGATTAAAATGTGCTAAGAGCACTCTCCAGTATCACAACTCCTGCTTATGGCTCTCAAGAGAGAGTTGAGGAGATACGAAACTCCAACAGCACACCCTCTTACTGTATTCAGCCCCAGCACCACCCCCCCACACCTCCTCCTCTTTTTCAAACAGGTTTCATAGACCTGCAGCTGGACCAAACCCCTAACTGCCATCAAGGATAAGCCTACACAAGAAACATCAGTGCACTGTATGAAATGTTAAAACAAAAAAGGACACCTGTAACAGAAAGAAGAATTAGACAGGAACAGTACAGGAACATGCAGAACTCTTCTTAATTGATTTTTTCCCAAAACTCTTCTTGAGGACTCCACAATTCTTTCAGCTTTAAGAGATTATTACAAATGTGAATTTTAAGCTGTCCTCATGAGGCTGTTCTTACTCTTGCACAGCAGAAATCTATAAATATTGGATCAAATTCTAGCACCACTTCTTACATTATTAATTCTAGAATAAAATAGCTTTCAAAATTCTTTTATTAAATTACTTTTTAAACCCAGGAGAGGGAGGAGTGGGAGGGGCAAGATGAACTCTGCACATTCATGCTTAAGTTATACTTAAACTGTGCTGTGCCTGACTGACTCAAAAGTTTGGATATCACTGAATTGGATGGTGCCCAAATCTACTTTACTGCAAGTCCTACAAAGTTTCCATCTTATGCAGGAAGATACGCAGAAGGAATGAAAAGAAACAAGCTAAATGACGTTACAGAGCTCATTAATGATGCGTTTTGATTTCTGTTCTCTTCACAAGTAAATCAGTTTAATCACACCCCAATTAGTCTAGTTCAAGCAAGCATGGATGGCTCCTATGAAACTGCAGAGAGAAACAGACTTGAATTTTGCTAATTTGTTCTACAAGCTGCTACAATGTCCAATGCTAAAAAAAGAATATCCAAAAAAAATGCACGAACTATAATTTAGCTGAGCCAGGAACGCACCTAGAAATAGCAAGCAAATCCTCAACTCCCTCAGTCTATAGATCATCAGCCACACTCATGATTTCTACCTATGTACTAAGTTCCAGGATGTCTGCAGTCCACAACTAGCCAGGACACCTTCCCTCTCCTTCAGCTCCCCCCCATCCATAGCCCTGTTTAAAGTGAGGGCTTAGTCTAGAGCTTGCTGCATCTACCACTGAATCTGAAGATAATCTTTAATAAATACAGCTGACCTCTCCCTCATAAGGCAGAAAGTAACAAAGTAAAAGCAGCTGAGTGAAACTCCTTTCACAAGCTCAACCAGCTCCCAGCATCAGTCTACGAACTAGCTCTGATTTGCAAAGCAAATACTGAGAAAAAGCTTTGTGTGAAGCAGTGACATTCCTCTGGGATAACAGATCTCACAGCATGAGTGTGCAGGAGAAAGAGCAGTCAAAGAGTACTTCATGTGGCCCAGCACAGATTTTGTTGTCTATGTACTGGTGTCTCAGCAATGCATTCAGAACTGTGTTTCAGTTCCCTCAACAACCTTCTAATGGAATCGTCTAGTTAACAGCATCTGCCTTGAGTAGTAGAAGCACTGCCACAAAATGCACATTACATTTTGTGCTTCACAGCCTGAAAATCAGAGGCATTTTCAGTTCTCAAATTCAAGAGACACATTTGTACGCTTTCAGATTTAGCAAATGCCTGGACTCAATCTTGCTCAAAATGGCTATGTTCAAATATGAAAAAGCTATTCCTTGTCTGTATTAACACAGGGAAGGAGGACAGACTGGTTTCACACTTCTGTCACACTTGCTGTCAGCTAAGCAACCATTATTCCACCTGAAAATGGACTCACGTGCTGACACTTCTGATTTACATCAGTAAGACAAAAACAAAGACATTTTGCCTATTAAGTCAGCCATAGAACACTGATCTAAAATCTTCATCATCAAAGACTTTAGTTCTCCACAAAACAGCCATAAAGGGTGTTTAATCACATGAAAAAGATACTTCTTTCTCTAAAATCAGTCTGATCTAACGAGGATAAAATATGCAGGAATGGCAGTGTAGCAGCACAGTGACTTCCACCCCACATCAGACCCACCAGGTCTGGCTGTAGGTGAAAGACAGGGGGAAAAAAACCCAAATAAAACCCACATTATGTGACTCTGTCACTCATGAAAATGTGTTACTAGAGGCAGCAACTGCAAGGCTGTTAACAAGGAAGGTGAAGTTCAGATAAGGAAAACCTGGGAAGCCCATATGGGAACGTACAGAAATTCATCTCTTATGCCTCCCTTGTTACATTTTCCTTGCCTGCTTTTTCTGTACTACTTATTTTTCCCAGACATAAGTAAGTGAAGGTGACAAGCTGACACTCAAAACCAAACTTGGATCAACAAGAAAAACCATTCAAATTAGATCCATTTCTGTCAGCAGTGCTGCACATGACAAAGAACTGCCAGGAACTATTTTTCTCAGGATGGTCACAAATGTCTTTAAACACCTGCACTCTAACAGGACTTGATGTCTCATTTCTGACATCTAGCCTGCAAAAAAGGTTTCCTACTCTTGAAGAACAAGCTCTTTTTTTCCAACGCGCAGGCTGGTGCTATTCCAGACCGAGCACTTGATATGGTTAGCAGACAAGAGCAGAACTTCCCATTTCCTAATAACTTCCTGGTATTTCACAATTGCTTCCTCTCAGGAAGTTTAACCAGTCAGTGCAGCTCCAACACCAACAATTCTTGTGGAGAAGTTGTCCAAGAATATTAAAAGCACGTTCCTGAAAGGTGGGCACAGAACTCTTTCTGGCTCACTAACTGGTTTTTCTCTAGGCCATTGTTTTCACTCTGTGGAAGTGGAGTAAGAAAGAACTGATCAGGTAATGCCCAGTGTCTGGGGCTTTTTGCATTTCATCAGTAAGCAGCATTATCTAATCTCGAGCTGGGGCATGAGTCTGACAGAAGAAAAGTACTGCCATAAATGCTGTGGGGGGAAGAAAAGGATTTCTTTCACAATGCAACTAACCTGATGATTCTTCACCCAAACACCTACTTACCCCTCATCAAGTAATTCCTTCCTAACTAGTAATGTGTCTGCTCACGCAGCAGATCCTTTTGGTTCCATCTGTATACAACAACATTTTATCTGATCTTCAAGTGCAATGTCTTTAGTTACTAAATTTCCTTCAGACTTATTTTCTGCAGAAGTGCTGTACTTAACTTTTCAGCCAGGAGCTTGTCAGCTGGTGGCTCTTCCATGCTTAGTCAGACCAAAGGAGAAAGAATAAAAATATACACAGTTTATCAAACCCTATTATTCTGAAGAACAAGAAAACACTTTTATTCTGTCATGCCATCCCTCCATCATTCAAAAACTAATGATTTAGTTCTTGTAAAACTTCATCCCTCCGCTAAAGCAAATTTTCCAGACAATACCCTGGAATTATGACATCAAATTTTCATGTTTGGACCAAAACAGATATGTGATGTATCTCATCAGGCAATGATACTGCTTCAAAAATAATTCTGTCACAGTTTACATGTTATTCCATAAAATAACGTCACACCAATGCTGAGCTGCTGCTTTTCTGCAGAATTCATTTGTATGCTGTAAGCTCATCGAAAAGTTGTCTGGGCGATCATTTTGATCTTTTTTAAATGACAGACATAAAATGCTCTAGACTTATATGTTTTCCATGTTCTGCACATTTAAGGTCTGAGTGTTGAACAAAAGCCTGTATAGTTGGTGAGATGAACAGTTCTGGCCACAAGGTCCCATGATCTCTGCTCCTCCCAGGCACTTCTTAATTTACAAACTAGAGCAAAAGACACAGCTTTCCTGATTTTTCTGTTCCTTATTAATATTTTAATTATCTACTGAACTCCAGAAGTGATTACTTCTTAGAGCAGCATAAGGCCTCATACCTGCCAGAACCAAGCTGATCACTTGAACTCTACTTCAGTGCTTGTCTAGGAACAGCCCCCTCCAACTCACATAACATTCCTTTTAAATGTCAGACTTACACTGCCAGAATATTTAGTTATGCATTAAAATAAATGTTGATTTTAAGGTAGCCAAAACTTTAAATATTTAGCTTTTATTAACAAAAATATCAGCTTTAAATAACACCCTAATTTTAAATAATACATTAACCGCCTTGCCAGAAAATACTCAGGATTCAACAAAACTTACAGGGAGTAACAGATCAGGAATTGCTTGCAAATTATACTTCAAGTTTTGTAAAAAGGAGGAACATTGATAATTTCTGATTTATTTTTTCCAACTTCTTGTTGGAGTAATCAAATCCACAGGGGAAAACCATGCTAACTAGAAGCACTTCAGTGAATAAACTATTTTGCCACATATACTGCCTGTATCTGCCATCTCCTCTGCATGCCCGTAAGTTTGATTTCCTCTGCCTCAGGATGAAGGCCACTTATTACTTCTGTGGCACTTCACACTGTTAGAGCTCTGTGCCAGTCTCCACCTACCAGTAGCAACTAGATTTTCCTCCAATCACATGCTTGAGAATGCAAATGCGACAGTTTCACCATAAGCATTTCACACCAGAGAACATAAGCATGAATAGCAGGAATCTCCTAAAACAGCATCGGGGCATGCTCTACTCACAATTACAAAACAGTAGAGACACACAAACTGACAGCCCTGGTCTTCTTTCAAGATAATTACGAAATTGGTCTGGCTAACTGTATGAATCCCACCAAGAACACCCAAACATGAAACTGGAGAAGCCAGGGCAGAGGCAACTGGGAGAGAATGAGATCTTAAGAGAACACAGATGCAAAACTTCTGCGCCCAGAGCTCTTAACGTTAAATAGATTAATGGAAACTACCTAAGTTGTGCTAGAAGCCTGCAAGCAGCTAAGTAAGCAAGGAGCAGAGGGAGCATTAGTGCCAAGTTTCAGTAATTGATTGTGTATGCTTGCACGCGCTATCTTTCCCCTCAAACTACATTTTGCCTGCATATGGTTTCTCTTTCTGCCACTTTTAAAGTGATTTATTCTCTCCAGAAGGGGAATTAGGTCTTATTTTGATCAAATATTTAGGACCTTTTAGACATTAAAAGCCACAGATTACAAAGAAGGATGGTCAAAACAGTAAAGTAAGATTTGAATTGAAGATAACCCACAAATATTGAAGCAAAGAATGAACAAACAAGTAGCAAAACAAGATTCAAAGAACTAAAAGGCTAATCCCCCCCCATTGCCTCCTTACAATGTCTGGCTCCTTACTGCTAAATAGCTGCTATGGAGATCTTAAACGATACAGGAGCAGATGAAATGGGCCTGAATGTAGGTCAGCAAACAGCTTTTGGATCCAGCTACAGGCACTAATTAGATCACTTTCAGTTATTAAAAAAAATAGACAAGGAAAAACATCTTCAAAAACAAAAGGTTTACCCCTCAAAACATTTTAATGTTTTTCACTAATTGTCAGTGGTCTTTGGTTTCAAAGCTGCTGGTTGCTGCCCCAGATCTGAAATTGTCAGCAGGACACACAAACAAGAACCTCCAGTAAAAAGTAAGACAGAACACTTGCAGCAACGCACAAAGAAAGGGTAGGGGGTCCTTTAAATACGTTTCCAAGATATGAAAGAATTCTTTAGTTTTTTCTAGGAGAACACTGACTGCTTTTGTTAGACACTGCCAAAAGCCACAAGGCAAAAAAAACAACCTAAAAATCCACCTTTTTTTTCCCCCCAAAGCATACAGTATAGCTCCGTTCATACAAGGTTCCTTGTACCAGCTTGTTTATGCCTTCTCTTCTGTGAAACAAGTCTTTATGTCTCCATAGTGGAAAAACCCACTGGTTTATATCCTTTCTGAGATGTATGCAGCCAATTAAATTGTAAAGTAATACCTGTTTCTAGAGTCAAACTCAAAGAAATGATACATTCCTGGTCTGGGAGCAGTGCCAGGGAGGTTACCTTACACACTGCGGTCACATGAGAATTCTCAGGTTTGGGAATTTGGTATTTTGATTTCCACATAAAATAAAACAGGAGGTTGAAAGGATAAAATATTGTGTATTCTCCGCACATGATTTGTGCTTGTTTCTCAAGTGATAAAGTTAATATTCCAAGGAACAAGAAAACTCAGTTCAAGAGTTCATGGTGCTTTCAAGCCATTCAGCTACTGTGAGAAAAGTGACAACTGCCTGTAGCTCTGCACTCCTCCAGAAGAATTTTTGATCATGAATAAACTATTAGGAGAACAGACTATATGCATAAGAATAATATAAGCTTCACAATACAACAGCGAAACAATACATTACAATAAAATCTGTTTGTCAAAGTAACAAGCCAAGTAGATATATTTCCATACGAGAACTACTATAAAAAGACTGGCATATTTTATTTTAGTTTCTAGTTTTCTGCCAAAATAAACAGCACACGGTGCTGGTGCCACTGAAACAGCTCCTGAGGAAGGACAGGTACACACAGCTGAGTGCAGCTCCATGTTTACAGAATTCATAGAACCACAGAATGGTTTGGGTGGAAGGGACCACAGACATCATTTAGTTCTGATTACCCGGCCATGGGCAGGACACCTCTCACTACACCAGCTTGCTCAAAGTCTCATCCAAACTGGTCCTGAACAGTTCCAATGATGAAGCATCAACCAATTCCTCCAGTGACCTGCTCCAATTCCTTCTGCACACAGTGGCCAAAGCGCATAAAGATCCACAGGAAAAATATTCTACAAAACGTGAGAAGTGCACACAGGTACTGTGCTGCTTTAGTCTCACCATCAGGTCCTTATCATTATCAGAACATGAATCCCTGAATGAAGCTGTACTGATGCACTTCTGTTACCGACATCAGACACATGAGCATGACATCCATCAACAGCACCTTTATATTAGAATCTATATATTCAAAGAACCCAATAATGCCTAAGCTAACCTCCAGAGAAGAAGAAAACAGAACAACTCAAACAATGAGAGCATCTGCTGCTCCCAGCACAGAACTCCTCCTCAATTGATGGGCTTAGGAAATGGTGTGATGAAGTAACTGGAGGAAAGAACTATACCAGGTGCTTTGATACAAGGATGACACTTTAACAGTTTAAGCTGTGCTGTACTACACAGCTTTTTAAGCTCAGGCTACCAAGAGTCATCAACCTTCCTGCGCTCTGGGCCCAAGATACAGGACCTTCCAGTAGAGCTTGACCTCACTTGAAGAGCAGCCTTTGAAATTCTGATGGATAAGCTTGTACGTACAGACAAGTATCCTTCCTACACTATTTTTACGTAGGTGTCCAAGAGACAATATTATGTTTCATATCTATATTCAGAAGCATAAATGTTTGTACATGGTACCTTCTATCTCCAAGCAACGCAAATCAAAAAGATACCCTGGAGTTCTTGTGCCATGGAGATTTTTGGACAGATACAAAAGTCTTGTTTTGGTAAATTTACTAATACTTCTATGTTTTTATGCATCTGTGTCTGACAGAAGCTGTTGAGTCACATTCATGGGTTGTATTCTGAAATAGCGAATATAATTACGGTGCATTCATGACCCAAGGCAGCAGCCAACCATGTGGTATTCCCGCCAATCTCTCTAGCTGATATCTTACAAATTACAGTGCAACTTCCCTGCAACGACTATATATATATGCAGTAAGTTTAATTTCCTTGTCACACCCATACCATGCCACGAAACCAATAGCCAAGTAAAAAACACTTTTTGACTTGTTTCTAAAAACAGTGTCCAAAGAACCCAGGAAAGCTAGAGACAGGTACAAAGTATTAAAACTAAGGTTGGGCACAAAAATATTCCACATATTGATTAGCTACTCACCTGTCTCAGAAAGAATTCACTTTATACTGACATTGTTAAT
The DNA here is from genome assembly GCA_013397515.1 of Upupa epops. Classification (NCBI taxonomy): domain Eukaryota; kingdom Metazoa; phylum Chordata; class Aves; order Bucerotiformes; family Upupidae; genus Upupa; species Upupa epops. The sequence goes on along the minus strand of VZRI01005675.1, from coordinate 108,218 downwards.
ATCTAACAGTGAGATTCGTAAAGCTTTCCAAGCCACCATCTTGTTCTTGCCATGCGGTGGTGCCAGTGTGACCAGTGCCATCTTGGCTTTGTTCTCGCTCTGGGGCAGTAGCCACGTGGTCAGCACCATCTTGGCACAGTCACAGCTGTAACTGAGAAACTGGGAAATGCTTGAGTAAGCATGAGAAAAAGGTCTGGTAGGCCATGCCATCTGATGCTTTCCTTCATTGTTTGGCTCAACTGTTTGTGCCAAAGAAGCCAAAGTGACTTGTGATTCTTAAACCTTTGGCAGAATGCCGAGAGGCTGGAGTTTGAAGTGCATGTTGTCACAGTAGAGATGCTGCTGCTGTCTGAGAACCACACTTGTCTGACTGACGTCTTAGCAAAGCCATGCTGACTCCCCCAAAGACCTCACCGAAAGCAAGAGAGAGGTAGGGATTGTGGATGGCTGGAGCGGACTCTCCATGACTGGCAGATTCATGAGGAAGATTCTGTTCCCAGGGTGGTTATTCTCCCCACTGGTTGCTGTGTATGCCCCTTTCCCCAGGGGCTCTTGTCTGAAACCAAAGACTGCTACATAATCTTCTATCTTCTCAGAATGTGTGTAATGATATTGTGCCACAGTTTGTTTATTTTACTTGTTTGGGGGGGGGGTATCCTTTCTTTTTCTTGGGTGTGGGTTTGACAAAGGACTTTCTTTTCCCCAAAGTTGCTTTACTGCCTGATAAATTCTACCTGAGAGGTGGCTGGTGTGCAGGCACCAACCCAAAGGACCAATCGAGGCCTTTTCAACCTATGACATATTTCCATGGAAATTATCCACACCCCAATATTCCATCATGTTCCAGAATAACATTTTAACATAATAATGTTTAACCTTGGACATCAAAAAAGTAAATTTTTATGTTTAAGTCATGCATAAAATCAATTGTGTTGACAGAAATACAATTTTAACATATTTACTTCTGAGAAGCTTATTTACATTTGTCTTTGGGGTAATGAAATTCACTTAAAATTCACTTAACTTTCCTAGCATACATAGTTTTCTTGGCAAGAAGTAAAACTTGGGATTTATATCTCTGTATAAATCTACAAAGTAGCTCTTTACGAAGAAAATGCTTCCAGTGAAAGTGTGAGCTGGAAACAATCACTTAGGAAAACTGCCACAATCGACTATGAAAAGCTTTGTCTTTGATAGCCATCATGTCAAAGGTAGTGGTTTGAGTTCTTAGTCTTCCTAGAATTTATCACCCCTACAAATTGTTATGATTTGGCTACCAGCTTTGGCTAATGGCTGCATCACAGCAGCACGACAGGGCAGGAGTCACTGCAGGTATAATGCAATTAGTTGCAATCTTGGTCTGTAGTTACAGAAAGGCATTTAATTTCTTGAGCAAATAAAAGCTGCATAAACTCAGCCTTCGCCTCCCACTGCACGGCAGCCGAGTGTAAATTACTCCTCCTCATCCTGGGCTCCATCCACTTCTTTTCAAAGGCCAGGGCGCGGGCTCGCAGCAGCCTCTCCCAGCTCACAGCTCAATCCCCGCTGCCACTGATGGTGAACAGCTTTTGCCAGCCCCCTGCTGTGGCCTCAGACATTCCTCTGCTCTGTCAAGCAATGAAAATATCAGCAACAGGATTAGAGCAAACCTCAGAAAGAAAGAGCAGCTCTTTAACATCCATAAGCCTGAGAGAGAACACGGGTGTCTTTTGGGGTTCACAGTACTGAGAATGACTTCATAAATTACAAGCATTAGTAGCAGTTTTTTGAACTTCAGACAAATTAAGACCTCTAAAAATTCTGTGATCCTTCTGCATCATTAAAAGACTCTATGTTCCCACAGGATGCAACCACAGATTGTAGCTGTTCTTCAAGGAAAGCAGACTCCTGCACTAACATAGACCAGAAAACAAGAACAGACAAAATTTAAGAGAGACTTGTCTTCCCGTTGCAAATACTGGTACAGGCACAATCAGCCACTCTGATTTCTATTCAACTTCATATTGCAGTGGTCAAGGGTTAAAGTGGTTTTAAAAAAGCATTAAGAATGAAAAAATATTTTTTCCTGCAATGAAGAACAAGAGAAACACTAGGAAAAGGCTCAGAGCACCAAGCTAATTGAAAGAAAACAATTTGCAAAGGAGGCCCTTGCTATGGTATTCAGATTTGGATTTTACACTCACCTCCTCAGCCAAGTAAATACACGGAAATAAAATTGCTCAATCACAGTGCAGCTTCCAGGCCACATTAAGGTAGTAAGATTCTCATAATTATACTCCTCTTCACCTATTTAAAAATCTTTTCTATGTTTACTTGAAAAGCTAATTGCTGACAGCTAGAAAGGAGTCAAATGCTGTGCTTTCCAAGGGCTAGGGATAGAGGGGAAGAGTATTCTCCTCTCCCCACCCCAATTCTCAGGAGCCTCATTCACCTCATAGCTCTGCTGAGCAGCCTTGATATCCCCACAGAGCCTCACAGCTTTACACCAAATCATAGAGCAAACACAGCCATCTTCCTGCACTGCCAAACTGTATTTCCAGCAAAATCCTGCTTTTAGAGAGCACATATACATGCTCACCCATTCCCTTAGCTTCCAAGATGCAGATTTTAAATTGTTAAGATGGTAGACAACTACTTCAGTTTGCAAACCAGCAAAGGTGTGAGGGACCTGTGCACAAACATGTTAATATCACACAAAATCTGAGGCGCAACATGACACATTACTTGTTCCCATTCCTAAGGTGGATTTGCACAGAGAAAAGGAAAACAATAAAAGATTTGTCAAGCCCTTGCTATCATCATCCAACATACTGCTGTCAATGCTGTTCCCTAACAGGCACCTGTGGCACTTCACAGTTCAGCTCAGCCCTCCCTTACCCCTCCACACCGCACCAGCTCTGGCCATTCTGCCTGTGCTGTTGGTGTTTCTCCTTTACCTGTATCTACGTGTACGCTCTCCAGCTCATGCAGCCTCCCACTGATACTGTGGGTGGTGAGGATGCAAAATGAAACCCGGGAATTTCTCAGGGTTAAAAAAATCCAAACACATTTGTACTGAAAATTTTTGACTGCAATTGTAAGAAGGATTTTAACTACAAGTCTTACATAGTTTCCTAACTGCTATTTAAGTTTAGCCTTGTGGACAGCACAAACTTTTTTAATGTTCACATTCCAGTAATATACAAAATCTTTCATTTTGTCCACCAAAAATCATTAGGCAACTTCAGAGAGCTCTCACATGCCCCAAAATATCTCCAAAACATCAGGATAGCTTCTCAAAGTCATTCAGGCTGAATTTTAAATGACTGCCCTATTGACAAGGACAGTTTGTATTCTCTGCAATAGTTTTGTTCGCTTGGTTTCATTCTTAATCAAGTACAGCAAGATAAGAAACGATGCCAGATGTCACAAACCATTTTAAACAGAATTCCACAATAAAAATTTTTTATTGTTTTCCATAAAGCAGAGTTTGAAAGCACAAAACTGTGTAAACATGTTAAATCTTGTCCAGTTCTATCTTAATAGAGACACAGAAGTCAGACATGAGGATGACAAAGCCACATCAATTAAAAACTTATCATGGATGTGTGTTTCTCATTTTATCAAACAGTTGGGAAATCCAACTCAGTTGTAACTTTGTAGGCAAATGCTGAGAAAACTACCGAGTTTACACGAAGGGGAGGGGGTGGGAGGAGCCAACCTAAAAGAAACAGTAACCATCTCCCCCAGAACCTTTACTAAAGCAAGAGCTCAGGCATCAAAGTGCTCAGTAAGTAATTAACACCTATCGCCTTTATTGAGCTGGAGCTTGCTGGTAACCTAAACGATTTGTAAATACAAGGTTGTCCACTTGTTCTCTTCTTGCATGAAAAGGCTGTTGAGGAAAAGAACACTCAAGAGACTACACTTATGTGCTATTTTTGTCAAATATTTACACCCTTGTTCTTCATGTTTGCACAATGCTCTTGTTTGATGGTTTATTAAAATGCAGGTCAGTTACAGGAATTAGAGGGCTTGGCTTTTTTAAAAGTTGATTTTTGGCCGGCTGTTTTGTTCAAACTCATGCTTTCCTTTTTGCCAGGGTGATAGCAGCAGTTGGGCACCCCCAGAGTCCATCACAGCTGCCTGCTTTAATCCATCTTTCCCCCAAAAAGTAAATGGAAGGACTGGCAAACAAATATCTTTTTGATTCTGAAGACCTTTAGGAAATGGCACCTCAAAATGAAATTACTTCTACAAAACCCCCACTGAAGGCAGTGTTGTAGCCATGGAAGAGTACATCAGCAATTACAGAGCAGGCATGGATGCTTCTGATTCGTGCAGCTGTAGGAGACCACACAAATGTAACAGCTATTATCATAAAAGGTAGAAGAACGAATTTAATGTGGATCTGCTGTTACAGTGATATCCAGACAACATTTGTTCAACATCTAAAGCTCTTCTATCAATCTCTCAGAAAACTGCCTGAGAGGCATTTTCCAAATGCTGAAGCAAAAGGTGTTCTTCTTGCTTGAAGCCCAAAATGCTCCCTAAAAAAGAACCTGTAAAGGCTTCCATAATTAAAAAAACACTGCTCAGCATTAACAACAGATTTCTGCTTAGTTCCAGAGAACAGGTAAAAATTCCTCACCCACACAGCATCTTCTGGAAACAGATTATGTTCTGTTTCTGAAACTGCAATTAAGAAATTGTTTTGAAAATTAGCAGTAACATCTCCAACAATTTCTGGCACCAAGGAACAGGTTATTACTCCATATTACCATCACCTTTCAAATGTTTCATGCCATGATGCGGCCTCCACCCTTCAATTCTCTGAAGATCCATAGTAACATAACACCAGCTGATAACCACACAGCAATGGAGAAGGCATTACAAAGCGTGCATCATGGCATCTTCCTAGCTGAAACAAAAATTTTTTTCCCCCCTTAAAGATGCAGAATCAAGTTAACCTGGAAAACAACCAACCTGTAAGTTGCTTCCAAGTCTGAAATCTTTAAGTACATTTTGTATCTTTAAACCATTTATTGAGTTTGCTCTCTAACAAGAGTCACATGCTTTCTAAAAATTACAAAATCTGTCAGTCTTGCACAGAGGCAACTATCTCCCTACAGTAATACAGATGAATGCAGAAGTGCATAGGCTCTAAGAAATCAGACACAAGTGACACAGGTAGTTCACAGACTGTGTGGTTATCTGAGGTTCAGTTTATCAATTCATTCCAGCTGCTTTGCATCCCAAGGGAATCTTCCCAGTCAAGACAGGCCAGTTAATAGAGCTTTCCATTGGGTAATAATTCAACAAGGTACTTGATACCACCAGTAGCTGAGAGGCAGAATTGACAAAGGCCAATTATTATTTTGCTTTCTTTTTAAATGAACACCATCACCCCTCTCCTCCACTCTGCACACTCACTCACAATAACCAACAGCCCTTCAGTACATGACTTAAGAACAGTGAAGTTACTCAAATTACAGGAACTGAACCAGATTTATGCAATCAATATTCTCCATATCTGTAATCATAGCAGAAACAATTGATACTATCTCAAAGCTTTCTGCACAAACAGGAACAAGGCATTCATACAGGCTAAACATGGGAAAAACGCTTCCTTAAGACTGCACCAGATTCTTTTAATAAATAAGCAAAGGAGATGCCTAAAAACGCTAAGCTAAGCACCAAAGCCTGTGCATGATGAGTGTGAATGTAAAGAAATGAAACTCCAAAATACGAGCTCAACCTCTGCTCTGGAGCCGTGACCAGAAGTGCCTCCACAATCAGGTCTAAAGAGATGAGAAATAAGGACAGATGAACTGCACACGCACAGCAGTTCTAGTACAGATACCTTCAGCTGCCAGAAATGCTGCCATGCTCCTTTAGATTGATTTCTTCAGTAATATGAAAGCTGGCAACAACAGTAAATAAAGAAAACAACCAGAAACACCACTTTAGAGAAATAGCACCTCAGGCTTTGGGCTGATAATATTGCTACCATGAGCACAAGCCACTCCTGTCAAGCTGGAACAGATTTTGATGCATCTGAAGATCAGTTTCTCCTTCTATATTCAGGAATCAACTGCTCTCCCCTCCCAAAGCCTCATGTTTGAAATACAAAAAAACCTCTATTCATGTGCTGTGGGGTTCTCTTGTAGATTCTGCCTTCTTATTTTAGACTAGACCTAGAGCAATGGCCTATAGGGAAACTTCTCTGCACTCAAAGGCAACAAACAGAAATGTGAACAATACTGATTTACTACACTCAACTGGACAACTGGAAATACCTTAGTGCCACACTCCAGCTTCCAGAGCTGTGGTTTGTGTGTTTTCTTTCATCCAGGTCTGAAACAGGTTACATAGAGCCACAACATAGTTACCAAATGATTGCAGACACTTGGTATGTTTTTTGACCTCTCAGTACTTAGATATGTTTCAAAAACTATCATAACTTCAAACAAGGAAGTAAAAAGAACCCATAGTGACCAAAGAAATACTTTGGACCTAAAACTAAGGCTCCCAAGACCTGAACTAGGTATAAGCAAAAAAACCTACAAGTGAAGACATGGATAAATAAGCTGCTTTACACTTCAAACAAAAGACAAGTTGTGTCAGATTCTAGAAAAGGAAGAAACCTGGGAAAATTATGAAGGAGAGCTGTCACACCCAGAATTTGCAGTACATTCTTTAATAGCTCTTAACGCTAATATCGTGTGCCTCATAAAACATATTGAAATTTGCCCTTGAAAAAGAATGTACTCCTGTAATTTCAAATATAATCCCTGAGACTGTCCCACACCAGTGTCTGAACAAACCATGATGTATTGCACCATTACGCTTGGATGGCAGAGGCAGGTCTATCAGTATGACAGCTTCTACCCCTGTGTTACTACTATCTCCTTAAGCAAAATATAAAAAGCTTACAGAGAGCTCCCACGCACTCCTGTCACCATTTAGCAAGGAGGAGAAAACAACTCCTTAGGCACAGCAGAGAACCAACCCAGTTCTCCGCATCCTCCACAAATGTCTGTGGAAGCAAATGGAGGGGCAGAGGACACAGATTCTCTTCCTTTTCTCTACTGTCAGCTAAAAACACAAACTACAACACACAAATGCAGAATTGATAGTTGGCAGCATCTTCCTATGCCCTGCATTTTCTATCTGGTTTTTAATAAAAGATTCAAAAACTGATAATAAAATACCTGGACTTTCTGAAATGTGAGTACTGACAACCCCACACCGCAAATGCCTACAAACCATCTGGGTGCCCCACCACATCAAAATCCATTTCTGGACAGAGTTCTCCTTTATTTCCTAACATTTCCCTCATTGTCTGTTTGCAAACAGCAACAGTTCTCTTATAAACTGGAGATATTTCATCTTGTTAATACCCAGCTTTCCTCTCTGCTATGTGCAACACTGCAACAACCACAAGGTTCAAGCAATTACTCATTTCTTAACCAATGTGACTGAAAACCCTTTTCATTTACAAAGCAATGGTACTCAGCTTCCCAATACACACTCCCGAGATCTTAGAAGTCATGTGAACTCTAATGACTTAAATGATTGTGGCAGCCTCTTCCATTTCTAGAAAGAACACCCAAACATCTCTATTTGTGGTTCTCCCATCCTTGTTGCAGTCAATGGGAAAACAAGGTTTCAATGTATGAACTGTGGAGCACAGTCAGAACTGTTCAGCTTCATTAGCTACAGAGGAAAACTGAGAGACAGAGAGCTTATACAGAAGGACTTACCTCCACCCCAGCCCAAGTGAAAGCAGAGCTACCGAACCATTACACAGAAAACCACAAGCTAAAATGAAGCTGAAAGCTGTCTCCAATTGCTCCAGTTTGTAATACAGAAGTGCCCCTACCAAAAGTAGGATGAGGGAAAAATCAATGGGGCTGAAATTATCAGGGACACAGCTTGTACTTCAAGGCAGTGTGATACAAAAGGCTGTGCCAGACACAGAGACACAATCTGTATCCACAGAACCACACCAATATGAAGAGAAAATTGGGATTTCCATGGCTCAAAATATCATACTAAACAAAACATTGAATAAATCAGAATGTGAATACGAAAAAGCTCATTAATACTTTGCTGTAAACTACGTGGCAGAACATTACATAGAGGGAAGCTGTAGGAAAACACAACATCTCTCCAAAACTCTTTCAAGTGTAACTTGAAGTTTAGACTGGACATTAGGAAAAGGTTTTTTACTGAAAGAGCGATCAGATTTTGGAACAGGCTGCCCACGGAGGTGGTTGGGTCACTGTCTCTGGAGGTGTTTAAGGTTAGGCTGGATGAAGTGCTGAGTGGCATGATCTAGATGTCAGATGTTTAGGGTTACTTGGTTGGTTTTAGGTTAGACTGGATGATCTTTAAGGTCTTTTCCAGACTCATCATTACTGGGAATTCTGTGAATTCTGTGAAATATCTTATCAGGCCACAACCACCAGTGAAATGTCTGTTGGCAGAAACATTGCACTAGAGAACACAACACAGAGATACAGAGCAGCAGCACTGCTACGTTCACCTCTGGGTCACCCTCCACATTCAACACATGTCAAAAAAGCTGTAAGTACGTACATCACACCAGATAAATTTATCGAAAGATAGTAACAATGGAAGACATCTATGCTGGCTACTGACACCTGCTTTGACCCAGTGTTCAAAAATATGATAGATTCAAGCCAGATCAAGAAGACATTAAATAAAAACGAAGGTAAAACATTAAGAGCCCACTTATCTGTAGGTCCGGAAAGCCAGAATAAAAACCAGCCTCACAAGCTGTGTGTCCTTCTGACACAGGAAAGAGTCACTCCTGTATGGCAACAATTAAAATCTTAACTAGTATAACTATAAAGGACAGTAGCACATGCAAATTCTTCAAACAGATAAACAAAGCAGTGGACAATTTAACCACAAGATAAGTTTTATACTTTTAGCAGATCTCTGGACAAGCCCATGACTAGAGGACACCAAAAACTATCAGGCTGCTATGTTTCAACGAGACACAAAACAAAGGAATCCTCTTGACTTCAGCAAGGCTTTCAACACTGTCTACTGTGACATCCTCACAGCACAACTTCAGAAGGGTGGGCTGGATGCCTGTGCAGTTGGGTGGATGGGGAACTGGCTAAAGGACAGAACTCCGAGAACTGTGGTCAGAGGGGCAAAGTCAAGTTGGAGGCCTGTGTCTAGTGCTGTTCCTCATGGGTCAGTGCTGGGCCCAGTCCTAGTCAACAGATTCATCAATGGCCTGGATGAAGGGACAGAGTGCACCCTCAGCAAGTTTTCTTATGACACAAAGCTGGGAGGAGTGGCTGGCATACCAGAAGGCTCCACTGCCATCCATCATGACATGCATAGGCTGGAGAATCCAGCAAAGAGAAACCAGATGAGGTTCCACATGAACAAGTGTAGAGGCCGCACCTGGGAAAGACCAACGCCATTCATCAGCACACCTTTGGGACTTTCCTCCTTGAGAGCAGCTCTGAGACAAAGGACCTGGCACTACTGGTGGACCACAGGCTGACCATGAGCCAGCAATGGGCCCTTGTGGCCAAGAAAGCAAATGGTCTCTTGGGGTGCATTAAGAAGAGTGTCCAGTAGGTCAAGGATTTCCTCCCCCTCTACTCTGCACCTGGGATAGTTCTGAGCTCCCCAGTTCAAGAGGGACAGGGAACTACTGGATAAAGTCCAGCGCAGAGGCACTGTGATGATTAGGTGGCTGTAGCATCTTTCTTATGAGGAGAGGTTGAGAGAGCTGAGCTGTTTAGCCTGAAGAGCAGAAGACTCTGGGTGAGTATCAGGATGTTGGGACCAGGATCTTCTTGATGGTGTCCAGCAACACAACAAGGGGCAATGGACATAAATCAGAACATGGAAGATTCAATCTGAACCTGAGGAAAAACATCTTTACAGTGAGGCTAACAGAGCACTGGGGCAGACTGCCAGAGAGGGTTGTGGAGTCTCTTTCTCTGTAAACATTCAAAACCCACCTGGACATGATCTGCACTATTTGATCTCCAGAGGTTACTTCCAAGCCCCACCATTCTGTGTTTGTGTGATTCTATGACCTAAATTCATATCATCAAAAAAAAGTCACTCCTATGAGCCAATACCTATCCAGTGCGCTAAGAAAAAAATAGATCAACAGGTTAAGATATGCAAATGAAGACATTCCATATAAAGCAACACAACTAAATTTGTTTGATGGTAACCAGTATCAAGTTAGCAGTACAAACTGCTTCCCAGCAGAGAAAATTCACTGCTAACTCATGCAGAACCACATATTTAACTGGGAAAAAGCCTCTAACATGCAATTCACTGTTTCTGGATCAGCTTGACAACTCAAGACAAGGTTTCTTATTGGGTAACTATGCAAATGAAAATGCTAAAGAATAAACTGTTGTCACACCAATGATTACCTGTACATCCCTTCCCAAGACTGCCACACTCAGTCCTGGTCACATTCTCAGGCAACACACCAAAGCTGAACACAAAGGTTCAAAGAACACTGACAACTCCTTCACTATTTGGCAGGGCAGGTTCAATAAAAAACTAAACAGCAAACCAACTTCTATTTAACTGATGCAAAAAGCTTTTATTGCAAACTGATAATCCACCAGTTTTGCAACGTTAAGACACTCTCTTCAGTATGAATACTAAATGGCAAAAAAACCCACTTAAAATAAAGCACCTAGCAGACCAAAAGCCCAAAGCCAGGGTTTCACTGATCCTGGACTCTGCAACTACGCACACAAAACCTGTGTCTCTCTGCTTAGATGGAATTAATCAGGATTACCACTTTCATCTTGGCAATTTCACTGGAGAATGAAATCAATAGCATCCAATCATTAAAATATGACCGTTGTTTCCACAGCACTGAGCCATTTTCTCTATTAAGAGCTGTTTTGCCTTTTCTTAAGATCAATAGCCTCAGAGCATCATATTTAACTTCTCATGGCACTGAGATCTATGTTAGCCCCACAGTCAGCAGCAGCCCCCTCTAAATACCCAGGGCAGCACCCAGCAAACACAGCTCCACCACCTCTGCTGCTGTTTCCAAATGCTGGAGAGGAAGGCTTTGTGGTTTTCAGGGGTTGAAAGCCCAGTTCTTCATATTCCCAGCAAAGTAAATAAACCTATTCTATAACTAGCACTAAAGTGGAACAAGTGAGAGGCTGCAAACTGGGACTTTCAGCCAGATGGATTCTAACACTGCAAACACTGAAATCCCTACAAATAGGTTAACAAGAAGTAGAGTGAAGTCTCCCTTCTCCTGACTGACATGAGTGCAGTTTCCTTAGGGGAAATTACTAATTAGCAAGAGCTTTAGTTATACCTCCTCATGGACAAACCCCACACATTTAGAAGAGTTACCTGTGTACCATCACAGGTTTTATACACCGCATTGCTTCCACGCCAAACAACAAAATCATTGGCTTTCAAATTCTCCTCAAACTGATGCTGCAAAAGTAAATGCTTTTGCTTGTTGAAAGTAACAGTTTAGAAACATCTTGTATTGCTCTTTGTGTAGCTTCTGAAACTCCCACTCCATTTCCATGCTCAAAGATTACCACCCTCCTCTTTTTGGCAATACAGCCAACTCTAGTTCAATACCTACACGTTTTCAGGTCTGTTTAAAGGCATTGTGTAAATCAGGAAGACATTTTTATCATCAGGAATAATAAAATACTTTTATTTATATAAAGAAAAAAAATCTTTTTATTTCCTTAAATTGCAATGATAAGACAGCAGAAGTTATCCAAGATGTACAATTATTGGTTATTTTAATTTGAAAAACATGAATATTTGTATTGGCTGTTCTTCACTGTGACAAGCCACCAGGCCACAGGCAATCCCCAACCCACACAAGGCTGACATACATCGTCCTTACATGAAATGGGAACATCAGCTGGAGCCCCGTGCTTAAGCGACTTGGGATGTAACTGAGACCTGAATATTTCTACTCTATTTTTAACCAAGATATATTTAGAAATAATCAAGAAGCGCATACAAATCAGAAACAAATCAGGACCTTAGATTTCTAATCCACACCCCTATCTTCTCTAGCTTTCCATACACTGCCCTCATGCCCCAAGAGAAGCATCCCAGACAGTAGCACACACTGCACTGGAGACCTACAATCAACACATTGTTGAGACCTGCTCAGTTCTGGGAGCCTTGTGCAGCTTTCACCCCCACCAATATCCAAATGCATTCAATCGTAGCCTTCCAAAACAACTGGTTTACCCTTTAACAACAACATTCATATCGATTCCAAGGACTTTTAGAATACATAACAAATTCCCCACTTCTGAACACACTAATTCGCAATGGTAATGGCGTACACAGGTTACCACAGCTTTTCCATCAGGAATCAGTGACACTAATTTTATTCATAATAATGTAATCCTGTAAAGATAATTGTTTTTGTGTTCATCTCAACTGAATTTCAAACCCTCCCAAGAGGCAGAATTCAGCTCAATTTGACGCTCACTCCTTACCACTGGTTTTTGATGGTTTACTTCCTTCAGCAAGAAAGAATTCTAATTCTACAGTCAGCAGCTCATTTCACCTTATTTGCAATGCAACCAAACAGACTAGAGAACACAACAATGTTTACAGATACACAAATAAGTGAAATTACAGAGTTTTCTCCTAAAACAATTCAGCTCCACTCTCCTCTTCTTCAGAAAGCATCACCTACCTATTTATAGATGGGATCAAATGTCACTCAAACACACACAGCCATGTACAAAGAATCGTGGCTTCCTGATCTGTAGCTTCTGCTCATCTGTAGCAGTATTAAATGCCCAGCATTTGTTATTTACGATTTTTTATTAAAACCCTACTCTTCTGGATACAGTACTTGGGTCTCAGGCCATCTGAACCTGACTGCCTCTGCCTGGACCAGGAACGACTTGAATGTCCCTCTCCCACCAGTCAAATGTGGAAGTATGTGGAGCACCCTCTATTTAAGCAAAGAGTCAGCCAGGTGGAAAATAGTGTGAATTAGGATGAAGCTTAAGCACCATGCATGAGGCATGTCATCTTTACTGAGACAAAGCCTCTCCCTTCCGAGTTACTCCCTCCCTCTGAATAACTGGCACAAACACCCACAGGGCTAGGGACAGCTCAGCTCCCGGTCCTTCACAGGGATGGGGTAGGACAGTACCCCTCCATATAGCATCCTGCACCAAAAAGCAGGGCGCAGGAGCTCATCAAAACTTCCAAGACATTCACAATGATACTTATAAATTCTCACTCCGATAAACAGATACAGTACGGTTTTGTTTCATATGTTTCAGCACATAACTCCACTTCTGATGACCAAGTTCACACACTTGGCTTCAACAGGTATAACTTCACCTATCAATTTGCTTTCCTCAAACCATAAAGGATTTTTTTTACAGTGGCAAAGCACAACCAGCATATCAGCAACAAGCAAATTGTGAGCAGAACAGTAAAGCCTGTAAAAGAATTGTCACAGGGCAAGATTCTAGACATCAAAAAAATAACCTGTTATACATCCTTTGCAGAACCTGGACTCCAAGCACAACATTTTCCAAATGAAAAGCAAACAAAAAGTCTGTGGGCATCTGTAAAGCCTGTAATGTGCAAAATATGAACAGATATATTCTCTGTTAACAGGAATCAGCACACATGGTTACATCAGGAGTATCTAAGCTGAGAAGTACACAGACGTTCCAGCTTGAAGCAGAACCATTCATCATTTCATATCAGCCTTTAATATCACTCACTTCTCCAGGTTGTTCTTAACCCCTCACCTGACCAGCACTTTGTCCAAAAGCCCTTGCACAGACCGTTCCTTTACAATCTCAACATTTAACCTACAGGGAATTATATAAATAAAAATAAATCCCAGTATTCAACATTCAAGACCGGTTGGGGTTTTCAGCCTTTCTACTAGGAGGAAACACAAAGTTACTTCTCAGAGCTCATGTTTTAGGTGCAGATACCCTACCTGACTGAAAACCTAAGGAGCCTTCTAGGGCACTGATGGTCTTTTGAGAAACTGCCTCACCCGCAGCCCAAGGCTTCATCTGCCTAAGGTTCCGCTTTTCCTACCACAAAGAGCGGGGACTCGACACCGGATCGTGAAAGCTAACAATGGCAAAAGGTGTGAGAACCGGTGGGTCTGAAACGCTGCTGCACTGCTCGCTCCTGAGCTATTGCGGCAGCTTTCGGGCCAGTTGCCTTCTCTCCACAAGTTGCCCGACATATCCTCTCATCGAATCCCTCGAAGGCTCCTCCGAGCTCAGAGAGAGGACGTCTGTGCCCTGCTCGAATCAAGCTGCTCCTGCCCACGGCCGGGCCCCACCACAGGTGATTCCCGCAGCACAGGGGGCGTCCAGGTACCTCCTGTGTGTGCCCCCGCCCCCCAGGC
>VZRI01005675.1:10304-93197 GCA_013397515.1 Upupa epops | reverse complement strand
ACCTGAGGCTGGGAACCCCTCGGAGCCCGGAAAGCGGCCCCGGGGGCCGACCCCACCCCTGGCCCCGGAGCGGGTCTCAGCGCTGGTGCGAGCGGCCTTGGCGAACGGAGAGACCGCGCAGCGGAAGCCCCGGGTTCCAGCGGGGCCATGAACTTATTCCCTGTCCCGGGCAGACCCCATGCGGCTGCGGGATAGGCACGCGAAGCGCCTCGGCGCCGTCCTGGTGTGTGGCAGCTGCGGCGTCGGCGGATGCTGCGAGGCCGCGGGCTTTAGCCGGAGCCACCGGGAGAAACGAAAATCGCGCTAATGTTGTAAAAATAACTTGTAGTAGGTTGTTGTCTTTGGGGGGGGTGGTCCGTGTTTGGATGCTGATTCTTGCAATGACGATGCTTCTCGGCAAATCCAGCGATAAATGGTGAAGAAATGGCCAGACCCGCTCCGGAAAGGCAAACGAGCTGCTTTTGCGTGCTCCTGGATCTCACCACTTTCATTCAGCGTTTGCCATTCAAATCCAGAGCGGCTGAGCGCTGCGTCCTTAGCAGCCAGCTCTAGCCTTGCAGTGTCCCCTTGCAAAGGACACAGTGAGCTATAAATGCACCTTCCTCCATCGTTAATCGTGTGAAGTGTACCCTTACATTTTTTTTTTACTGCAGTTTGTTGCCCATTAGATTGTATTTTTACCATGTGCACACTGCCCTGGCTTATTTGATTATTGGCTAATTGAATTGTCTCTTTCGGCGTATAAATTATGTAGTACCAGGGCTCGAGAAGTGATAACCATGAGATAACTGGGCCCTTGGGACTCTGCAAGGTGTGAACCATGGCTATGTACCCCCAAATATGTGCTTGTGTAGCAAAGTATTTTAAGGCTAGTTTTGAAATAGTTTATTCCAGAAAGAATCCAGCAGTAACACTTCTAAGGAACTGACGATTCATGTCGTAGTATCTATCGCAGAATGGTTTAGATTGGAAGGGACCTTAAAAAACTATCTAGTTCCTTCCCCCTGCCATGGGCAGGGTCTCCTCTCACTAGACCAGACTGGTCAGGGCCCCATCCAACCTGCAAAGTTTACCTTGATAACCTGCATGATGTGATGAGGGAGTCCTTCTCAACGCCAACACCACTGTATCCCCATGAAACAATCCCTGATCCAGCAGGATTTGCAGATTTGCTTATTTAGAGGTTTTTCTGGCAAAGCAGATGCTGCCACATTTCACAGGTGTGTCCTACTGCACATACAAGAGGTGTGCACAACAAGTTAAACTGCAAAAGGTCAGCTAATGCTGGTGGCCAAAGTGTTCCTCGAGGTGAAACCTGCTTCATGATTTTATAATTTTGCTCAGTGTTGCTGTCAGGAAACAGGGACTTTATCCTCCACTAAAAATAGCCTGAAATATTTGCACAATAAGGAATAATTATCTCCCCAGGAGGATGTTTGGGTTTCTCTGTATCATGCTTGCTGGGTTACACCGCTATCTGATACGCCAGAAGGATTACCAGCAGCCAGTGGTAATTTACACTGAAAATGGAAGCACTGATTAAAAGGCAAGACAGGTAGTGTAACTCCTATTAACACTGGTCTGTAATTCCCACCATAAAATCTTACCTTCAGTCTCCTTGTAATAGTGCCAGACTAACCACTCTGCTGAAATTTAAGTATCCTAAGATCATACCTCAGGTTAAATTATAAACATTTCTTCTTCCATCCCTTGACTCTGAAAATAAGAACGGTTACTTTGTCAGAGCTTTTCCCTCAAAACCCACCACAAAAAACCCATTGACTCTTGGCAGGGCTCACCAGCGCTTCCCAGCATGGTTCTCCAATTCTCCAGCAGTTCTGCATGCACCCAGCTTGTCACAGCCCAAGGCTCTGGGAGCCGGAGCTGGACCTGCAGTTCCAGTTCTTGGCTTCTCCGGACCATGCCAAATCTGAAGGTAGGAAGGGCAAGCAGGGAACCTGTCCTTCCAGTCCTCTTGGGAAACACTAAGGAGGAAGCTCCTTGAATAAAATGTGGTGGGGACAAGACCTGGATTGGAGACAAGTTGGCAGGTAGAAAGGGTCTGTAAAAGGCAGGTTCTCTGAGGCAGTGAGAGGGAACTGGGTCTGCCTAGAGCAAGGGATAAAGCAACATTCACAAACAAGATTCTGTAAACCAGACTGCTGGAAAATTTGAAAACAGACTGGGAGTAGGGGAATATTGTAGCAAGATGTGCAACCCAGGAGGACCAGAAGCAATCAAAAGCAGCACCTTATCTGGCTAATGAGAACTTGCTGGACAAAGGGATGGGACAACTGGAGCAAGGTGAGGAAGGAGACTGTGTGACCTGGAGGCTGGTTGTGTGATGCAGCAAGGGCAACAGTAATGGCATGCAGATTGCCTGGAAAACAGTCCCGTCTCAACTGGCAGTGAGTATCCAAAATACAGTGAACGTACCTACCTGGTCTCCTTTGAGTGCTGGACACACACAAACTATTCAATAGCTCATACAGGGTAAATTCCCACATTGCTGACAGCCTGCATTGATGTCAACACCAGATTAAATTGCTGGGAGCAGGGACTGGTTGGGTTATCTCTACATGGAAGAGAAATACATGGGTATTAAACCTGCAGCAGTCAGGCTGCTTCCCAGTAATGGAACACCAGAATAAAGGCTGCCAGTGCAAAAGGTAAGCCTGGCGCAGCTGCTGAACCAATGTCAAGGGGCCAAGGTAGATGTCCAAACAACTCAATGTACTATAAAAATTAGAAGTCAAGGGTTTCTATACCTTGCAATGAACTATGAGGACACAGGGCACAGAGCTCTGGGTAAGTCATGTGCCAGCTGCTCCAGGAAAGGGCCTTGGGACCCCTGCAGGATGCAAAGCACAGGGAGTTCCCAGTGATGCACCAATCTCCACTTCCTAGGAGCCTGATTTGATGTTTTGAAGTTTGGTTGGCAGAAACGAAGAGCACATGCATATAGATCTGCAGTAGATGCAAATTTATTCAACTTTTGACTAAAGCAGACACTTTGTCATGTTATATTTTCTTATGAAACCAGGGCATGAGGATTTCTATTTGAATATCTAAAAGGAAAACATATTTTTTACTGTTCTGCCTGCCTAAGTTCCTCACCTGCAAAATAAGGGTAACACGAAAATAAGGGTGACAGTGTGGAGAAAATGAATTTGAGTTAATGAAGCTCTCAGATGCCATAGTGATGAGAACCATGGAAAAGCCCATGAGGAAATGAATAAATCTGTCTGCAGAACAATATTTGAGTAGTGTGCAGTAAATAAAGCATGCGGCACACAGACAAGAGTGCCGAGGAAAGAAAATTATTACTTAGTGAGTACAGTCTATCCTGTGCAATGAGCTAGGCCGAGAACCTGTCAGATGAACAGCATGTGATCTAGTAACGATTAAATACAGGATCCCAGTGCCAATGCTCAAAAGGACAAATCACAGTTGTACAGGCCACCTTTATATTAGTATTTCTTAACTTTTTGTAACTCCTGAATTAAAAAAAAAGGAACAACTTTAGGCTGCAAATGTGTTGTATGGTTGTATGAATGATTCCCTTACCCTTTAATAGTTGGAGACAATATATTTATCTCACCTGCCTCAGTCACTGCAGCGCAATTGAGTGGAAAGTGGTTTTCTCCTCTTGGAGATACCTCAGCCTTCCAGCCAAGATATAATGCTGTCATTCACACATTGATGTTGTACAGCTTTAAATTCAAAATGTATCTTCTCTGAGTCTGCGCATGATCATCAGAGACAGACAGTGCTCTCCAGAGAGGGATCCAGAGGAGGACTTGCATTTCAGTGATTAAAATTTTGTCTTTTGCTTGAGGTGCTTCATATTTCAAACCAGCCTACTGGTTTCTAGTGCAGAAGCAAGGTTATGGAATGATGACAACTTTACTGATCTTTTGCGGTGCCTGAGTCCCGAGGCTAACGCTGAGCCTTCTGACTCCTGCTGAGATTTGGAGCCACTTCAGAGCTGCTGTAAATTGCACTGGGTTATCTGTTGCCCACAAGAAGGGCAATGAAATTAGGATTCAACTGTTCAGCGGTGCTCTAGTTGTGCCCATTTTTCTGATCATGGTTTCTCTATTGCTTAGCAGGGTATGAGGCAACACCGAATTGTTACACCTATTTATTGTTATCCACAGGATTTTCCATTACTGGGCACCCTCTAGAAGCTGGTTAAGACAATTCTGGGATAAGAAGGGGCTGCAGCACACACAAAGACCCAGCTCATTAAGTTTAAAGCTTACCACTATGAGATACTCACCTTCAGTTTGATCTGCTGTGCTGCCCCTTTTGGATGTGAGGTATCAGCCATTAATGAGCTGTTGGATTATTCTTATATAGTCTTCATGCTGATTTGAGGACCACAGTGCCCAGTAAGTTATGCTGCCTGGCATCACTCAGGTAGATTTTTTTTTCTTTCTTTTTCATACTTATTGGTCACAGATGTGGTTTTGCAAACTGCTTTGAGGTTAAAAGTCATCCTCCTGATTTGCAGAGGAAATTCTAAATTAGTGGGCTATTTGCCAGAAACTCTCTAACCCAAGCTCATATTTATGTCATTCCTGATGTCAACAGCTAGACAATTCCAGCTCCTCGCTGGAGCCTGAGAGATTCAGCAATGGAGGCAGACCTCCCAGCAACTAAGGTTAGCTCCCTGGGAAGTTAGGAAGAGGAACATGGAGCAACTTTGCTTGAGTTAGTGTTTAACAGTGTGAAACAGGAGCAGAGCAGTTGGTACAAAATGCTTTTAAGAGCTTCGATTGTTGAGCAGAGGGATCTGTTGAGGTCTAATCCAATGTTTATTTATTTAAGGATTTCAGCTGTAGATTGAAGGAACTTAAGAGTCCAAAATGCAGGGTTTACCCTTTCAGTCCACACTTTTAGGGAAAAGAATGACTTCTTAACAGAATGTGCATGATGATGTGGGATGTGGCCACTGGGCATTCAGGAGAGAAATCCAGGTAACCCCCAAGAGGAAAGCCTGAAAGTGGTGATTTTTTCTTCTAGTTAACCAGGGTGTGATTTCACCTCTGGAAGGCTGCCCCACTGGCAATGACCTCGCTTTTCCAGTGTCCTGCTTCCCACTGAGGTACTGTAACTACTCTAGAAGACCTTTGGCACATCCAGTAAGAGAAGAACCAGATGGTCCGTGCCCTCTTGTGTGCAGCACAGAAGCACTCTACTCTGCAGCTTAAACCCCACATAAACCAGGTGAAGATTCCGGGTGGTATTTATCCCAAAGCATATCCAACAATCCCACAAGAATGTTAATTACTGACATCAACAATCTTCTTCTCATCCATATAATGAGAGTGCCTAAAGGTCTCACCTGAGTTTGGGTGCCATTGTATCAGACAGTAGGATCACACAGCAAGAGTCCTTTCCCCAGGGAGGTGATAGTCTGGAGGTTAACCTGGCCCGTGGGGAGTCTGAAGGAAAGTTGGAATCGTGGAAAGGTGATGTAAGTCACCAAAGGCACTGCAGCAGGTCTACATTTCACACCTTCTGAGTCCCAATGCTTCAGTGCAATGCCAGAACTGTCCTGTTTTCTCATAGTGTCTGCCAGTGAAGGCAGAGGAAAGTGAGATTGCTGCAGCCTTAGAGCAATTCAAAGTAGAGAGGAAACGAGTGGAAAGGAGAAAGGCTAAAAACAAAGGAAGATAAATGATACCTGGTATGTCAAAACAGTCCTTTGCCTTTGGGCATGTGAAATCAAAGAAACAGTCTTAGACCAGCAACAGCGGACACCTGGAAAACACACAGAGCACTGCTCCTGCTCATCTCAGCATACTGTACAGATATTAATTACACCTCACCCCTAGCCAGTACAGAGAGATTCAAACAGCAGCACCATTCTGTTGCAGCTTTTTTTGCTACCTGAGAGCTGTAGCTGATGGGTAGGATCATGTGGCTGGAGCCCTTTGTTCCCCTCACTTTTAGTGTCTGACTGTTGCTCCCCATTAACCCCGGGCTCACACTCTGCACTCATAGGACAGATGAGGCTAAGGCACGCTTCCCACTGGCTTATCAGCGCTGTCTTCTCTCTCCATCTCTGGAACCCATTCACTGGTTTTGCAGCATTTGTGGAGTCCCA
This sequence comes from Upupa epops, assembly GCA_013397515.1. Classification (NCBI taxonomy): domain Eukaryota; kingdom Metazoa; phylum Chordata; class Aves; order Bucerotiformes; family Upupidae; genus Upupa; species Upupa epops. The sequence goes on along the minus strand of VZRI01005675.1, from coordinate 87,082 downwards.
AAAGTGGGAAGAAAAAGCCACGTTACTTCCAAGAGATACACTTTTCCCTAATAAGCAACTTTCTTGTTCGTACATTTCTTATGCTTCCCCATGGAGTTTTGGGTCTGCTTCCTGGTACTGGAATGCTCCAAGAAACCTTAGCACCCTTTCAAATGCTATAAATGTAATGGAATTTTCAAAGAAGTAATATTTGCTTTCTTCATTTTTACTGTGTCATATGAGAAAGAGACAAGCTCAAATAGCTGTAAAACTAAACTTTTCAGAACAGATCCTCAGGTTCATGTACAGTTCTAGACGTAAATCTATGTATGTATGATTGTGTAGAGATCTCATTTGACTGTGTCCAAGAAGTTAAACATCTTGTTACCAGTGCCATAAAACAACAGTTCCAAGACCTTGTTTACATAAGGGTTTCCACTCCCCAAGCTTATAAGGTGCCACTGAAGGATGGCTGGAGTCCTGGAAGTCTTGTCTTTTGCTAATGACCTCGTGCCACAGGATCTGTGCACCATGATCAAGGTGTTTCTCAAAGCATCTTCTTGCCAAGAAAGGTAGAGGGTCATACTGAGGCACCCCAGTCCTGCCGGGTATGTAGCTGGCAGAGGAGAGAACAGAGGTCTCTTTCCAGAGTCACACAGCCATGAATTGTTCTGGCGAGAAACAAGCTTCTGTTCCCAGCAGTTTCTAGCTTGATGGCAAAGGTATGCCTTGAGTCATTCTGCATGAATGTTAATTTTAAAGTATTTCTAACTTCTTGCAAATTTTAAGCATCTCCAAAAACAGGGAAATTTGCCAACAAGTCTTCCTAGTTTTCAGCAGTTCAACTTCTTAGCCCCATTAGTGCTGTCTGAACCTTCCTCAGATGCAGGACGAAGCAATTTGGAGACACAAGGGTGATTTAAAAAGAAAAGAATACATTTTGTGTTGAGGAATGGCACTGTACTGACAGCTCTAGCAGATAGAACGTGGGCAGCCTTCAAAGAGGTATAAGTGTTTTACTCACTAACGCTGTCAATCTGGGACTTTTCATAGATAATTTTACTTTCTTTTCTTTTTTTTTTTAACCGTCTCTTCAGGGCAACAGTTCTGGAAAAACAGCACCTTTCTCCCAGTTTTCCATGCTTCTTCTAGGGGACCAGCAATCAAAGCCAGGAGAGCAAAACACACAACTCCAATGGGATATGAAACGCGGGTGATCGTGCTGTGAACATTTGTATCTCCCTGGCACATACATGCTGCACATTGAGCACATCAGGATCTATATATCTGCTGTCACAATGTGGTTTTACCACATATTTTTATTTCCTTAGTACCTGAATGGCAGCTTTAGAAATCACATTACAGTCTGAGTGCTACAGGCTGCAGCCCCCTGTCTGAGCCACTAAATCAGACTAATTGAAACAACAAATACGCCTAAATAGCAGTTCCTTAAGAACACGCTGCCCTTACAACACACTGCTTTTACTTCTAACGTAACTGGACTGGACTTACTGACTGCTTGGTATTTCTTCCTCTGCATTTGAAGTGTACTGATTCTAAGAATTACAAAATCAGTTTCAGAATGTGACTGTCTCCAAATGAGACACAAAGATGTTCAGAGATATTAAATGGAAGAGAGGGAACTGCAAGAAACCCAAGGTTGCAGGTCCATACTCATAGAGCTCAGTACTTTTTGAACAGGAATGGCTGGCCCTTGAGCAGCCTGACCCCAAAATGAGGTGAAGGTGCTAATCCACCTTCTAGTGAACAGGTACCACCACACTGTAAATGTTGTCCAGCTATTGCTCCTTCTTCTTCTTCCTCTACTCAGTTTTTGGAGGGATGCCCTTAGAAAGACCTAAGGGTGAGAAAGGCATATCCTCCTTCGGTGGATTTTATGCTGTGACAGGCAACAGACATTTTATGTAAGAGCAAGATGCTTTCACATTCACAAAGGAATTCAGCTAAAAAAGATTGCTACCAAAAACTGGAAATAAATTTACATGCATGGAACAAATTTACATTGATAAAAACGGGAAGCTGGTAGAGAAAAAAGGGTTAAGGTTACCCAAAGTACTTTTAATTTCTAAAAGTACAGAGGTGCAGGTATGCAACACGCAATACATTTCTCAGAAAGACTCTCATTCTGTGTTCAGAAACCTGCAGTGAGGGGTGAGAAGAAGCTAAGTTTTATGTCTATATCATGTGTAATGAACTCTTCCATTCTGTGAGGAAAAGAAATGGCATTTTTTGGAAGCGAGTCTTCTGAGGCAGGTAACAAATAAGATATACTTGGCAGAGAAAAAAAAGCTTTCTCACAAATCTAATGTTTTACTGGTCTGGACAGTTGTAGTCCATGAGGTGTGGGTTTTTTTTAGAAAACTCCTGAAGAAGCACATGCTGGGCACAGGCTCTGACACTGTGCCATGCAAATACCTCACTGTGAGCAATTTCAAACCAGGAACATGAAGAAGTTAAACTTGTTCCTGGTTACAGTCAGTTCTGATGTAGGAAAGGTTTTGTCTATCTTCAGCAAACACAGGAGAACAATGCCTACCATGAAACAAGAGACAAAGCTAAGAAACCTGGAACTTCACCATAAAAATGTATGGTGTATGTGAAGAAGGGTTAAGCACAGAAAGTTCTATGATTCTCTCACCTGAATAGATGTATGCAGTGTTGAAAAGCTAGCTGATCCCAAACAAGAGATGAAATCCTGACTGGGTTTTTGGAAGAAACCACTCAGAAGCTGATTATTTATTCACAATTAACATGGACATCTATGGTCTCAGTATTGGATCTACTGCACCACAGGAGCTGACTTGTAGACTACCTCTCCGCCTGTTAGTCTGAGGTCAGTGTCAAAGGACCTGTAAAAGCAGCACTGGAAAGTCACCACACCTGTAGTAAAGCAGTGAGAAGATAGATCCAGTAATCTACAAGTCTGCAAAGCTCAGCCCGTAAGAGCAATGGATTACTTATGAGTTGTATCCCAGCTTATGGAACTTAATTAACATACACACACCCCACAAGCTACAAGGAGACTCTTGAATTTGGGCAGTGAGTCAGTACTTACCAAAGGAATCTTGCTAAATGTACAGGGGAAACAAGTGAGAGCAAAACAAGGTGGTCTGGAAAATTAGCACACATGTACTTGTGTTGAAAAGCCTTGAGGAACACCTTACCCAGGAAACCTAAACTAGACAATGAGGATCTAAGAAATAAAGAAATAAAATAAGTAGGGAAGACTACACAGGCTGCTAAGTAATGGTGAACAGAGCATGGCCATCCTACAGCCCATCTTCTACATGACCTTTTAAATTTCTATTTAAATTTCTTTACAGCAAACACCAGGAAAGTAGTGAAAAGACTTGCAGCAATGTGAAGGGAAAGAGGAAATGCAGAACTGACAGCAAGTGGACACTCATGAGCCACCACAGAAAGGGGGGAAATGCAACCCTTTGCAATTACAGTTAAATGTAATTCAATATGTAGGAAAAGAACAGTTTCTATTTCCTGCAAGGAGTAGAGTTTGGGGGGGAAATGGCCTATGCCAAATAATTTTCTCTGCTGGAGGCATCAGCAGGGTTCTGACAGGCACGTTAGGAAAACAGACTGTACATTTGTGCATATTCAACAGCCCCTATGGGAGACATAATTTTCTCAGGCTGCTGTTTGGGTTGTGTTTGGCACTTGAACTGTTTCATGGGCTTTGATAGCCTAGGATCTGTGTAGATGATGTTTTGTTCTGAGGGAAAAGAGTAGAAGCACATGACCAGAAACTGTGATCAGCTTTTGAAAGACCCAGACCAGCAGAGCTCAACCAACAGAACTCCTTTGTAATGGAAATGTCATAACTAGGCATGAAATTAGAAAAGCAATGTGTACAAGCAGATTACAATACGATCGAAGCCATCCTCAGTATTCCTGCCCAAGCAGAAATGGTTGCAAAGTTACAATACCTTTGAGTAGTGAACCGTCTACCTGATTGAGCTGCCTAAGCAATCAGTGACAGACCTTTACAAGCAGGAGTGTTTGGCAGACCTAACCTAGAGATCTTCACAGGGAAACTGAAAAGAACTCATTAAAAGCCCCAAATAAACAGAATTAAGTCCAAAACTAGACATAGATCTTTACAGACTGGTGCTGACTGAGCTGAAATCACTCCTTGCACTCTAGCTATCTCTTATGACCCTAGGGAGGTGTAAAGATTAATGCTTGTACATAAAGCATTTGCCTTCCACTTTTTGTAAAGCAGTTGTAGGCCTTACACTCAAATGTTTCATCTGGTTTTGATTAGAGATAGGGTTAGTCTTTACTCACGGTCCTGGCTGGGTATAGGTTTGTTCTTCCTATGCCATTCCAGAGGAGCCTGAAGTAACACCTGATTGGTAGAAAGTTAGTTTAATACTAAGTCAGACTCTGCTTACCCTCCAAATTGACCACCTCCATTCATGCCAGCAGAGTTGCCCTGTTTGCAGTGTGGTTTGCAACCCTCTGCTGCCCTCAACTCTAAAGAGGTAATGACTATAATTCAGTGTTAGCACACCAGTCACTGGGCAAGAGATGGCGACAAGTGAAGCAAATTCTCTTGTTCCCAGGAGAAGCAGCCTAAGTGGCCTCACTGGAGCTGAAGGAGGAGCCTCAAGGTGAGCCTGGAACACAGGATGCTTCTTGGGCATGGCAAATGTCAAAAAACTTCTTTCTTTAATTGCTTTGTAATGACCACTGCAATGTGCAGAAGGGGCACACAGAAGGGAAAGCCTCTGTCATGCAGACAAACTCTTCAGAAAGCTGACTGCCCTGAAGAGCCCAGGAGAGTCTAGTTGCACAGGCCAGGCTGGGGTTTAAGTAGTGAGTCTCTGAAGGTGATGTATGCTGAGACAACATCTAGAGAGACAGTGTCTTCCCATTTGACTCTACTAACTTTCCTAATTAGGCTTCTCTAATCATAGAATCATCAATCAACAAGAGGGGCTGGATCTCTTTGGGGAAATAGCACTTCAGAGCAGAAGAGGATAATGTGCGTTGTCCGCTAAGGCTCCCCAACCATGGGCATACTTAGGGCAGTATCCTAGGGGACATTTGGCCTTTTCTAGAAAAGGTAGTAAGACAATAATTTGCATTGAGGACTGAACTGTACTGAAAATTAGTAGTATGCTATGCACAGCCAGCTCCTGTAGCAGGGAAAGCTGAAAGCAGGTTTTCAGGATCATGACTTTGAATGAAGATGGCTAAATTTTGTGCAAATTTCCCTTCAGAAATGTGCTTGGATCTAGTCTTAACTCTCCCTTTACTCCTGGCAGAACAGCCATACTTCTCCATGGTGCTTCACAATGCTGCTGCTCAACTCAATAATCCCTCTTCAAGACCTAGGAGTGGGAGGTCCTGCACAAAAAACCCTTTTATTTTATGACTAAAAACAGATTCACCCTGAAGGTGCTGAGAGATGTAATATTCTTGAGAAAGGTAAATTCCAGGATCAAGGACTGAAGCTGATCTCGGGCTCCTCACCCTGGTGGAGACAGCTGCCTCCGCACAGCACAACTACATGTATTGTCCCTTGAGTGAAGTCTCTTGGCTCAAATTTCTCTGAGGTGCTGTTCTTTACAGAAACTAAAGATCAGTAAAATCTTCCAGAGGACAACTATGAGACCCATCCAACATTCTTCCCTTCAATAAATACAGACAGTTTCAAAGCATAAGCATCTCTGTGAGTTATTGCACAGCACATAGGTGTCCCTGTGTTTGCCTACACAACCACTGCGCTCCCCAGATCTAATTCATTACTGTGCTTAGTGAAGTGCCTCGAGCATGAAAAGCACTGTATAAGAACAAATTTTATTCTCATAGAAAGGTATTAAGGCAAGTTATAGGCATTATTGATGCACACAGTATGTTATAATTGGCAAATGCTCACAAAGGCTCTGTGCATCAGGCTGCAGGGTACCTGGGTACAGCTGAACCTGTTTGAGTGTATGCTCTACTCTGCCCTGCAGCTTCCTCAGCTCCCAAGAACTAGTTGGCTGGTCAAAAGCCTCCACAGACTCAACACCACATCCTTAGCAAGGCCCTCTAGAAAAAGCAGGAATCTATGTGACCTGATTCCAAAGGGGGACAAGAGTGCCTCTGCCATTAAACAGCTGCACCTCAGTCTTTCTTGACCCATCATTCTCCTACAGTCATTTCAATCACAACCCCGAGGATCACAAGTGTATCTCTGCACCTTGACTGAAGCCTGTGGCACCTACCCACCTCAGCTGCTACGTGCAGCACACTTTGTTGTTCTCTTCCTGAGTTCACCCGGTTCACCCTCCCTAACAGGACTATTCCTTTCTCTTGCTGTCTTCTGAAAAGCTGTGAAGGCACCACCATCACACCAATCTGTCCTAGGCTGGACTCTATTTCCCTGTTTACTTATATCCAAAATATTATCTGTGACACAGTAGAACTCAAGTAGCTTCTAGAGACCCAGAAGCTCTGGAAAAGAAATAATGCTTATTAGTGTCAGGTCCTTCATCTACACAAAATTCTTAATGTCAATGCTGTGCTTAAGGACATTATCACAGAAGCCAGGAATGTTTGAAGGGTAATGGGCAGAACATTTTTTGCAGGGCCACAAAAAGTTGTCGGGTTGTCCCAACCCAACATCATGTTCCCAGAAGGACATCAGAGTCAGTACTTTCACTGCTAGAATTACCAGCAAGCAGGATAAATATAGTAAATGTTAATGAGAATATTGAGAAACAACAAAAAACTAATGCGGAAACAACACACTGCCACATCCATGTGGCTATGTCCAGTGAACTTGCCTGACCATCCCAGCTCACAACCTACATTCAGTCCTTGAAAATCCCCACTGTCTTAAATTCCTTCTGTAGAAAGGAAGCCTTGTGGCCTGTTTTAATGCCCTAAAATCTTCATTTTGGCTACAAAGGACACTGCTTTTCAGGACGTTTGAGCTCAGCTTCTCTTCTGAGCCAACAGGTATTTGGAAAGGTGCAGAGATTGAGCAATCATTCCTGGAGAGAAAACTCTTCCTCCACAATACACTCCATACCCATGAACCTGCCTTCAAGACTCATGGTCCATAGTTTTACCTCCACATGATGAGGAACCAACTGTTCAATGACAGTTTATACAACAGGTTCCTTGCTGCATGCCTGCTGGCCAGGTCACTGCTGTCTTAGCTGAATGTGAATTCAGCATTGGTGTGACTGAGTAGCAAGAGGTCTGGACTGGTGATGTGTTCACACGGCTTTAGTTTTAGATCTTTCCTGATGGAAGAAATAGAGAACCACATATGTTCCCCCAAACCTACTCATCCAATTACTGGAGCACTTCGAAAACGTGATATGGATTAGTCTAACATGCAGGCTTCTCCCAGAGCAGAGCACGAGTGTGCAGACACAGCACTTTTGGGAAGCATCAAGAACCAGACAGATTAGCTTTGTGGCTTTTCTTAGTTGGTTCTGACTTGCTTTTGACTACTTGCCTGCTCACTGCTAACACCCTGCGGTGCAGTTGCATTTGACATCCCTATAACAAACCCTGATTTATATGGCCTCACACAATTCCTCCCCCTTTGTGCGGCCTTGAGAACAGCAGTACAGGAATACTAAAATGGTGCCCGTTTAAATCAGCCAGTACCAAAGGAGCAGACGTCTTCAAAGCATATTATCTTTTGTGAATCAAACTTCACCCTTCCTGAATAATCGGGTTTTTTTAATGAAATGTAGCTTTTGGGGATTGGCAGAGGCAGACTCAGAGCACACTCCAGTGTGCAGACTTAAAGGTGAAAGCATGACAGAGATTCACAGAATAAAAGAGAGAAAAGACCAGAGAAAAATCAGATGTGCCACATTCACCATTCAATCATTCCATTACAATCCTTTGAGCAGCTGGCTAGTGAAAGGAGTTCAAGCTCCTATTTTATGGTGCATCTCTGACCATCTCTGGTGCTCTTCCACGTGGTGATACAGCCGTGCTCCTTCCTGCACCCATTGCCCACAGTAGATCTGCAAACCACCGCCACCGGCACTCACTAATTTAGGATCCATGTCATAATATACTCTGCTTCCAAAGCTTGACCATGCACTGCATGCTTTAGGACTGTGTTTTTTCTTTGATACAACACAAACACTATGATTACTGCTGCATGTGCCAAACAGGCAGTGCTGGGTGGGGAATGAGAAGGAAGGCTTCAGCTCAGAAGTGATAGTACCTATTTTTGTCTCCTGAAGTCAAGCTGTGCTTCTCTCACTCTGTTCTGCCGATCCAACATGCATCACTCTAGATGTCACAAATCCCAGGCAGTCACAACAGTTTGGGATGCTGGGCTTCAGTGCCTTAGGGGAGAAAAGATAAGCAGCAAATTCTTCTGAAGTCTGTGGCAAGAACAAACTGTATCATGGCAACTGTTGTTTTATTATTAATATTTAGACAAGGTGATTCTTCAGTCTGAACATATCATTACAGGAGACACACATGTGGCTCTTCCCTCTCCAACAGCCCTTCAGAAGAATGCAGCAGGAAATCCTTGCTCTAGAACATCTACTTGTTGGGTAATCAGAGTGACTTTTTATGATCAGGTTAAACATGTTGAAGGAGCAAATCCTCTTTTGGTGCCTGCTGCCCAGGACACATAGAATATGGTCAGACTGGCAGAAATTCACATCCCTGCAAAGGAGACAATCCAAATCTGCTCTTGAAACTCAGCACCACTCTTCATAGCTGAATGGGCTCCCCACAACCACAATACCTTCTCCCTCCTGCCTCCAGCAGCCTGCTCCTGCCTGGCACCATCTGCTCAGTCCTGGTCACACAACTGTTACTGGAGTGGTGAGAAAACTCCAGCATTCAGCCCCATAGCTCTGTCTGCATGGACAGAGAAGGCAGGTGGAAGGTGAAGAAGAGCAGCTTACCTTGACAGTGCTGCCAGCAGAATCTGCTGCAGGACATGGCCTAACTTGTACATCTCTGATGGGCAGCAGCTAGCACAGCCATAGCAACATCAGCACTCTTTGGGAAAGCAGGGGACCAAAATAGTCTTGGAGGTCACCTACCCACAAGAACATCTCAGCTGCTTCATTATGTTATCGTGCAGTACACTGTGCTATCAAGTAATTAAAGCTCACATATCACAGTTTCTCAAAACACCAGAGCATTTATCTTTGGAAATGTGACAGCGGAAGAAAATGACACCATACAAACATCAAAGAAAGAAAGGTTTCGCTATATGTAAAAAAAAATAAATCTTAAAATTATATTCTTGGTCAAGGAACAAACCAGTGTGAATAATCACAACCCCTTCTGCAGCCATGTAACTCTTTTTACCTTTTGTCTCACAAACATCTGAAGGACATGATCAGACATCTGAACACTTTGCATAAGAATGGCTTAAACCTACAGCACTGAGAAAAACACTCGGTTGTGTACTGACCTGAACTAGCAGAGCGAGTTGAAACCTGACTTAACTGTCCCTGGTCTTGGGCAGGGGTTGGCAGAGCTCACCCACTCTCAGCACCAGCCCCTCAGGACTGCTGACTGTCCAGCTTGCAATGCAGCAGCTCAACACTTAAGCAAAGGTTGGCCGTGAAAGCACAGCAATATTTCATTGACTCAAAGCAGGGGTTTGGTGTCCACAGGAAAGAAGCCCGGAACAGGTGAGTATTTTTGCGATCAGTGGCTACAGAGCGGTATAAAATGTCTGCCCTGCTTCTTCCCCTTGTGGACTGTGCCTTTGAAGTCATGGTAACAGCTTTTGGATTTGAATCCTCTGATGAGACTCTTTGATTTATTAGGCAAAACATCTGGAAAAAATGAAGACTTGTGCAGTGTAAATCCTCCAGAAGGAGCAAAGAGAGGTTTCATCTGAACAGAACTACAGTCAAAAAGCATGGAAATCTGAGCCCTGGCAACTAGCTTAAGGCTGCTCTGAGGTCAAAAAGCTCTGGCTCATAACAGACCTGTTCACGTTACATCCCCTGGCCCAGAATCCAGGTTGCAGACTTGGTGGAGGCTGAGAGCAGAGAGATTATGGCACTCAGACCTGAGACCATGCCACCACCAATGAGATGATTGTCCTAAGCTCTTGCAACTCAAATGTCGGTAGCAATTCTGCCCTTGACATTAATAAGGCAGTTCCTGTTATAAATCACTGCATAGTGTGGGAGCAGTATGAAAGGTAAAATACCTGCTGCTCCTGCAAAGAAAAAGGCAACAGTGAGATACAGCTGGACCAGAAATACAGAGCTCCAATCACCAAAGCTGCACTGCTATGATGAAGGGGATGTCAGGGTGATTTTTCTGTTCCCCAGCTACAACTATCTGTGCAACTAGAGGAATATTGGTTTCAGCAGAAGAAAATTACCAGGCTGGATAGTGTTGCTTTGAAAGGAAAAAAGGCTGTGCAGGTGACAAGCAAGGAGATGGGCATGTTACCAAGTGGATGTCGTCTTTTGTTTGAAATCAGCCCTGAAGTAACACACACATGCATGTGTGCGCACACACACACACATGTATGCACACAAGAGAAAAGAAAGGGAAGAGCAGGAACAGCTTGCTGCATTTGGAGTTACTGCTAGTAAAGTCTAGGAAACGTGTGGTGTGCAGGGACACACATGTGTGAGCCTGTGCATCTGTGTGTATCTGTGTAACAGATCCCTTATATGAGGGCAAAGCTAAAAACCAGAGAGGTACTTGACTCAGAGTTATTTACTCTCTCTGCCTTGTCTGTACAACAACCCATGCTCCAAATTTCAGAGCTCACGCTCAGGGGAAAATCCCTAGAGAGCCATCCCTTGACAGTTATTTTCCCATCTAAATCCCCCTTCCAGCAATTTGAATAACGCAGTTCAAATACTAGCTCGGGTGCCAGCGTTTGCTTTGGAGGGGGCGTAGGACTGGAGAAGGAAGGGGGGGTTGGGGGAGTATTTTTTTAATCAGATAAATTATTGCTGGGAAACCAGCCATTTCACTCCATTCAATTTAAACTCTATGGGGAATCCATCTAATACCCCTTTCTGTTAGTGCGAAACAGGACCTGTGAGATGCCATATCAAAGCAGGGAGGAATGCAAAAGATGAGATGGAGTGCAGGGAAGGAGCAAACCACGGGATGAAGAAGCTATGGAAAAGCCAGCAGAGAAGAGAAGCCAGAGAGACAAGTACACACCTCCTCAGACATGGGAGGAAAGGATGTTTGTGCTCGTTTCTCTGCTGGCAAATGGGAGCAGACTCAAGCCTGCGCAGTGTGGGCTGGGAGTGGGATGAGGTGGCTGCGAGCTCCGGGGCTGACGTAAAGAGCTTTTCACCTGCAGGGAGGTGGCTCAGTTCCAAGCAGGTCGGGAGCTGAGTACAATGGAGGTTCCTATCAGGCATTGCTTGAGTTTGCAAAATGAGCTCAGTGATTTAATTCCAGTTCCCAGGGGAGCTGGGAATGTGCCAGTTCACCTCACCATTGTAATTGGAACTGGTTAATGCTTTGTTGACTGGTTGAGAAAAGCCAGGGACTGGGAACTGAGGCAGCTCCCAGCACATCGGGTTTCAGAACCACTTCCAGGGCACCGTGTCTGGGAAGCCTGCCTTGCTGTCTGGGCATACCCTTTATTCCTATATTGTATCACTCTAACACCCAACTAGGACTAGACTCCATTGTGCCAAGGCACTGTGCACACCCGCAGTGGGAACTGGGCTGCATTATGAAGAACTTCTGGTCTGAAGAGGGAGACATAGACAGGTGTGGACTGGAAATGGGTGCACAGTGCAGGGACAGCATTTCCCCAAACTCAAGAGAGGTGCCTGAGGACTTGAGAAAAGCCAATATCACTCCAGTCTTCCAAAAGGGCAATGAGGACCCAGGTAACCACATACTGATCAGCCTCACCTCCATCTCTGGAAAAGTGATGGAACAGCAAGATCTTGGCATCATCTAACAGCACCTCAATGAAATAAGTTACCAGGAGTAGTCAACATGGATTTACTAAGGGAAAAATCTTGCTTGACTAATCTGTTAATCTTTTATAAAGACATAATTGGATAGATTGATGAGGGAAGGGCAGTAGATGTTGTCTACCTTGACTTCTGGCTGGCACACCAGAGGGCTCTGCTGCCACCGTGACATGTATAGGTTGGAGAATTCGGCAGGGAGAATTCTGATGAAGTTCCACGAGGACAAGTGTAGAGGCTGCACCTGGGAAAGACCAACGCCATTCATCAGCACACCTTTGGGACTTTCCTCCTTGAGAGCAGCTCTGAGACAAAGGACCTGGCACTACTGGTGGACCACAGGCTGACCATGAGCCAGCAATGGGCTCTTGTGGCCAAGAAAGCAAATGGTCTCTTGGGGTGCATTAAGAAGAGTCTCCTCTCTTCCTACCGTGCCCTGGTTAGGATGTTCTATTGGATCCTGCTCTGGCAGGGATGCTGGCCTGGATGATCCCCAGAGGTTCTTTCCAACTCCTACCATTGTGTGATTCCATGATTCTAAGCTCACCCAATCAGTCAGTCAGTGTCCAAACCAAACCTAAAACTCAGAACCCCATACCAGGCCACAGCACTTGCTTCTCTTTCATGTGCTAACCCCCATTCTGTCCACACAGTTCCCATTCTCTCTCACTTCTCAGTTCCTGTAGATGTGTACAGAGTCTCTAAAGAATTAGAGGGGAATGCACCTGAATGGGTGTCACAGCACTCTTCTCATGGCCTTTTGTTCTTCTTTATAGCAAAGAATGTAAAACTTCCCTGTGAGAGTTGGCAACAAGTTCAAGAGACAAGGAGACTTCTGAGGGAGATTTCCCAGATTCTGGGAGTGATTACAGTAGAAATAGTAGTGGAAAATAAAGGAATTCACTCAGCAGGAGGCAAAGGGGTACAAGCGGAAGAGAAACTCTGCTCTGGAAAGCTGCTAGGATTGTATGAGACACAAATCAGAAAAGAAAAATAAAGCAAAAAAAAATTCAGATATGCGTAGTCTGTGTTTCAGACCCTGCCTTCTGACAGCTTGAGTGTCAAAAAAAGTGCTGAGCACCCATTCTAAGGGAATCAGGCCTTACCCAAAGTCCAGTTATTTTTGGCCCAAAACAAACAAAAGAGATTATTTTAATTCAGAACTCATTTCCATCTGCCACAACAGGCTTTCACCAGCCCTCCCTGATTTTGTCTTCTAAGGTGTGTGGAGGTGTCAGTCCTCATACTACACCTCCCATTCCCAGGCAAAATCAATGCTTAGAGGAACACAGATCTGAACACGTAATTAAAACCCCCTCTAGCCCACCTACCTTGGTTATTAACCTCAAAGGTTATTACTTGGAATTACAGATCTCCCTAGAAATGACAGAAGTACTTATGCCAGGATGGAGTGAGCCCGTGTTCTGCAAGTTTCGGTTACAGGGATTGTCTTAACCCGTGGTGGTTCTTGTCCAGCTGAGACATTGTCAGGAAAAAAATGAACAGCTTTTTGGCATTTTCTTCCTTTGCAAGAAATGGAGGAAGTGTTCTCTATTCCTCCTTATAATGTTTCTTGTGTTTTGAGTCCCCAGGCATGTATATACACACACCTTAGTACAACACTGCCCATTTCAGAGGCTTCAGCCGTGACTGGATGAACTCTGGTGGTAGGTATATTCAGGCTGCTCTGTGCATTGAGTTGTCTTCTGAGGAATCTGTTCCAGATTCTAATTAATTTTGCATTAAGATTCAGGGACTCAGTAATCTCTCCCTAATCCGCATGAAAAATAGAATCACTAACTTTTCAACCCTGATCCAGAACAAACCTTTGAAGACCCCAACTTGAACCACCTTTTCAAGGTCTTGTTTCTCCATGACACTTGCACACCCCAGGATCTGCAATATTCTCCCTGTCCAAGAAAACAACACACATGACACAAATCAGGACCTCTTCTTGACAGGAACAAGGTGCAGGGGCTGCTCTTTACCAGCAGGTACAAATTAAATTGTTGTTTAAACTCCTCCAACATTTCTGGAGATTCACTGGGCTGTGGGATTTTGGGCTGCTCCAGTCCTCTACACTGGTTATCATCTTTCACTTCTTTTACACCTGATACCATGTGGTTTATAGAAATCTCTCTGGCTCTGTGAGCCTCCTTGTTCCGTTTTCTTTCTTTTCCTGCCCTTCATTCATTTCCTGGCTCTAAAGCTAAGCAATTAAATCCCCCCAGGTTCACTGTTAAGCAAAGGATGGCTAAAAATGGTAGGAAAAGGGGTCTTGCCCAAGCATGAAAGAAAACTAAGGAGTCCCCATCCCTCTACCAGGGGAAGACACCTGTCTGCTTGCTTTGCTTTTAGGCTCCATTGCGCAGAGGGTAAGGAAAGGACAAGGAAACACAGAGTTTATACACTCAGGGATCTGTGTCCCTTCAGGCAACAGTTCACGTTCTGCTTCTTGGGGGCAGCTAGAGGTACACAGACATTTGTCAACACCCTGTATGAAGGCCCTGACAAGTTATGTCAGCACCTGGCTTTTCTTCCCCTTGTCCTCTGGGTGTACCTGTGGGAGCAGATGTGGCAGGACAGACAGACCGCCTGCCCACACATCATTCACGAGGCTGATGTGCCCTGGTTCTCTTCAGCATCACTCTGCTAATGGAACACGTGCAGCTACAAGTGGAGCCCTGAGAAGCTGAAATACCCAAGCCAGGTTATTAGGGAACTAGATGCCGCAGATCATCTTCTCCATTGCCCTGTCTCACAGTCTGTATGTGCTGGGCTGGATGCAGGGCAGCAATTCGTGTACCTCCTAGCTAGCTGACTGTTGCTGCTGCTGTTTCTTGAAATGGATGTGTGGTTGGGGTTTCTCCCATCAGTGGGGACTCTGCTTTGGGTTTCTTTCTCCTTTGTCCAGCTGCAAACCTTCAGGTAGCTTGGGAGAATTTGGCTATCAGGGAAGTTACTCACAACTCGGATTGACTGGTAGGTTCGGAAGGAATTGAAGGAGAGGGAAGAATCCCAGACACCTCTTTAGAAATGCTAGTGCAAAGGCCTTGCTCAAAGCCTTGTTTTCACCCAAAAATTCCCTGATCCTGGAAAATGCCACCTCCTTTCCCATATTCTCCGATTTGCTTCTGCTGGGAATAGCTGACTGTGCTAGAATATGGCAGCTGCTGTTGCTGTGCTGTCCTCCTCTCCCCAGATTATCACACTTCAGCCTAGAAAATGAAAGTTGCTCGGTGTTTACTAACCATTCTGCTCATTTCCACTCTGCAAGGACCTCTGTGGGAGAGCCAGATCTCTGCTGTTTACAAGCCCATCTGCCTCTGTTGCTTTTCTTCACCTGAAGTTAAACTGCTGTGTTTAGGATACTGCTCGTGGTTGTGCTGGAAACTGCAGTGAGCAGGTGAGCATTTCAGGTGGTAACCAAGCAGCACAAAGAGAATAATACAAATCTGTTCTCACCTAAAGCACCCTGCAAATAACAAAAAAACAACAACAAAAAAAGGGAGAACTAGATGAAAGCCAGTGATGGTTTCAGCAGCACAGCCATTCCAGGGAGAATTTTGCCCTCGTTTTAATGACAACTGGAACACTGAGAACCAGAAAGGAAAAAGCACAATGCTCCAGTGACTGCTTCCTTGAAATGACCCTGATCCCTCTGGTCTCTGTTTTAAAGTCTCTACAGCTTTGCTTTTTCTAAGACTCTTCTTTTGCTCAAACCTGTACTGCTGCTTTTTAGTCAAGAGCTCTCATTTAGTTTAACTCAAGCCACGCTTCCAGGAGTAACACAGGACCTTTGGGAATAAGAAAGAGACTGGAAATATCTGATTGCTCCTAAGGCCTAAGTGGGATGCCCAGAGACTACCCTCAAAACCAGAGCGGCTGTCATAGAATCATAGAACCATCAGGTATCAGAAGGGACCTTGAAAGATCATCTAGTCCAATCCTCCTGTCTCAGCAGGCTCACCCAGACCAAGTCACACAGGAACACATCCAGGTGGGTCTTGAACATCTCCAGAGAAGGAGACTCCACAACCCCCCTGGGTAGCCTGTCCTTACAGCATGAGCTGCAGGAGGGACCACAGTGGGCCCTCTGGATTTTTATCCCTGGAGAGTGTTTATCTCCATAGCCCAGTACACTGTTAGCTAGCCAAACACCCTGCACAACAAGCCTGGGCAGGCTGCTGCAGTTATCTCTAGGCTCTGTTAGAAAGAGAAGCAGGGACAGGAGGCAGAGAAGTTGAGGAGCATGCTGTGCTCACAGGCACTGCTGCAGCTGCAGTGAACACTGGTTACAGCCGAAAGAGGCTGCACTGTTTGAACACTGCTTCAGCCAATGTCAACCATTCTTTGCTCCCAGATGCAGGCTTCCAGTCCACAGCATTGGTGACTGGAAGGGAAAACAGGAGTTGTTGTTCCTGGGCCCTTTGGAGAGTTAGTGATAATCAGACAAGCCAAAGACTAGAGCTGAACAGCCATTGACCAAGAAACACAAACAGCTGAACTATCTGTGTTCCAGCCCTATCTCATTTTGCTTCTGGAGCTGTTAGTTCTGGCCAAGAACTGGCTACAAGAGGAGAGCAACAGCAGCATTTGGGCTGGTTTCTGTGCTGTGCCATTAGCTTTAGGGTTAGTCTGTTCACAGAGACAACTGCCGTTCGTGTGGCAGAGCAGAAGTGACAGCTCAGAGAACAGATGTACACACTGTGGGAACAGAGACTGAGAAGTAAGTGCTGGGTGGTGGGGAGGCTGTAGGATCTCAGGGAGGAATAACCCACTGCAAGTTCCTTCTAACTGTGCCATCAGATCATGGTTTATCTGCTGAACCAGTTCATGGCTGGTAATTGGCCCAGTTAGTGAGGAACATGGTGTCCCAGTTGGCAGCTTCCTGGCTCTGCCCTACCAGCTCAGTGCAACTTGCCCAGATCACGTCCCAAGTCTTGAGGCTATTGAGAAAGGAAGCTGCAAGCTCCCAGGAAGGGAGAAGTTTGCCAAGGCAGCTGCTCTGCTCAGACCTGCAGTGAACATTTTCTTGCCTCTGCAACACCAATATCTCTTCCCCAAAGGAGGTGTGGGTTTGAACTACTGCTTTCCGAGGGGTTCACATTAACTGAGCTCTATGTAGAGTGAGATCTGAAGACCTGAGACATGCTCACAGCTGGTTCAGTTTCCCATGGCTTACACCCGGCCCATTCCCAAGCTCCAGCAGAGCTCAACTTTTCGGTGGGCACCAAAGCAAACAGATTGATTTCTCCAAGACATTCACAGTGGGGCTAGGTGAGGCACTGCGATGTTCTGAAAATCTACAGCTAAGTGGGTGAAGGGAGACAGACTGAAATTAGACTTTGCAAAAAGTTCCTGTCTTGTTCACTCCCAAGGAGTCTTCTCTGTCAGCTTAACTGTTCCTCCGAGCAGCTCTGTACAACAGCCAGCAGAGAACAGTGCCTTCAGCAAAGCTGTAGCTCCCATGGCCTGCAGCAGGACCTCTCAAGAACACATGCTCCTCGTTAATGCTAATCCAGGAGCAGAAATGATCCGAGAGCAAAACTTCCAAGACGATTAAGTACACAGATACTGCCTCATCAAGCTGTGATGCAAGGAGAGATCCAACCTGAACTTCTTCCAAAACACACAGTCAGATCTGGTTGCTCTGGTTTGGACCAGACTCTGGCAAGATGGAAAGCGGCTCAGCAAGATGTTTGGAAGAGTGGAGCAGAAAGAAAGGAAAACAGTCCACTCCCTCTCCAAGGCCAAAAGCAGCCCCCAGCACTCACTGCTGGGGCTGTAAGCGTGCACAATAACCTTGTCTGCTTTCCCTCGCTCCAGCCCACATTGTTCACTTTCCTGCAAATTGTTTCCACATTCTGTATAAATAGCCCCAGTGCCAGCGAGGGGGAGGGGAAGAGTGCAAGGGCGCGGGAGGAATCCAATGGCTTTGTTACTTTGCAAAAAGAAGGTGAAGGATGCCAAGAAGCAGTTTGGAGCAGGAGCCCTGACAGGCCAAGCAGATAGCTGCCACTGAGCTTGTGTTCAGACCTGGAGGAAGAAGAGTAAACAAGGGGAAGATTACATATAATTATAGACCATCATGTTGCTGGGGATATACAGGAATCAAAAGCATGGAGGCACTGAAGTCTGGCACATCCCCAAGCACAGAACAGAAGCCAGCCAGCGAGAGGCAGTGCGGCTGGAAAGCACTTCCCTTTGGGCTGTTTTCAGTTAGCTCAGGGGCTGGGGTTTTTTCCCCCGCTTTTTGGCTTGAGGCATTCCCCATAAAGAGGAGCCCGTCCAATAGGAACCAGAAGCCGAACTGAAGTCAGCAGAATCCTCGTCTGTGACATTAATAGATTACTCTGTGAGAAATGTCAAAAACATTTGGAAAAGAAACAGCCTGCTTAGGTCAGCAAAAACAACAATAGGAATTTCTGAACCAAAATGGCTTTAGAGAGGCTCCAGAAGCTGTGCCTGCAGGCAGATTCCTCTCGACCTGTCGCAGAGGGTGAGCTGCAGGTAAGGTGGCACATGGCTCCTGCCAAATCAAGGTTCATGGTGAAAAGTTGTTGTGGCCTCTCAGCCACCTTACCTACCCCCAACATACAGTGCTGAGCTTGTCTAGGAGAGGTGTCCATCTGCCGAAGTCCTCTTCTCCGTTTGCTGCAAATCAAAGGCGGAGGGGTGAGCGGCTAGCCTGTACCACAGGACACCCCTGTGCTCCCTCCTGCCTGTCTCTGCATCTGTAGAGAGAACAAGCAGGAACCCAAGCGTGATAGGACCCTCCCTCCACCACCTGCCTGCTCGCATTGGAGGTCTCGATGTGCTGTGAGACAGCAATTCCCCCCACCAACCTGCCATTGCCAGGGAGCAGCAGGAGCAAACAACGGGGTGCCCTGCTTGTTCTGCCTTTCTGCCAGAATCACCCTCCCCCAGCAGACCGGGCACAGCTTTGCTTTGCCAGGTCGTCGGAAAGGGGAGGGGAAAGGTTCAGCAGAGGTGGCTCTGGCTGTAGGCTGCCAAGCAAGCTCTGGTGCTCCAGGTGCTGTAGGTGACAGTGGGGATGCTGAGCTGCCTCTGCACTGCTCTCCCCCGAGTGCCGATGTAAGGAGCGGGAAACGCTGGTGAAACAAAGGCAAGAAGCACAAGTAAACCAAAGGCAGATGGCTGTGAGGGTCGGGGTAGCTTTTCGGTTTTTTTTTAAAGAAGGACTTCGGGTAATTTTAAAATAAAAAGAGAAAAGAATCCTTCTCTGTCCTTCTTTTCCTTTCCTTGAAAGCTCTGGAGAGTTAGAGGGAAGGCAACATCACGACAAACAAAGGATGGCAACCTCAGGCAGTGACAGAAGGACGTTTGAGCTAGGGAGTGTAAAAGACTCTCTCCCAGGCCCTATTTTAAATCCAAATAGCTTACAGCCCCTTGAATTCTTAAGCCACTTTCCTGGTCTCTCAGCTGTTCTTCATTGAGAAAACAAGCAGATATTTCAAAGCAAAAAAAGCAGAGAGGAAAGATAACTATGTATTTAAGAAATAACCAAATCTCCTGTAGAATCTGTCCAGCAGCACAGGAAGCAGGGCATGCTCACAGGCTCCTTCACCTTCTCCCTTTAGGACAGGTGCTCTAAATGTCCTTTCTTCAAAGGAAAGTAATGGATTCTTAAAGGGAAATGACATTCAGTCTGTGCAAACAGTGTTACAGTTTGTTGAGTGATATTACCTAGGTCTCTGGGTATTTTATGTAGTTTCTGTAAATTTATCATTTTGGACATTTTTGGACATTCTCGCAGGCTTCCTTCCACTGACAAATCCTTCTGCAGCAGCAGGTACCTGTGTGCATGCATAGATGCATGTGAGTGAGTGCAAGATCTACCACTGGCCACACAAGAATTGGGTACCATAGGTAAGGTCACTCCAAGCATAAAATAGGGTCATGTTCACCTCAAACCTGCTGGAAAGAGATCAGAAGGATCTGAGGGAACTGGAAAAAAATGACAGTAATGGGTTAAAAATGGTATTTGGGGTCCAAGCCTTATCTGCTGTAAATTTGCATGGACTATGTGAGGTAATATTTACACAATCTACTCCCATGCCAAGTTACAGCAGCTGCTTCCAAATATCCCAAACATTAGTGTACAGAACCAGGAATAAAATCAAGACAAGAGAGCAATATAAAGAATGAGCAGACCGTGTTCTTTAACCATTTAAATGAGTACCCATGTGCTGCACTGGACTCAAACAGTGTCACAAGTTAGTGCTACAGTGAGACAGTAGAAGGGAGCTGGATGGACAGATTGGACAGCTTATATCCACTTTCTCTTTCATTTATATGTGACCAAGACAGGAGAAGGGATGGAACGTTTGTCCTGACGTTCTGACAAAAATGAAGTTACCAGTCTCCCACAAGCACACACTTTTATGAAGGCATAAAGTGTAGTTCCTTGGTGTTATTAGAAAGCAAGAATTAAAAGTTTATCAGGATGGGGAGAGCAGATGCTCAAAGAGAGAATGGATTTCACAAGCAATCAGCAAACCCTTCTCCAGGCACCTCAGCGTGACTTGCAAGGCAGGGAGAAAAATCAAAAGAGCTGCTACCTGAAGAGAACCATGCAGCGAGTGTGCCCAGCAGGAGTCCTAGAAAAAGCCCTTGCTGGGATAAAGCATCAGTCCTTTCTCACCTCTTCCTGATGTGAAGGGAAAAAAGACAAAGAAAGGAGAAAAAAAACAAAAGAAAAAGAGAGAGAGAGAGAGACAACAGCGTTTGCCTTAGTGCTTAGTTTTGCCTTGCAAAACATGACTTGTGAATGCAGGAGGAAAGGAACTTCTCCAGAGTTGGGTGTCAGTTGGCCACCTTGACTCAGGACAGGCTCCAGGAGCAGTATCAGACTGACACATTGGTACAGAGATGAGTCCCAAGAGCTCTCCAGGGACCCAGGGCTGGAACAGCAGCTGCTGAAGGTCAGCAGAGGTGAAACTCAACTGCATTTCACTTCTGGTAATCCCATTTTAGATACTGGAACGTGGCCATTGGGAATGAAAACATGACAGAGGAATGTCTTTATTCCAAGTCTGCTGGGCTGCCAAAGCAATGCTTTGGAAGGCTGGCCTGCAAGTGCTGCTTCTGCCATATCCAACAATTGAAAGGAAGGAGGTCAGCAAGATTTTTCCCTCAGCCTCTCTGCTGGTGGTGCTGGAAATCCTTATATTCCCAGCCCTAGAGGCCAGTACCATTTCCTAAAATGTCCAAGTCCATAGGCAACTGCACTAAGGGAGCTGAGAGAGGGAGAACTTGTTGTAGGTCAGGGTCAAGACCGCTGAAGACTTTGGGGAAGAGCTGCACACATCATCCACGACATCATTAGTCACTAGGGACCTCTCTCAATCTAAACCATCTTCTGCTTATTTGCTCAGAAGGCAGCTGTATAAAATGCCACCAAGAACAGATTCAACCCTCTTTGCTGCTCTTCAAGTCTCTGGTTTTGCTGTTATCCCTTCTGCATCAACTGTTGAAATAAATATTTCCCTTGCTTATGAAATAATTCATGGAATTGATGGATATAGAGGAGAGTGGCCCTCCAGGCCCAAACTCCTGGGCACAGGCATCTTCCAATACGCTGCCAGTGATGAACACAGCACTGGGAACACAACATTCTGTTTAATGAAAAAACCCTCAGCTTTAGGCTTCTGAGGGGCCATTATAGGCTGTGTCACGATGAAACTCAGGACATAAGCCTCTTTATATCGAATATAATTGGAAATATATATAAAATTATAGGATCATAAACTTGTTCAGGTTAGAAAAGACCTCTGTGGCCATCAAGCCTAACCACTAACCTAAGTCCAACAAACCCACTGCTAAACCATGTCCCTCTGGTGTAACCTGAGGCCATTTCACCTGGTCCTGTCACTTGTTACTTGTGAGGAGAGACCAAACACTCACCTCTCTACACTCTCCTTTCAGGTAGTTGTAGGCAGTAATAAGGTCTCCCTCGAGTCTCCTCTTCTTCAGACTAAACACCCCCAAGTTCCCTCAGCTGCTCCTCACAAGGTTTGTTCTTTAGACCCTTCAACAACACTATCGCCCTTCTCTGGACCCACTCCAACACCTCAAAGTCTTTCCTGTATTGAGATGATTAAAACTGAACCCAGTACTCAAGGTATGAGAACCTAGTACTGACCAGTGCTGAATACAGAGGCACAATCACCTCACTACTGCTGGCCAAACTGTTTCTGATAGAAGCCAGGATGCCATTGGCCTTCTTGGCCACCTGAGCACACTGCTGGCTCATATTTAGCTGATGGGCAATCAATACCCCCTGAGTCTCTCTGTGGAGCAGCTTTCCAGCCACTCTCCCCAAAACCTGCAGTGTTGCACTGGGCTGTTGTGCCCCAAGTGCATTTGGCCCTGTTGAAGCTCAGACAGTTGGCCTCAACCCATCGATCCAGCCTGTCCAAATCTCTCTGTAGAGCCTCTCCACCCTCAAGTAGACCAATACACCCATTCAACTTGGTGTCTACTGCAAACCTACGGTCCTAAGGGGCTGAGTACCCAGGGAACGATGAGTCCTAATGTTAAAGACAGAGGCAAAGAAGGCATCAAGTACCTCAGCCTTTTCCTCACTCTTTGTCACAATGTTACCCCCAGCATGAAATAAAGAATGAAGATTCTCTCCTTTTGTTGTTAATGCATTTATAGAAATATTTTTAGTCTTTTAAAGAATTTGCCAGGTTGAGAGGTAGTTAGGCTTCGGTTCTTCTATTGTTCTCCCTGCAAAGCTTTACTACATCTTTGTACTCCTTATGAGCAACCTCTACAACTAGACTGGTCTTCCCCACAGGATAGACTTTTGGGACATGGGGACAGCCTGTTCCTGCACCCTTAAGACATCCTTCTTGAAGTTTGTCCAGCATTCCAGGACACCTCTGTCCTTCAGGACTGTGTCCCAAGGAACTCTGTCAATCAATCTCCTGCACAGACAGTCTGTCCTCTGAAAGTCCAAGGTGGCAGCTCTGCTGACCCCTTTTCTTACTTCTTCAAGAAATGAAAACTCCATAATTTCAAGAGCAGTATGTCCATTTACTTCACCCAGTGGTCCATCTCTGTTCACAAGCAGCAGGTCTGGGAGGGAGTTTTCTCTAGCTGCCTCATCTTAGCTATATTCCACACATTCCAGAGACCTCTCAGACTGTTCCCTCTCCACTGTATTGTATTTCCAACAGACATTTGGGAAGTTGAAGCCCCCCATGAAAACAAGGGGGCGATTGTGAAACCTCTCCCAACTCCTTACGAAGTATTTCATTGGTCTCCCTGGTTGGACAGTCTATAACAAACTCCCACCGCAAACTCTGCTTTGTTGGCTTTTGCCTCATATATAAACACTCAACCCTATCATCATCATCACTAAGTAAACACTTGTATCCCTCCCTAACACAGAGGGCCACCCCACTGCCTCTCCTGCCTTGGCTGACCCTCCTGTAACAATAGGAGCCAGAAACTGCAGCACTACAGTTGTGGGAGTCATCCCATCACATTCTGGTGATGGCAGCTGTATCATAGCACTCTCTCTGCATAAAGGCTTCCAACTCCTCCTGTTTGTTGTCGATGCTAATGAGCACTGGTGTAGAGGCACCTCAACTGGGCTAAGACAGCACCACCTTTTTGGTGGGAGAAGCTCTAATTCCCACCTGACCATTCTCAAACACTTGCATGGCTACCAGCCTTGTGTCTTTGCTGCCACATAGATCACCATCTCCCATGCCCTGTACCCCTTTGAATTTAGTTTAAGGTCCTTTCCATGAGCCCTGTTAATTCTTGTCCCAAGATCTTTTTCTTCCTTTGAGTTAAGCTCAACTCATCTGTTTCCAGCAGATCTGGTGCCTCACGAATCAACCCATGGCCAAAGAACCCAGGATCAGAGCCAGGAATTGATCTGCTGACTCTTCCTCGTTATCCCCTCATCAATCCCTACAACTGGTGGGATAGGGGAGAACACTGCTTGTGTTCCTGGTCTCTTAACGGGCCATCCCAAGGCCTTTAAATCACTTCATTGCTCTTGGACTTGTCATTGCTACCTCATCATTGCCAACTGAAAAGTATTTAATGGGTAGTAATCTGAGAGCTGATCTAGGGTAGGGAGTTTCTCTATACATCCATCCCTAACCCTGGCCCCAGGGAGGCAGCAGACTTCTGTCTGCAGTGAGTCTGGTCTACACAGAGGACCTTCTGCCTCCTTGAGGAGCAGCTCACCTATGACAAGGCCTCAAGCATGTATTTTTATAACTGATGCAACGTGAAGGTGTTGGCATTTAAATAATACAGTTGTGCTCTTTAAAATATCTGATCATCTCCTGAATGTTCCCTTGAATGTCTTACTGGCTTTTATTCTCCATACTGGCTGGGGACTGGGAGGGGAATGGAAGCAGTCATCAGAATAAGAAGGTTGAGATGCACATGAGACAGAAGGAAAGCAAAGAGAAAGAAGGCAGATCAATTAATGAGCCAGTTCTGGTATGAAAATGAGTACAAATGTGGTCCCTAAAGTTAAGGTTGTTAGTTGCAGTAAGGAACTTGATTGATAGACAGTGACAGCTAGGGGAGGGATGTGGTGCTGCGTGGCAGGAGCCCAATGCTGGGTTACAGTGGACAGGGTAAAAGCTCCCAGATTACAATAAAGCAGCTTGAAGGTGACAGATTTCATGGTTGAAGGTGATAAAATTCCACATGGTATGCTGCAAAACAAGGGCTGGAGCTCAGCCCACAGACAAAGAGGCAGCACTCCAGTGTGGAGGGAGGCTTCTCCACTTCTCCTTGCCCTGGAAATTGACAGGGAAGCACTCGAGTGCCTTAGGTGGGGGACATGCCTGACACGTGTCAAGCGGAGCTGCCACTTGTGACCCAAATTTGAGTGTTTCCTGTTGTACAGTGCTGCCACAGAGCCATGTCTCCCATGGGTGCATGACACACATCAGGAAAAAGTAATAGCTGTGGTCGACACAGTCCTGCAGCAGGCAGCATGAGCAAACCAGTTGTGGCTCCTGTCCATGCTCCCTTTAACTGGTCTGCCCCAATTCACTAAGATCTCTGAGGGAGGTCACACCAGCCTGTCATGAATAAGGTGTCCCAAAAGCTTCAGGTTTTGTTTTTCCAAATAACCCCCAATGCTGTGACGCAGTCAAAACACCCATCCAGCAAAAGTCTGATGTTGGCTGTCTTCAGCTTCTGCCCACTCTGCTGCAAATGCTCTGTGGAAGGGTTCAGTGAGGACAGGTATCACTTCTTTTGGCTGAACAGAGGCTCAGCTTAGTCTGGATGCTGCCCCAGTGAGACTTGAAATGCAGGAAAGACTCAGCAGCAGTGATCTGAAAGCAACAGGAAAATCAAAGTCTGAGGGTAAACTAGCAATTAGTGCAGCCTTGGAATATATTTAAGTCAAATCAATCCATACAAGAATTTCAGTCATGGTGTGCTTGTGCCTGCCTTCCCTCCCTCCCTCCCTCCCACTCTCCCTCCCACTCCTGCAATCCAGGACTGAGATCCAGCATTGCAGTCTGCTTCATCAGAATATGCAAGAAGTGTAGCGACAACGCGTTTCCTGAGATGCTTTATCAGTTTTGCAAAGTCCCAGTTCATCCTCCTCTTACAGATCTATTTACATATTGCTGTATTTATTCGACTCTTCCCACTAGACATCCCCCTTGAGATTAAACTATTTTATTTACAAAGACACTGAGGTTGCAGCTCCTAACAATTAAGTCAGCCACGACAGAACTTTGCATGTGCTTTCAGACTGATGCGTGAACAGACAAATCGGCCTCGTCAGCAATTCATGAGCAGCTGGAAGGGGCATGACTGGTTAAACCCCATCTATATAAACCAGTCAATAGCTGCTGCAACTGGGAAAAATGAATTGGGGTGGTGAGAGGCAATATGCAAAAGGAAATGAGCCAGCGGAAGGAGTGATGGACAAAGCCTGGAGGAGAAATCTGCCAACAAGAGTCACCTTCAGAGGTTGGTGCTTCAGAGTAATTTGTCCTTTGTGTGAACTGCAGACCCTTGGGAGCTGCCCCTGCTCTGTCTTGCACCAAGTAGAACACTGAGGAAAAGGAGGATGGCAGGATCAAAGAGAAATACCTTTTGGGATGAAATTCAGCCAAAGGTCTTTCAAGAGAAGCAAACTGGAGCCCTGCTGCTGACCTGGTGGTCCAGGAAAGGTCCTCAGAGTGCTTTTCCCTGGACAGGTCTCAGTGGAATATCTCTTGTCCTTCTCTCCATTAGCATCCATCAACGCTTTCATCTTCAGACACTCTCCCTTCTCACTCACACTCGGTGGTATCTCCAAGGGGGAATCATCAAGGTGACATTCATATGCTGATGTCATTCACAGTGTGCCAGGCTGTGGATAGGGACACACAGGGTGGTGGTGGGGTGACATACTAGGTTTTGCTTAAAGTCCCACAATCCCTGTCCTGGTCCCCTCTAACAACCACACCAAACTCTTGTCCACCACACCAGCAGTGCTGGATCACAGCTAAACCAGCTTTAGTCTACCAGGGATCCAGCAGACACCCACAGGGGTACAGAGCTGTAGCAAATGTTGGTTTCTTTTCCTCCCATCAGTTGAAATATATCCACCGGAGCATCTCAGGCTGCCTTAAACACAAGAGCTGAAAAGTCACCTGTGTATTTAGACTGGTATAAATCTGGCACATTATTGCCCCTTCCTGACAGCAATCTCATCCAGTGCCAGCATTCTTCTTAGCATCTTTGACATTTCATAACTATATTTAAAGCCCTGGATGGGAATTTCATTTTTAAGATTTCTCTGAGAACAGCATTATATAAATATTCTGCATTGCCTGCCTGTGAGGCTGTGGGTGCAGAGCCAGCCTGTGCCACTGCCCTTAATTAAATGGGCAGAGGCAGCCCAAGTAAGGAGCGCTAAACCACAATGGTTCGACCATCTTAAAAGTCAGCACTTGTCTCCCTATTAATTCTCACCCGGGTCTTTTGCATAGTGCTATCGCCAGGCTAATTAATCACAGGTACAAGCTCAAGCATTAATTGCAACAATGAATCAGGTTTTTGTCTGTTCGTGGCCATTTCTTGCCTCTTGGAACACAGCTACTGCCACAACTTCTATAATTATTAGAAATATAAAGGCAGCAACACCCACTGCATTTTGCAGGCACTGAAGGAGACAGGGTGTTCAGCCCAAAGCAGCAGTGATTGGGTGGAGGTTCAGAACAGAGATGAATGTGTCTCACTGACAGTCTGAAAATGTGCTTTCTGAATCATTTTAATTCAGTGCCAGGGAAAGCACAGGTTTAGGAATCCAGCGTCTGCAGCTCTTATAGACAACATGATTCGGCAGGTTCTGGCCACTTGTAAAGGCTTCCAAGGCGCAGGGTAAACTCCAGTTCCTGCTGCCCAGCCTGCTTCTTCCCTGCTGGAAAATTATACAAGACAGGTTAACTCTGGAGTGCAGATAGTTGGGAGGGAAAAGCTCTGTAGCCTCTGTGCCTCCAAGCTCAGCTTTAGCAAGATCCACATGGCAAGCCTCAATGTTTGGATGAAAAGAACTCTCAGTGGTGAGGCTCATGCTGGGGATCCCCAGTGCAGCAGGAACTCTTGGACCTGACATGGATGGGCTCCAGGGGCTCATAGGACAGACAGAAGATGAAGATGTGCATCCTGCCTTACCGGAGTAAGCAGAAGCAGCAGCAGCACAGAGGAGCCACCACTGCAGTAGCCATTGCAGAAGGGAAGTCAGAACTCTCGACCTCTGGTGTTGGGTTAGCCGATACGTCCTCTTGGCATGGGCACAGGGATAGAAACACCTCGATGTACTGCACAAGGTGTAAGGAACACTGCTGATGGTGCAGTCCTGAATGATGAGATTAGAAATGTATGAAAAGACTAATGTGCACTCCACATCCTTCACAGGCCAAACCACCTGCATACACAATGTGTGGCTGTGACGTGGGGTTGACAAGGTCCAGGCAAAAGGTTCAGGACTAATCTTGAGTGTCAGGCTGGCACACTCCAGATAGAGGTTTTTGATGCTGGGGAAGACAAAGCCAAAGCTACGAAATGAAACTTTTTAGGGAGAAAATGAAAGCTAAAATGTGATCAGCTACAAACCCACAATTTGTCACCCAAATCTTAGTAAATATTTCCTTTGCTAGCATAGAGGCTGGGGAGAAGAAGTGGTTGAAGGAGAGCTCAAGGTGGACTCCCGTTATTTACTGCTGCTGATGAATAAGCAAACCCCCACACTGTGTTTTCGTACAGAACAGCAAAAAGCTCTGGTCTGCTTAACAGTCTGGTTAGTTGCTATTTTTTCCCCTCCTGGGGTGCATTTTACATGCTGTTCCAGTGAAACGCGGTACCACTACTAATTGTTTGAAAACACATAAAACACATGGTATTGCTCCTTGCTACCACTGCAGTCCAGCAGATCAAATGGGGAAGAGCTGGAAAAGTCACCTACCAAGATACAGGTTGGGAGCATAATGCTAAAGAGGTCCAAAAGGATTTGTTGTTTTTAAAAATCTAATACACTTGTCTCTCTCTGTGTTTGAAAGACTTGGTTGAACCTCCTGGGCAAGTGGGGAGCATTGAGGAGAAACTGGCAGGCTCCAATCTGGCTGCTTTTCCTTATTATGAGAAAACACACTCTTGTCTCCTTGTCTAAGGGTATGAATTCTTCATCTTATATTGTGTTTGCACAGAAGCGTGAAATGTATCCCGAACATTGGTCTTCGTCCACACTCTACAGTGTGAGAACAACGAGGGCACTGAGACATGCAGTGAGAATGGGGACGACACAAAAGTGGGGGAGCGGGTGGCCGCTTCTGTTCCAAAGCTGGGGCTATGGTGCCACATTCACCACATCCAGAGTATTTAAAAGGAAAACTAGAGGCATGTTATTTCCTCTGAGATGCTTGGGGGCCCTGGTTTGTGAGCTCTCGTTCTCTGTGGGAAGCTCCCGCCTCCCTTTCCGTAAATGTTCCCCCTGCTGCCGCTGAATCACCAAATAATCTGGAGACCCGTGGGAAGGGAATTAAATGGCGGTTATCACACTGCCGTGCTNGGGGTAGGGGGTGGTGGTGGAGAAAACACACAAGTGGAAACTTAATTGAGCTACTGAAATGTCTTTAAAGGAGCATTATGGGATGGATTACAATGCCTCAGATCCCACTGGTGGCATTTGCTCACATGAGTGGGCATCTGATGAGGCAGTTTGGCCAGGGCCCCTTCTCTAAATGATCTGTATCTCTCGCTGCAGATTTGGAGCTGAGGACAGCCAAAGATACTCTGTGGACTTGACACTCAGCTCTATGGACTTGACAGAGCCACTCAAAAGTGTCACAGGAACAAGAGGGAACATCCCACAGAGACCAAAATGCAGGGAGAAAAGTCTAGCAGAGAAGAGAGAGGAACTGTCCTGGTTGACTGACTGGAGCTTGAATCTGTGAGATAGGGAGCAAAGAAAACCCATGGTATGGCAAGGCGGGTACCACAATCCAGCACAAACTAAGCCACCCACACCTGAGGGAGAACTCAGGGTGGGATTTTGTGGGAAAAAGGGGCTCAAGAGATCCACTGTAGGAGGCCAGGGATCTGACAGGGAACCTGCTGGACTTGCTGGAGCAGCTGCACATAGGTTAATCAGGTTAATTAGGTCCAGTCCTGACCAACACCTTCATTGATAATATTGATGATAGCTTGGAATCCATTGTGAGCAAATTTGAGGATGACACCAAGCTTGGAGCCCGTGTTGATCTATTGGAGGATAGGAGGGCCCTGCAGAGGGACTTGGACAGACTGGAGAGATGGGTGGACTCCAGTAGGATGAGTTTTAACAAGTCTAAGTGTCAGGTTGTCCATTTTGGTTATAACAAACCCAGGCAGAACTATAGGCTGGGAATGGAGATCTTGGAGAGTACTCAGGTAGAAAGAGACTTGGGGGTATTGGTGGACAGTAAACTTAGCATGAGTCAGCAATGTGCCCAGGCAGCCAAGAGGGCTAATGGCATCCTGGCCCGCATCAATAATGCTGTGGCCAGCAGGGCGAGAGAGGTTATCCTCCCCCTGTATTCAGCACTGGTTAGACCGTACCTGGAGTATTGTGTTCAATTCTGGGCCCCTCAGTTTAAGAAGGATGTCGAGGTGCTGGAACAAGTCCAGAGAAGAACAACTAGAAGTAAAGGGGCTGGAAGGTCAGCCCTGTGAGGAGAGGCTGATGGAGCTGGGTCTGTTTAGCCTGGAAAAAAGGAGGCTCAGGGGTGACTTTATCACTGTCTATAACTATCTAAAAGGTGGTTGTAGTCAGGCAGGGGTCACTCTTTTCTCCCTTGACACTGGAGACAGGACAAGGGGTCATAGTCTTAAGCTCCATCAGGGAAGGTTTAGACGACATCAGGAAAACGTTTTTCACTGAAAGAATGATCTGATTTTGGAACGGGCTGCCCACGGAGGTGGTCGAGTCACCGTCTCTAGAGGTGTTCAAGGATGAAGTGCTGAGTGGCATCATCTAGATGTCAGGTTACTTGGTTGGTTTTAGGTTGGACTGGATGATCTTTAAGGTCTTTTCCAGCCTCATCATTACTGTGATACTGTGATCATCGAGTAGAACAAAACTTGCCTCTGGCTGAATTTTGAGTCCCATATAGATTCAAGTAAGCAAAAATGTGTTGCTCTCTATTCCATCTTAAATCTTAAAATCCTCTAACCTGCAAGCGAGTCCATAAAAAACCCCATCAGGAAGGCTTCCTGCATTTTTGTGCATAAGTTCTGAGTCCAGTGCAATTGCAAACCCACCATCATATGGGAGGGAAGAGAGATCAGGTCCTCTGCCCTGCTACATGTCTCCCCCTTACACTGCCCACTGGTCAGGCACTACACATGGTCCATATCTCCTGTGTGATTGATCTGTCCAAACTCCTCCCCATGCAGTGACCCACCTCAGCCATGGCATAGGAGCAGTTTTCAGGACCTGCTGCTACCAGGTGCCTTCCAACAGTAGGAGCTCCTGTGATCCTGGTGCTCTGAAGTTCAGACAGGTGCAAGGTTGAGGTGGGAGTACACCCCCTACTTCAGCTGGGAAGAAAATTCAAAGGGCAGTCAGGGATGGGAGGAGAAATGGAGACTTTCCTCTGTACCTCCTGCTCCACTGGGTCTCATTAGATCAGCAGTTTCTCGGATCTGCTGTGTTGCCAGATGTTGATTAGGCATCTGACAGGAGATGAATAAAGCCAATAAAGTTCTTACTTTTTGCTATAAAAATAATAATGAAAAGCAGACAGAGATGGGCAATAGACTGCCTAAAGTTTCCTGGGTTGCATTGAGCCCTATGGAGAAGGAGCTACCTTCAGCTGCTTTTCATTCATATTTCCCCTTGCCTGCATGCCATGAGGAATAGGTCTGAAATGAAGCAGCTGGGTGATACTTGTGTACAGCCAGAAGTATTCCTCGACTGTTGTCACAGAGACTCTCTTGTGTTTATTTTGTTTGACCTTTTGCTACTGGCAGTGCCAGAGCTCCCGAGCCATAACCCTTTTTCAGAGTCTACTCAGCTGAGCCAACCCCACTGTGATTTCAGGGCTCATGACCCAGTGGTCAACAAACCAGAGCAGCTCAAATGTCTCCCTGAAGGCCAAGCCACCTTCTTTTAATAACAACTATTCTGCCTCTAGCTCTGCACGAGAGAGTCCCTGTTACCATGTCAAAGGCTGCCCTATTTTCTTGTACCTGTCTCCCCAGAGGTACAAACATGCTCTTGCTTTCAGGTCCTGTGTAGCTAAAGATGAAGTTCTGAATATCAACAATTTTCTTCTAGCTCTGTTGTACCAGCCTGAGGATATCCAGCTGGGACACTGTCTTTGTAAAGAGCTGCTGTCAGAAAAGTTGCCTTTGTCTCTAGCTACAGCAGTGACCCCTCTCTTCTTAGGAAGCTCTGGAAAAGGTGCAGATCTTATCACACCAACACCTCCCAAAGTCAGATGATGGCTGTTCTGGGTCCAGACTTTGAGTGTGAAGGGGATATCTATAAATAATGTCAGTATAGTGATACAGAGCAGGCCCAGCACTGTTGTACTGAGAACAACAGCACCTACCTGTGATCACCTTGACTGGTTACGGGTAGGCTTGCAGCTCCAGCTCACTCCTCAGCAATCAAAGCAGCCCTGTTCCCCTCTGAGATCCAGACTGGTAACTGAAAAGAAACATTCAAAACATGCATTAACACTGTTTTAGGATGTGGGTACTATTGCAAAATATCCAGTATGGTTATCAGTTCTCCACGTGATGACGTGATGACATGAAGTGAAATTACATTACTGTGGCGATCATCAGCCCAGGAATTATCTTCTAGACATCACATAAAGACAGGAACAAAAGTTCTTCTGACACAGTAATGCCTTCAGCCTAGAAGCTGCTGTAGTCTGCATGGGAAACCCTTTGAATGCTGGGTCTCTGAAGGCCAAAGAGTTAACTGTTGATCTAAAACCCAGCAAGTTTTAGATAAAACCCAAGCCTAGATACCACAAGGCACGATCTGGTTACACTTGTGCAAACAGTGTGGTACCAGGCAGTGATGCACACACCTCTGCATTTAACAGGTCTGTTTTTCCCAAGCCTTAACCTCAGTTGCCAGCCTAATGGACTGGAAACTTATGTGTAAGATGGACGGCATGCCCAGAAACTGGCTGTTCTTCAAAAACGTATTTACTGGGTGCTCTTGAATTCAATACAGCCATACTACACAGGTAAAAATACCTGGGATACAAGAAAAACAGAAGTCCCTTTGCCATTTCATTCAGTATTTTTATCAATGATCTAAATGATGCTACATAAACCCTTGTTGTGGCAAAGTCTGTAGATGCCAACAAGATTGGCAGTAGGGAAACAACAAGCAGGACAGGACTGTCAATACAGAGATCTGAGCTGGCCATGCTCCAGCAAAACATGATTTAAGGAGTCAAATGCCAGGTAAGGAATTTGAAAGCAGAAATGCAAGTTACAAGAGGCTGCCTCAGAAAGGAGTTGCTTTGAAAAGGACTCAGAGGACATCACAGATGGATTCCTGTGACCCCTCAGTGTTTGGAGTGCACAGACCCCAATAGGAAGTGTTCCTTTTGGGCACAGCTCTGCTGGAAAGCTGTGCTCAGGCTACACTCCTTCCTTCATGGAGAAAGACAAAATACAGGATCAATACAGGCAAAGCCAGAAAACAACCCTGGAGCTGGGAAACAGAAGGTTCTGAAGTAGCCCGAGTCAGTCAGCTGATCGAAGATGTGACTGAGACAAGGTCTGATTATGGCTACAGGGGGAAAGGCAGTGGTGAGAGAGGGCTTGAACTACCATGATGGTTCTTCCAAGACAACTGCAAAATCTGACAATCAGAAATGTAACCTTGGAATACAGCGTCACTGAGCTAGCAGTGAAGGCTGTTCAGCACTGGAAAAGCTTGCCACAGGACGAGGTGAAATTACGGGATTAGGAGTTTTTCAGAACTCACTTTCTGGGAGAAATTAGAAATGCAGTTAGACTAAACACGGCTGTTGCAACCCCTAGATTACCAGAGCAGAACCTAGTTCTCACACCAGCTGTTCAGAGCAAGCAGCTCTCTGTATTTGAAGGAATGGAGGAAACATTGTGAAAAGGCTTGGGCAGCCTGAAAGACTTTCCTACTGCTTTGACCTCTGCTCTGTGCTCAGGGGGATACTTCCACTGCTTAAGCTTTACACACTGTAAGGTATACGATCATCTCTTCCCAAATGAAGCAAACACAGATTCTCTCCTGCTGGGCTGAAAATCTCAGTATCAGTCTCACCAGTCCTCACCAAATCCTCACCAGTCTGACTCTGGCAAAAATGCATGAAGAACCCCTGTCTGCTCCTAGTTACAGCTGGATTGCTGCACAGATATCAGTGAGGTTTCAGGGTGTAACAGAGCAAAAACCAGCTCAGCATGCTCATCTTCTCAAGCTAAGTCTGTCTTTCTGTTTTGATAGATTAGCTCCTCGGCTGCATTTCCCCCTGCACAGTGATGCCAGCCTGGCTGCAGCAACAGCAAGCAGCGAACAGCGGGAGGCCCTGCTTCATCCAACACCAACTCCCAGATCCCTAACAGTGGCGGCTTTTGTTCTCCCGGTTCCTCTCTGATCTTTCTAGCCCCGTCTTACATCTTGCAGCACATTCCTGCTTCAGGGCCCCCTCCCAAAGTGACTCCATAAAACAGTGAACTGCTTTTCTATTTCAAATCCAAACTTGGCATCTGAGTGAAAATAAAAAGCGATCCATCATCACAGTGACACAGAAGGGCTTTTTTTCCCATTTCTCCCTTGGTTTTGCAAGCTGAACTTTCAGAATTGAAAATTCATCTTCTGCTTGCATATGCAGGGAACATATAGACATGGGCAGGATGATACAAGGAGGGCATTTTCCAGAATGAATGCACTGCTGAAAGTAAAGTGATAAAGCTAATCTTAGCTGTACATCTTCCTGGCACATTGAGGCCGGAACCTCATGTCACCTAGTGGGTGAACTCCCACTCCCCACCACTCTCATTTCATGCTGTGCCCCATGCAGCACACTGCCCCTCAGCTCCTAAATCCAAGGGCATCAGCTGGAACCAGGCAACTTTTCCACTGGCAGGCTGGATATTGTCTGGAGATGCACCTTTCCTTGGTGGATCTGAAGTCTGTCCAGACAGTGCCATCTCTTCCCTTAGGTGCAACAGCAATGCTAGCAGTTGGAAGGGACCTCTGGAGATCATCCAGTCCCAACACCCCTGCCAGAGCAGGATCCCCTGGAGCAGATCCCACAGGATCATGTCCAGGTGGGTTTTGAATGTCTGCAGACGAGACTTTACAACCTTTCCACAATGAAACATGCAACTTCCTGATTGCAGATTATTGCTTCCCTGGAACCAAAGCATTTCAGAGTGAACATGTTATAAAAGCAGTAACAGAGGTCATTAGCTATTCCCAGGACTGAGAGGCTGGTTTGACCAGTTTCCTGCAGAATTTTCTGCAGCTGTACCAGGGTTTGTTTTATTTTGGAGCAGGACAAACTTTCTGAGGTGACTCTTCTGACCTTCCCTACTTTACTGAATTTAAGCCTACACCCCAGAATTGGATTCCTTATTCTGTTCAAACAAGACTAACTGATGTGTGCAAGAAACCCAACCCAAGGGGCTATTGAATATTCCAAGCCATGGGGCCAGATCAGATATATCCCAAGTAAATCCCCCCTAACCTACATAATAGACCAGCACCAAATGATTCACACCTCCACTCTGTTGCTACTGCTCACCTTGTTGCTTGCTAATGTAACCACTAAGAAACACTTTCCAATACTTTTGTAAATCATGTCCAAAATTTCCCCCTTCCCACTACCCCCTTTCCACTTTGTTCTGGTTTAGTTTAACAGGAGTGTCTGGCAGGAGATGGAAGGTGGTACTGCTCAGAGCTTACAGCTTACTCTGTTGTCTTTTGAGTCTTCAGGGGCCTTTTCCCTGGAAACCTGGCTTGGCCCAGTAAACTCTAGGGCTTCTCTAACTTGCTGTCAGGCTCTGAATTTAAAGAAGGTAGGGAACGGTGTGCTCTCATACTGGAGTCACTAATGTAAACAGAAGGTCATGTAAATTCCCAGAAAGAAATTACCAGAATCATTAAGGATTAGTAAGTATTTTTGCATCTCATGAGTTACTGAAGCATTAATTTCCTGCAACAGGTTTTTCTTGCTGTTGTGTGCATGACCGAATTCTGCATGAGCTCGCCGCTGGTATGGTACCTGATGTGCTCTGATGACAGCTCATGTAAGACCTGCTTACTCAATAGTCATTTTCCAATTAGTGTGTAGCTGTGGTGTGATGAGTAATCCTGTATGGAGAGAAGTTACGGTGATTTCTAATGAGTGTCAAACAATTGCAAATCCTAACCAACCAAAATAAAAGGCTAGTGTCAAGTCTAATTTCACTAAACAATGGCATCATTAAATTCTCCTGCTATGGTTGATTCTGAACTGGCAGCAAGAATGAGTGGTACTGACTACATTGGGATTTCCTATTTCTTCTTCAGGTCTGTCTTTGATTCACTTAACAGATTTAGTGTGCAATTTACATTTTCACTTTTTTCCCCTTCAGTTAAAGATAAGAATGTCTGAAGATTTGCAATTCAGCTGCTCAGTGCCAGAGAAGTCGGGAACATGGAATCTGGGTGTACCATTGGTGTAACTGGTTACTTTGAAACATCAACCATAACTCTGAAATACAGGCATCTGAAATGGGCCCCAGAAGTGCCCATTGCAGAAATCCCAGTCTGACTGCATCACTCCACACCAGAAATGAATGCTGTTCTCCTGTTATTTTCACACAGAATCTCATGTGACAAATCTGCTGCTAGTTAAAGTACATCTTCCAAAGCTTAAACTGATTTTTTCCCAGAGAGGCAGAAAGAAGAGCATATGTCACATTCTCCCTGGAGTAGCATGGTCATCACATCAACCTCAAAGGCTAGCAGGAACCCTGCTGGGAATCCCCGAGTGTTGCCTATGGAATAGCTTAGCTGTCTCAGCTGCCGTGGAAGCCAGCTGAAGCACAGGCAGTCACTTTCTTACCTTGACTGGCAAAATGTTGCCTGGACAACGTGTAGTGAGAAGCCGCATCTAAACCAGAAACACAGGTGAACATCAAGTCTAGCAGCTCAGATGACAGATATTGTAGCAGTAATGCACAGCTAATGGTGTCTGAGATACAGCTACTCAGCTACTTCAACACTGCTCTGTGCTACAACAGGATAGGAGCTACAAGCATAGTATCTGCTGATAGTCAGTGCTTTAGAGTGTGGACACACAAGAACAAGAATGTTTTGTTCCTATTCAGCTCCCACTGTTTCCACTGCAGGTAGTCAGGAATAGGTGAGTCTCAGGCACATAAATACATGTTCTCTCAGATATAATTGCTACAGCAGCAAGACACAGAATATATACTTTATACACTGTAATAAAACATGGCCAAATAGAATATATGGTATTTTATATACTGTCATAAAACATGATCACCTCAGGTACTTTCTGTCAAACACTGCTTAGCAAGCATTTAAGTTGAGAGCATATTAAGGACTCAAAATACTAAAAAATAAAGGAAGAATCTTTCTCTGCTCTCCTCATGATGGTTCCCCTCACCTCCAAAACTCCATCACACTTTAATAATATAAATCCCCACTGAAAAGACTCCAGTTCATACCTCCTGTTCTCTAATGACATGGGCCATCTTCACCCAGTCAAGGTCATATCACCATTTTGAGTTCTGTACATCATTTAGCAAGATTACACTGCCAGAAAACAATTTCTTTGCAAAGAAAGACCAGTAAGTCTTGTTTGATCCATTTAGCTCTCTATCATCTACAGATTTTATGATCCTACATGCTGTGCTGCTGCATAAATCTTTAATAAAGATATTAAAAAGCCTCAGCAGAGGATTTGCTCCTCAGTCACCTCTTCATTGACACTCTAAGCTCCAAGCTATGACTCTCTTCTTCCCGGTACTTTACCCTTTTCAATAATAGATTATTTTAACCTATATTTAGGGAATTTGTACTATAATCCATCATGCAGAGTTTTCTTAAAACCTTCTGGATGATCAGATAGATTGACGCTCTCTAGACTGATAGTTATTTCATTAGCATAAGTGATCAAATCAGGCTGACATGATTTACCTGCAATATATATGTGCTGACTCATTCCTATTACAGGAAATGTTTCCTCTAAAAAAACCAAACCAACAGCAACATAACTGCAAATGAAGACTTACTAAGACTTCAATCTTGAATCTCAGCCTCCTGCTGTGATTTCTATTGTAATGCAGCATATGTATATATTTGCACCAATTTGGAGATGGGCCAGGCTAAGAGAGATACAGAGGGTACAAGTGGAGGGACAAAAGAATCATCTTTCCAGAGAAAGCTGCTACAGTCAAGGGCAACCTGCCTCCTTTCACAGCACAAGGAATTAAGCCTTGGCAGGAGGCACTCAAATTAGGATTTGATCTGATTTTCTATGGACCCTGACAAAGCACAATGGGAAAGAGAAAGGGTGGAGCAGGAACAACAGTAAGGTATGCCTTGGCACCTTCCAACCATAGACACGATCATTATCTTCTACATCTAATAAAAGTACTAAAAGAACCACCAAGCCCTATAAAATGCTACTGCATGACTAAATTCTTCTCACTACAGGAAGAATTTCCTGCCACGTAACCTCAGTCGTTCCCACTGCAACTCAAATCCATTCCTCTTGTCCTATCCCTACCTGATGGGAGAATGAGGTCCAATGAATCTGTTTTCAGAGACCAGGCAGAAAGACCTGTTGTTCTTCCCTCAGGGCAATTGGGAAAGTTCTCTAAAAATGAAGCCTCCATTTCCAGTTGGTACAACTGTCTGGTTGGGACCTGTAGACCACATGAATGTTACAATCACAATGAGAGATCTTTCTCTAATGAAACTGTGATTTAGGAGAACTTGCTAACTCAGGGTTTTTTGGAAGGAAAGATTTTCTTGCAAGAATGGAGTTGAAATCCAGAGATATATTCATTCAAAACATGCTTTTTCTTCTTTTCCTTGACCACTCTGTCCCAGCCGATGGCTGTCAGCCATCTGTCTCCTCAAGGCATCTCCTCCCTGAGCTGAGATGAAGAAGGCCTTAATTATTCTGGGTATACAAAATTGCTTCTTACTCTCTGTGATAGTTTGTAGATGATAATATTCTTCCAGAATATGGAAGAAAACAGGGGTATTTACAGGGTTTGCCAAAATCAGAAGGCAGTTGTCAAACCTCAGGGAACAGCCAAAACCCACCAGGACTGCTGCTGACACTGTGCACAGGTATATAATCCTAGCTCTACTACTATCACAGAACCATAGAATTACAGAATTGTCTTGGTTGGAAGAGACCTCCAAGATCATTTAGTGCAACTAGACCAAGCACTGCCAGGTGATCACTAAACGATGTCCCTCAGCATTCCATATATATGCCTTTTAAATATGTCCAGCACTGGTGACTCCACCACCTCCCTGGGCAGCTTATTCCAATGTTTGATAACCCTTTCAGTGAAGTAATTTTTCCTCATATGCAACCTAAAACTCCCCTGGTGCTGCTGGAAGCCATTTCCTGGGTCTCTCATGTCCCCTTTAAGCATGTCACCTTCCTCTTGGAGCAGGCTTCCCCTCCCACCCCCAGTCTGACTAGTATGTTTAAATCCTGAGCTCTTGAGAGAAAAGACAACCTCATGTATTTCCAAGGTTTCACTCTACAAAGTGATTTAAATCTGCTTCCCAAATTTTTTGTTAAAGGAGAGAACTTTGTTTCATTTTGCTGCTGGCTAAACATTCAGTAGAGATTGTTTATGTGAGATTTAAAGGCAGCAGAAGAGATGATTTGGGAACTTACCACATAATGCCTGGAGGTTAATTTTTGCCTAGGGCAGTGTTCTTGTATAGAAGGATGCTTAGGAAAGTCCACTCTACAGGCAGCTTATTGGGTAATCTGTCTGTTATCAACTGATTCATTAAATTACATTTTTAATTTCAACAGTGTTCTTCAACACAGTGAAGCTACATGCAACATCCTGCTGAGGGAGGGCATAGTGAGTCAAGTAGTTATTAAATGGTCACAGTTAAAAGGTAGGACAAAGGTCCAGTCATTAAATTCTGCAAGAAAGACCAAGTCTTTTCCACTACAGAGTAATCCTCTGTCAGGCTTCCCCACTGGCTGGCATGATAAAATATTATAGCCAGAGATGGTATTTTGTTTTTCCTCTATACAGTGTCATTCAATTCCTCAGGGAAAAAACTTTCCAAGCTCTTAGGGGATTGCTGCTGTGTTTCAAAAGAAGCAAAGTGAACTGTGACAGTCACCAAGGTGTTTCAAAACTCCTGTCTTGGATCAGTTAATGAAGGGGCTGTGTCCTCAGGGAAAAGCAGGTACCAGTGAGACTTCAATTCAATACCTCGAATTGGCAAAATCCTCCACTGTGTAACTGAAGCTGAAGCACATACTTAATATCATTGACTTCAAAAGGTTTGAAGCACATTAAAATGAAGTGGAGGCTTTGATAACTTGGGACCTCTATCCAATTGAAGGACCTGAAGGAGATATGGCTTATGTTCAAGGTATGTCTCTGAGCACAGGATATCACTCCACAGAAACCCCTTAATCAGCACATCATCTGTAGATTACCAGTAAATCTTAGTCTCTTCTCGATCAGCACCATCAAAGTCATGACAGCACTGCAGAAACCATTCTGCTCTAATTACATGTGATCATTGAAGCTAACCACGTACGGTATGACAAGTAAGAAAAATTAATTATTTAAGCATCTTGCATTAAACAAATAGTACTGCCATTCTGATTGCAACTCAGTACTCAGTCACCATAAAAAGAACTTCTTATGCAGGAAATCAGATTTGCCTGCTTCTTAGACCCTGCATATTTTAAAAGTTTTTTCAGGGATTTCAAACATAAAGTCCTACATTCTTATATAGATTTGAGGGCCAGTAGTGATGAGTACTGCTTTTCAGGCAGACTGCTCTCTGGATCAGGTTCCTAGCTGGATGAAACATAGCTATAGGCTACTGTGAACAGAGAAAAACAAACAAAAAATTACAGGGAAAATTATAGCCTTTCCTTCATTTGACAGAGATCTTGCTTTTCCCTCTTTTTCTTTCCTTGTACATTTTCATAGTTTTGTAGACAGGTAATTACATGTCTGAGGTACAGACTAACCCTCGTAGTTCATGCTTCACAGCTGACAGAATATAGTTGCAATTTTCTCACAGTAATCACAGATTCAGCAGAAATGCAGGCAGGATGCAGCTGGAGTGGAAGTGAAAGAAGAGTTCCCTTGACCACCTAATTAAGGTTTTCAAATGGGAGATCTGGAATCAGGTGTGGAGTTCCTGCTCTTACCTTTAGCTTCATCTTCTAGGCATGGGAGAGAGAAACCTGAAGTGATGCAGAACTGAGCTAAGTTTTTACTACACAATACAAGGCCATCCCAACTGACTCTCAAGGCACCTGGGCAGAACTGCAACCAAGCTGGGGAATCCACTCTCCCAGAATAGCTAGTTAAGTGGTGTAAACCTAGACAGTCCTTAACCTGAGCCACTATTCTGCCAGCTAGCTCTGCATCTCAGCCCCACAGTTACTGGCACTTCCATTCCAGCAGAAGCAATGGCAGAGCCAGCTCTGAGCCTGTTCCCTGCCTAGACAGGCCCTTCATTTCCCATGAAGCCCCACAGCTATATTCACTTGGTCTGAAAAACTTAAGCCAGCTGGCAGCTGTTAGGGCTGGTATGCACATGTCATTCATGGAGAACAGCAGTGAGAAACATCCCTCTGAAATTATGGCACCGTATCCCAATCCTGCAGCTTCCTCTAAAGCACAGAGTGGACTCTCCTTGGGAGAAGAGAAGATGCTGGTATAGAGAGACTACAGGAACAATGTCATAAGGACATGGGCCCAGAGGAACTGCCCCATTGCCATGAGCTGCTCAATGCAGGTCAATGTGAAAGCTATGTTGCCAAAGGCTGCTGAGATCAGGTGTAAATGAACAAATGATACAATAACACATATAAAGAGACCTGAACAAACAATTGATTTAAAAGCAGCCTTCACTCACCTGGCACTTCTCCAGATATGAAATTATCATCAAGCATTTCCCTGTCTATAACACACTTGTTCTTGAGTCATTATTTCTACAGGGCTTGCCTAGAATCACCTCTTCTGGATACAGACACTCAGAGAACAAACAGACATGTATCCAAAACTGCTCCTAAGAAGTTCTGGCACTGGAGACTCTCCCTCCCCAGTCACAGGGAATTTGCTTACATCATTATTACTCTTACCCCTTTCTCAGCTTCTGCACTGAGGATCCCTTGTGAAGGCTATTTGTGCCCTCCCACTACTTCACAGGTGTGAGTGGCAGATTTGTTCTCCCCCTCTTTTCCAGAGCAGCACTAGGTGTCCTCTAAGTTATCCCTTCCCCAGACACTGCCTTTAGGGTAGCACTCTCTACATTTATGATTGCCCAAATCTACTGCTCGTCTCTTTTCAGCAAGTGCCTCTCCTGTCTTTCCGTTGAGTTTGCCCACACTGAACAAGCAGGGACAGTTTTAGGCATCTGGAAGGTGTAATTTCTGTATCATAGAGGGTGTTAAGCCACAAAAAGATCTGGTTATTCAAAGGTGTGGGAAAAGGCACAAGAGCCCTGCCTCTACTGTAATCACAAGCCTATACCCACTCAAAGAAACAGTCTAAAATCCACTTTGGATGAGAAGATAAGATCAAGAGCATCACAACTACATTGGGACATCTGGTCACTTCAGCCGTATCACAACTGGGCTCTGCTGGTGCTATTGAAGTCTCTTAAGCTTCCCTTTAGCAGCACATCCCTTTTTAAAGCTGCCAGCACTTTTGTTCATCTCAGGAATAGCTGCCCACTCGTGCACACAGAGGCAGAGGAAGATTGGACACTGTGTGTTGCATTGTACTGTCAGGCTAAATAGAAGCTGATGGGATAATAATTAATTGCAGTCTCCCTGTAATAAAAGACAAGACAAAGAAAGAGGTATAAATAAAATCATCAAAGGAACTCACAGAATAGGAGCTGTGTCTGCATTTTG
Organism: Upupa epops; assembly: GCA_013397515.1. NCBI lineage: Eukaryota > Metazoa > Chordata > Aves > Bucerotiformes > Upupidae > Upupa > Upupa epops. The sequence goes on along the minus strand of VZRI01005675.1, from coordinate 44,478 downwards.
TGGGCAATTTACAAGCCAAAGGAAGGTTGGGGACCCAAAGACTGAAAAGCAATAAAAATCTATGGAGCCCTCACAAAACTGTGACAGCATCTCACTGATCTGTCTTGTTACCAGGCAAAGGTATAAATTCCCTCAACATCTTTATTGTTTAAGGAGCTGGAAAGGGAAGGGAAAGAAAAATTGCTTGATAGGGAGTGACCCCCAGCTCACTCAGACCCAAACAGCAGGGAGGTGCCCTCACAGAGAATAGAGGAGACAGAAGGCACCAAGCTCTGCTCCAAGGGCAACAGGCTGCCAGCAAGTGCCGCCAGCTTGAAAATACAGTCTGGAGAGCTCTGGGCAGTCATGAGGGCTTTAATACAGACATGTTTAACTGTCTTTGTACCAGAAGGGCTCCTTTCCTTATGGCTTGCACAGAAGCAAATCTTGTCCTGACTTGCCACCGCCAGCTGCCTGTTCCTGCTGTCTGGCTGTTGTCATGACTGTCCTCTTCCCCTTTCCATGGAAAAAAAAAGTGGTGAGAAGGCAGAGACAGAGTTGAAAGGACACCAAAGCTGTCCTAGTCTCATGGGCAGCTCCAACCAGGGGATGGGCAAGTGAACAGGGGAATCCTCACCCTGCTCCGTCCCCATGAGGCTGGAAAATGGATGTAACAGATGTGAAGGGAAAGGAGGGAAAAGTCTTTGACTCTGCACCTATGTAACACCTAATTCTCTCTAAAGTCAGATAAACAGGTGCCTAAACACCCTCACAACAACAGCCTCTGCTCAGCAGTCTGTCCAGAGTTGCAACTCAACATCAAGAGCAGAAGAAATTAAAGAAGAAAATTATTGTGTGGATTCATAAAAATGGAAGCAATACGACCCTCACAGATGTCTGGACCAGACTGCTGCTGGTATAGGCCTCTTCTTGGGGGAAAATGGATGATTATACATTCAACTCATCTCCATACACATTCTGTGCCTCTGTGGTAAAAGCTTTTCTTGCAGAGTGGGTTCCCATTGAAGATGAGCTGGAAGAACAGATCTCAAACCACAGCCCCAGCCTGAGCTTTGCTTTGTGGGTTTTTCTCCCTTTTTGACTCTTTTAAAATTATCTTCTCAGAAATTTCTTCTCTAGTCAAATGAAGCCAAGGTAAAGAAACAGCAACAAATCAAAGTGATCTGCTGTTGCACAATACCTCTGTCAAAGACAAACACAATCTACTTTCCTGAAAGAACAAATGACTAAACCAAACAGTAACTTCCTTAGTGTAGCCGGCAAAGTCTTTCTTCCACCTGTTACCTAAACAAAGAACAAAGCATCAAGAGCAAAAATTCACCTCCCTTTCCCAATGCCTGCCTTGCTAGAACCTTACACCCCTGCAGCAGCCATGTGGGTCAGGAAGGGTCTAGTCTCCTCACCTGGCTAAGGGAAAAGTCTCCCAGCAGGAGCTGAGGACCTGGTGGGGTCACCAAAGAGAGGGGATCATTACAGATCACTCCCTGCCTTGTGTCTCCTTGCAGACTGGATCTGTCAAGAAAAAGAGTTGGTGTGGCCCTAGGCAGCAGAGCTCTTGCCAGTCCAGGAATATTGATCTGCCAGGAGAGCTACAGCTTTTGCCTTTGCCAAGTTGTTTAGCTTTAGAGAACAAGCTTTGGATCTAAAAGCAGGAATCTGGGCTAAGGGTCTGTACCACTTACCAGGCTTCATCTGATCAACAGTCTCTGTGATCAGGCTGTCAGGAATGCTGAGGCCATGCAGAGCAAGAGCAGCTTTCCCTTCCCCGCAGTGGGATGGTCCAAGGATCTGGAAACATGATACTCAGAGCAAAGTCAGCAGTGCAGCATCCCTTGCTTGGCTCAAAAGAACTACAAATGGGTGAACACTTCTGGCACCAAGAAGACCTGAGAAGACTTGCATCTCCCTGTAGGTAAGCTGCTGAAGTAGAACACATCTCGTCAGACTGCATAGCCAGAGTAGCTAATGTGCTGTGTGGGGGAGAGAAAGACACTGTGCTAATGTATGTCTTTGACTTCAAGCAAGCTGGGAGCTGTGACAGAGAGTAGGAGAGATCTGGAAAACACCCAAACCTTTGTGGGGACTGCCATCAGCTTCTCCCTCTAGTTTGCAAGCAATCTTGTGGGCCAGGAGAGGGGATGAAGGCTCCACACTGCTGCCAAGAGAAGAGTGCACTGCAGGGCAGGCAAACAGGACTCCCAGCTCAGCTGCAGCTGTGCCAGCTCCAGCTGACACTTCTGTTCACACCCTGTCACCTTCCCACTCCATGAGACCACCCTTGTGCAGATCTGCCAGCTGGGCCTCGCTTACAGTGTTTCCCTAATCCAATTCAGTGGGGATGAGTGGACTTTTACCATACATGTATAAGTGCATTTGCTTTCCCCTACTTGTCCCTCGGTGGAAGGGATGTCTGTAGTGGTGTAAATGAGTAATCTTTATGGGCATACTACTCGTGTTTTGCATTTCATTGACAGTTCCTACTGGTTTTAGAGGACAGCCACAACCCAGTTTGCTCCTCATAAGCACTCCCCCCCCCCTCCCCCCAGCCTTCATCAAACGTACCTTAACCAAGGCTATTTTTAGAGCAGTCTGTTCTCTTTTAGAGCAGTCTTAGATTGCTAGATAACAACCTGAAGCCACAGGGCAAAGACATTCTGGACCTATAAAGTCACTGGAGGCTGAGGCTCAATGGAGAAGACAGTGATGATCCTTATACCCTTGAATAGATGACCTGTGTAACCGTAGTTAACAGGACAAGGGGTGAAACTAATTGAAGGGAAATTCAGACCACATCTAAGGAATATTTTTTTTATGCTAAAGGTGGTGAGACACTGGCCCAAGTTGTCCAGATTGATGGTAGAAGCCCTATAACGGGAGACACTACAGGTCGGGCTGGACAGGGCTCTGGACAATCTGATCTAGTTGAAGATATCCATGCTCACCACAGCAGGTTGGACTAGATAAGCTTTGAAGTTCCTTTGCAACCCAAACCATTCTACAAACTTTGGAAGTGGAGAAGAGCATTTGGTCCATGTCTTTGGTGCCCAAGAGCCATACAAATGATGTGTTTATCCTGCTTTCTGTCCCAGGAAGACAGAGGCATAGTCATAACAGACCCATAGTTCTGACACCAGCCATTTGTTATGGCATTTGGCTAGGATGAGAGAAAGCCTCTTTGCCCAACTGATAGAGGTCCAGAAGCATCTCCTGTCCAGTTCACAGTTCTTGTCATGGTCTGTAACGTTAAGGTCGACACTGTTCCTGGGGTTTATGCACAAACCTAGGGGCTTACCCCCAAAAAACTGACTCCATCCTTTCATGCCAGCTATGCTCTACTGGATGGAACCACAGGCCTGCTGAGGCTGGAAGCGTCACATGGGCCTAAATAGGTGACCACAGGGCACACATGGGGAAGCTGACTGCTGTGAAAGGTCAGATCCCTGACGTCATCACATTCAGAACAAGAAGAATATGTCAGCAGGGCTTTCACATAAACTCGTTTTATTTTGTGCTGCACAGAATAAAAGCACAAGCGGAGTTACTTACCCAAGCTGCAGGAAGCGACCTGGCAGCACAGGGGCAGTAACCCTTAGCTGAAAAATAGTAACTTTAAAAAAAACATAAAAGGATTTTAAGCTGGAAGAGACATTCATCTATCAAATCTTCAGCTGTAGGACATCCCCTTCCTACTGGCAGCCTTTTTTTTTACCTGCATCCAGGCAACAGGAACTACATTCACTTATATAGTCATTACTGCACACACCACCATGACTTGCTCAGGATAAACCCTACTCACTGGCAGGGAAGAAAGAAATTGGTGGCAGTTGGAACAGCTCCTGTGCAATTGTCCAGAAGGTGATTGAACACTGTAGTGCTTAGATTCATACTGGCAACCAGGCAGGAATGGGTCAGAGGTGACAGAGAGGATCTAGCCATGTGAATATAGAGTTTCAAGAGAAATGCCTCACTCTGTTCCCATATAAAGCCCCTTGTGCAGCATAAGCAGTAGGAACATGTCTGAAGAGAAGCTGTCTGTGCTGTGCTGCCACCCACAGCAGCATCCACAACACAGGTGACTTGGTCCCAAGTTTAGAATCTTCCACAGGGAAGGAAGGGACGGGTGCAGGCATTGCTTTTGTGTTCTCAGCTCCTGGCTCTCAGTCTGGGGTGGCTGATCGGGCAGATGCAAGATACAGCCTGGACCTTGAACCTCCTGTGTTTCTTGTACCTCAATCATCTTGCCTGCCATGCAATTTAGGAAATAAGATAGAGATTCTGCATGAGTGTGAGCACGCTCACACACAGAACCAGAAGCAGTTCAAGCCTTTTTATCAGTAAGTGATAAAACATCTGGACTTTGAGTATATATCCAGATTAGTTCAGCAATTAGTAGATAATATTCTCAGTAATAGGATGCGTGAAATGCAAGCAAAAGGCTCTTTTGATCTTTAGTCCTTGTGTCCTTGAATCCTGGACTACATGGCATCAGGTGCCTATAGCCATGGTCAGTGGCTGCTCACATCCCATGAAGAATATTGGAGTCCTATCTTAATGCTTTGCACTCCAGGACCCGCTGCCTCAGAAGGAGAAACCTGTGTGGAAACTTGAGGATTTTACATAAAAATGAAGGTCAACACAAGGGGTGTTAGCTACACACTCCATGGGGCTGGGTAGGTCCTCAAGCCTTGTGAGAAGCTGGAGGCTTTTGGATTGCTTGGGACAGCGGTACTGCAGTGACAGGCTTGAGCTGGGCAAATAAATCCAGCACACAGTGCTCAAAGACACCAGTTGCCTGTTCCTCAGAACCATCAAGAGAAGAAAGAGCAAGAGATGGCTGTGATAATCTAATCAAGCTGTACCACTAATGCTATGGGAAAATAAATGCTGCACTTTTTATTTTGCTTTTTCTTTGCTTTGGTGTGTTCCCTAAAAGAAAAACAGACATCATCAAGCACTCTCACTTCCATAGGATTCTTGGAAGACAAAACACCCCATCCATCTGAGCTTAAAGCGAGCTGAGCTCCTGCTAACTAGATGAGGCCTGAGCAGTTGTATTAAAATGCTCCCTCTAACCAAGGTACAGTACTTGAGGGGCTGTAGTCCTTGCATTAATGCTCTGCTTGATTTCCCAAGCTCTCTCCTTCACTCATGGTCTCCGGTGCTGCAGAGCCAAAAACCCCGTTCTTACAGCAGCACACAGATAGCAGCACAAAGCCATTTTCATGAAATCCACCTTTCAGGGAGATCAGATTTACCTACTGCAGCCATGAAGCAGTTCAGAGACAGCAGCAGCATCCAGAGAGGCTGTTCAAGGGCAGGACTGCAGAGAACTGCTAAGCCCTGAAGTGACTTGTCAGCTTCAGCTTTATCTGTTTGAGACCTGCAAGCCCTGAGCTAGTACTCGCAGAGCATTACTGCCTTTCTACAACAGCTTTTCTGTTCAAGAGTTTCCTTCTTTCACAAAACCTCTCTCTGAAAGTGAGAATGGTCCAAGGGAGCTCCCTTCACCACAGTCCCCTGGTGTGGCAGGGATGGACAAACCTTATCATACCAAGACCTGGATGGTCCATAAACCTGGTGCACTATGCTGCAGACCATGTACCCATGTGGATCAAAGATGCATGGAAGGCACTGGGTTGCCATTGACACTATGAGAGCAGAGATACTCAGTTTGCTCAGTAGAAGATTAACACTGCACTGGCTCCAGGGACAAACTTCAAGACAAACTTCTTCGCAGGGCTGAACACGGGGATGACAGCCAGGGATTAGTTTGATGGCTGCTTGCACGCCGGGGGGTCATGGCTCCAGCTCAGCCGTGCCGTTTGTTCTCTGACTTGATCTTCATCCCTTGGCTGTACTGAAAGGAAGTTTGTCTGAGATAAACGTGCACGGCACACAGTGTCAGTTTCAGAGCAAGCTGCGAGGAAGCAGATTGAGTTCTTTGCACAAACCAACAGCAAAACCATTCCTTGGTGGCTTCTCTTGTGGGACACTTCAAAGGCACCATGCATCCATGGTGCAGCTGTTGCCCTGGGGAAGGAGTCACTGAATACCATTCCATGAATGAGAAGTAAAAATTAAGCAGTTAGATTTGGCACGTGCATCACAATAAAGATCCCTGAATGCTCAGCTTCTTACTGAACCTACGGCAGGCTGTTAATTCGTTATTCACTTCCCAGCCTGGAAGGAAAAGCATGTTATACCCGAGGGCCAGAACTGATGAACAGAGCCATAAATCAAGCAGTTTACAAGACCAGCAATTAGGAAACAAGCCGACAGAAGGGAGAACTCTGTCAGTAATAAAGCAGACACACCACAGGATCAGCTGAGTGCTCAAAGCAACTGGGGACAAGCAGTGCTTTCCACACACTATCTCGAATTTTTCAGTCATTGTCTGCCTTTTCCCTCTCTTTTCTATTTCCCTTTATTTTCTTCTGATACCCCATTCCAGTTTTTCCTCTGTTCTCTTTCTCCTCTGTCTTCCAAAGAATGCAGGAACACACCTGCTTAGCAAATGCATTTACCAGCTGCAGCCCCAGAGTGGAGGCACGTGCTTGGTTCCAGCAGCCACAGAAGGGTGGGTACACACAACCTTGCAAGTGTGTATGAGGGAGCAGTGTATGGTTTTGTGGGGGAGGTGGCAATTGGAAGAGCTGCTCAAGTAAGAGAAGGCTAGGATGACTACCTGACTTGTGCTCCAGTCATCTCCTTTGGTCTTTTTTCCAGTCAGATTCAGCTCCCTTGACTTTGACAGCAACTACCAACATCCTGCTCAGTTCCTCCTTCCCTGCAAATCCTGCCCATTCTTTCCTTACTCAGAGCAATCTCCTGAAACGTTGTCATTAGGCAGCCAGTGGGGCTTAAACCCACTCATTGTTGATCCTGGTCCCACCCACAGCTTTGCACCATATTGCCCTCACATAACCCCTCCAGGAAGGGGGGCTGCGCCTGGAGACAGTCTGATGCTCCTGCATGTGTTGCTCTGTGCAGCTCAGGACACCAGCAAAGTCAGGCCTGAGCAGCAGTTCTCCACTCATGACATAGCCACCTGCAACTCAAATCTGTGTGCAAGAAATGGGTATTTAAACAGGCTCTCTTGCTCAGCTACACATCCCTCCTGCTCAGCACACTGCCACATCTCTGGGACATGTAATGTTTGGGGCTAATACATTTTGCCTGCGTTAGTCTTTGGCACCCAGAATGGGCATGAGTCTCCCTGTCACAAACGGAATATGGCTATTGGTGAGACTTCCTTTGTCAAGACAGGAAGGAAACCAGACACCTGCCATTGCCCCAAGACTGAACAAATCCAGCTATGCCAAGAAGTGAATATGTGATATTCCGGTGCAGCCCAGAGGAAATTTTTTATGAGGTTCACTCTGCAGAAACACACTGTTCTCATCCATCATACACCTCCGTAGCAGCAGACACCGAGAGTAAAAGCACAAGAAAGAAGATCAGTAGATTTATCAAACCTGCAGCACAAGTTCACCTCCACCATATGCGCTTAGAGCCCAGGGAGCTTCCAAAGTGAAAACTCCACCTCAGCTGCCAAAGCCTTCTCCTTTCACCATTTTATCCTTCCTAAAGCCAAAGTATGACACTAGGCACAAGAACATACTCTGGAAGAACTGAGGTGCCCCTTGTCTAGGCTGGCACAGGCAGAAATAACCCAGCAAAGGTCCCACCAGCCTCTTGCTACCCCAGGATTTCCAGGACAAGGCTGCATGTCACTAGTGACCAGGCTGGCCCAAGGTGTGAGGCAGCAGTTTGCCTTCAGCACATCACAGCAGGGCTGACAGTCACTTAAGGAAACGAAGCACCACCTTTGATTGAGCTCCACTCTCATGCCCTCACACCTGCTTGCAATTTTGGTCTTGAATGGAGAGGCTAAAGATTCGTCTGGAAGAGTTGGTAGTCCACAAGAAGAGGAAACATCTCTAACCTTGAACTCAGAGACTAATAATGCACCTCCCCCAGCGCTGGGGCAGGGAAGCTTTGATGAACTCTTTGGCAAATGCTGTAGAAAGAGGCTGCAACAGAAAGTTAACTAATTAGGTCACTGCAGAGCAAGAGGAAATAAAGTAGAAACATTTTCTGGGCAAAGAAGATTCTAGAGAATGGCTGCCATATTTGACACAGACTGCAGCAAACACCATGAGAAGCTGGGAAGTAGAATAGGTGTCAAGGTTTGAGGAAAGCCATGGCCACAGCAAGCTCAGCAGCTGAGGACTCCTAGGGAGAAGACAGGAAATCCTCTTCAAAGGAAAGTTTTCCCCACCCAGATCTTGGCAAAATGCTGTTACCTTTTGCTTACCTAAGGTCTCTCTCAGGCCAAGCAGCCATAGACTTCAAACCCAAAATGGCTGGACAGTTTCTCAACTCCTACATGTCACCCCAAATGTCCTTTTTCATTTGATAATAGGTAAGATCCCAACAGTCTATGTGTGTGGCTTGTAAAAGTGTGACCTCAGATATCCCAATCCATCATCTTGCAGTCCCTTGGATGCACAGAGCCAACAGGGGGCACTTTTGGCCATCAGAGAGCATCCATGGATTGATGCTGCTGGTTGCCACTTTCAAGGACTGAGCTCTGCAAAGAAAATTTCGTAAGATTAACTTCTCCTGCACCATCAAGTTCCTCAGCTGTCCACGTTGTAAAGGAAGAAACTGAGAGAACAGCAACTGCTGGTACTTCACCCATGGGTTTATTTTCCCAGAAATGCTTTCTATGGCATCAGGTAGGCTTTTGAGTGGCACTTGAGGGAAACTCCAGCTACTTGCCCCACTCTGGGAAGGTCACAGCTCCACAATAAGCCATATGTTCAGTTTTGGCTTCCTCCTCACAATGCCAAGACGGTGTCTGCAAGGAATAAAGCCAGAGGGAATGTTAACTGATTGCCACAGAAACACAGCCTCTCCTTGGCTTTCACCCTAATTAACTATCAAGAGGCGGTGCCGGAAGGCCCCTGCATTGCCAATAAAGAATGTGGGGTTGGTAATTAATTAGAGGCCTACTGGGATCCTAACACCTCTCAACCATGGCCAAGCTCTATAGATTGATACAAAGGGGATTTAATGGAAACACAGCAGTTTCCCCATTATGGCCTTAAGCAAAATAGAACTAGTTTTTGAAGGAACCTCATTTACAGTCCTCTCACATGACTGATACTTGGCACCTAACCCTGCAGGTACAGGATTATATTGGAAAGAAACCTGTCTGCAGAATACAGGAGTAAGAGAGAGATCCCCTTAAGTGATTTGGTGAGCTATTTATGTTCATCATCCTCTATACATAAGTGAGAGTAGAAGGATGACAAAGATAGTCCTTGCACATCAAGGTGCAGTTGATGGCAATCCTAGAGACTTAGACCTGACAATTCATGTCTCTGCTCAGAAAACAAGACAGCCCCAATGAACCAGAACTCACCATGATCTGACCATTGAGATATCCTGTCTGGAGGGTCAAGAAGAGGTTGAGATTGAGCCAGGGTCCAGGTATCTGGCCAGGTATGGAGGAGGGCCTTGGATGAAACCCACCAAAAAGAAGCCAGTTTCCCAAATTTTCTATGGTGTATTACCTTGAGAAATTAACCAACATAGTTACATGAGTTAATCTTTTAAGTTATCCTGGATTTACCACAGATCCAGTGTGATTTCAGCCAGGTAATTTTGGTTCCTCTTTGGAAGAGGAATCACATCCCAGGACCTTCTTTCTCTTTCAGACAGCATGAGGAGGAGACAGTGGAAGTTTTCTCATGCCAACAGGAATTAGATTTATTACTTTAGTTGTGTGTAATTTCTGCTTTTTGGTTAATAGACAGTTTTACTGGACTGGTAACCATGAGGCAAGTAACACAGTTCCTTCCTCCAGTAGGAAGCTGGTGATGAATGGTGTCTGAGAGCTGGAACTGAGACAACAAACAAAAAACCATGTGGTTTTTTTTCACTATTCATGTGGGAAGCAATGATGATGTGTGACATCTAGGCACCAAGTTACCAGGCCTCGGGCAGAGAGTCAAAACGAGCATTAGGAAATCACATCAAGGCAGTTCAAGATATTTTAAAGGATGCTCAGAAGACAAAGAGCAGCTGTCAGAGGTCAAAAAATTATTTCTGTGGCCTCAGACAGTGTAAGACCTTTTTAGGGTCCTGAGGATCTAGTGTCACATATGAATTTCACTCTGACCACATCCCACACTGTCAGCAAACACACATCCAAATTAGAGTCAGAGCTGCAGCATGGCATAAGGACACAGAACTGATGAGACACAGCCAGCACTGGGCTGAAGGCATGCTGCTGGATTCATAAGCCTGGCCAGTAACAGTTCTCTGGACTGCAAATAGAACAGACTAAATAGCAGTCACCCCGCTGAGAAAAAGATATTCCTGGGTACCAGAGACTGAGATAGCACAGAATCTCACTGGCAATGGTGGGACAGACCAAAACACCACCGCATGCTGGGAGAAATGAGTCAGAGCAAGGGCTGATAGGATAAAGAGGAAGCCATATGGATTTAAATTCTCCCTATGAAGAGATGTCCCATACACAGCCCAAATGTGCCAGGGCCGCTTAGACAGTTGCCCCAGCCCATAGATCCTCACCTTAAAAAGATGAGGTTGCTTGCAGGTTGTCATCTCCTAGTCTGCCTCTGACTGTAGCCACTGTTCTTGCAGACTTCAGCCTTCTGTTCCAGCTGTATTTCTCCTACACACCAAACATGAGGACATTAAGGCTGTTCCTTTTGCCCACCAAACACCATGCTTCTTCCACAGATTCTGCCCTCCCAGAACTATTATGGTCCAAATCTTCCCTCCCAGACCTAGGAAAGCAGAACTGCTTGATCCACAAATTCAACTTGGCAGCCAGGGATTATGCTGCTGCTCTCTCTTGTGCATCCCATTTCATTGCAATCTTTAAACGTAACCTCCTCACAGATGCTGCTGCTCATTCCCTGCCCAAACTTGCAGTGGCCCTGTCTTAAAACTCACTAGCTTATTAACCTTTCATTATTGTTCTTCATCTCCTCTGTTTAAGCTGGAGCCTATCCAGGTCCCTCTCCTGGCTTTATTTTCCTCTCCCTTGTAATCTTGCACAACCAGGAGGTTGGCCATGTCTGTATATGTCTGTAGGCAAGTTTCAGCATTTTTCTGACACCATCAGCTTCATGCTGGCCTCTCTCCCAGGTGGCCTCTGTGCTGGGTGCTGCTGTAACCTCTCCTTTCAGACTCCTGTGACATTCCCTGTTGAAACAATCTTGTCTTGAAAGGATCAGGATTTTCCTTTCCAACAGACATCACTTCTCCCCTCTTCTCAGTAGGCCCTGATTTTTCCACACAAAGCTGACAGTTCCATGAAAATGTCAGCTTAATGCTCAGCAGCCATCAAGAAACAGATCAAGCAATATGAATCATTTCGAAAGTCAAAAAAAGAACAGAACAGACAAATCTATGACTCATCCACACCTTGGCTATTGCATGCACGTGTGGTCCCTTTGACTCAAAGGGGATATCAGAACTGAAACAGATTCTGAAAAGAGCACAACAGATGGTCAAAGACACAGAGCATAATTAAAAACACAATTACCAAGACATGATGAAGTAGGCTCAGACTCGTTAGTGTCCAAAAGAAAAGACTTGTGGGGAAAAGGTAGGGGTGTGAAGTCATTATTGGGGTGAAGAAGGACTGGTTCTTTACCTCCTCTTCTGAAACAAGAGCTCAGGACCACTAATGACATAGGACCAGCCTGTCTTCTCTAAGACCATCCTCTCTCTCTCCTCCTGAAGCTGGTACAGGGCCTTTGCTTCATGTGTCTCAGGAAGTTAGAACCAACCAAATTCACCACCCCACTATCCCATTAGTCTAAGTCAAATAGCCTTTCTATTCTCTTTCATATGAGGAAAAAAGCCCACCCCAATGTTCTCATAAGTAAGTTAATTATACTAGTGCTGAAGGCTTTTCCTTGCCTTTCCCCATCTGTCATCTTTCATTCATTATGAAGGAATAAGCCCTCATCTTCTATCAGCTTGTCGCACTAGTACACCCACCAGATTTCCAAGGACACAGTCATGCTTTTCTTTATTCATGCTTCTAGAAGGGAAAAACACCCACAAAGGCTCCTTACTTGTCTTCTTCAAAATGTTTCGCTCTGATTCCCATAGCAAGTTTGACAGAGCAGCACCAAGTATCACTTCATTGCTCCTCTGTTCTCCTCCACCAGTCTCACACCGTGGTACGGAGCTCTCTGAATAAGCTTCCTGCAAGTTCCAGACCATAAAGCTTTCTGCAGCTCTCATGACGAAGATCTATGACATTGCAGTGTTGATGTAAGTGCAAGCAGAATCTATCCAAGCACAGAAAAGGGCAAAGATTTTTGACAAGATTTCTCACTTACTGAGAACTCAGTGCCAGGAAAACCCCTGCTATCTTGGACAGGGGCCCAGAGAGGTAGAGGAATTGTCATTCAAGACATGCAAAATCCAACTGGATGAGGTCCAGACCAACTGGACCAAGCTTGGAAGCTGGCTGTGCTTTGAGCAGGGACCTGGACTGAAGGCTCCCTGGGGCTCCTTTCATGCAACTTTATCTTATGATTGTAGCACTACTCATCCCTAAAACAGCAGGGAGAATCTCATTCACACAGTTAACTGCAAGACTATCCTGGCTGAGCAGAGCACACCATGGATCAACTCTCCTCCTTTGTTTTTTGGCATGAGAACATCACACAGCTCAGGTATCTGACTCGGTCCCTAAACTGTTTGCCCTTTAGATCCAGGAGAACAGCTCCTGGCACATAAGCCAGAAGGAGAAGGTGTCCCTGAAAAAACAACCTACAGGAAATTCAAAGTGCTGAGTGAAACACTGGTTGTTTTGCATTTGAATTTCAGTAAAAATGAACTTACATCAATGTTTGGCTCTGAAAAAACCCTACCAGGTTTGAAAGTAGTTCATAAAAGCCTTGCTAAATCGGAGTTCTTGGCAACAGGGTGGTGTCTGCAGAAGAAACACCAGCTCCCATTGACACATACTAAGAGGATGAGAAATAACCCTCCTGCACACACAAAGACACCTCAGGATTGGCATCCTGTAAGGGGGGATTTGACATCCTCACTTAGAGATCATCATGGAAAACAACAGGTTTAGGAAGCCACTTTATAACACAGAACATTAGAGTAAGTAAAAGTGCAACATCTCAGATGTTTTGCTGAAGAAACAAAGTGTCACGGGCTTTTGATGGGATTCCAACTAATTCCACCACACATAAAAATTTGGATTTATCTCCTCCTGTGCTTGCAGCTTTAAGACTTTTCCTTCCAAGCAGTTTGTTACTAAGACCTTCCACCAAAAGGCTAAATACAGCAATTGACTCTACTAATTTTGGCCAAGAATTTCTTTGGCCTTTTCTCCCTTGCTCTGAAGCTTGGCTCTGCCTTAAAGCACAGCACGAGGAGAGAGAGAACTAAGCTGCAATGACATGGGTTGAACAACGCTGGGTTTTGTTCCTTGCAAATGTTTTTAGGGGCTTTTTCTGAAGTGAGATCAGTTGAATTTGCTCAGACATTTGTGCTCAGCACCCTCAGACTGGGCAGCAGTGTGATGAAGGTTAGTTTTGCCAATGGGGAACTCAGTCCTAATGTCCTTGAACAGGGTTATGTATTTCAGGACTGGCATAAAACTAGGGAGGAAAAGACAGAGCCACAAGGGGAAACATCAGAGAGTTCCCTTGGAATAATCCTTTCATGGAAAGGGTCCACAGAGAAGCTGTAGGCTTTTTCAGATTATGCCTTCCAAGTCCTAGGGATCAGTCAGAAAGGGGCTGAGCTGTTATTTCCACAGCCTGACTCTGGAAACTACACCCATTAGCACTTGTGCAGAGACTGGTTCAGCCCTGGCTACGCTCTTGTCGCTCTTGTCTTGCACATACGTAATGTACAGGTGTGCTGGAAGCCCAGAGTATCCCCTGCTGTGAGGTTCAATGCCTGGCTGCTGTCCTCTAACAGTACTGCCTACACGCTGTGCTCCTGTGCAGTTAGGCCCTGTGTGGTGATTGACTCTGCTTTCTTCATTCTGCTGCTGGTGTGTAAAACAATCTCAGAGTTATCAGTTCTGTGGGCAGAAATGCTGTGAAGATACAGGCTTCCCCCTGAAGGAAGATTCAAGACTTCAGGGGAAAGAACCTTCTCAGGTACAAAGTCCCAGTAATGCTGTCTCACTAATATGACACAAGACTCTCATGCTGGACTCCCACTGGGACTAAATATATCAGCAGTGGTGTGTAGGGAGGCTTTGTTCTGCTCCATGAGACCAGATCTGCACAGCCAAACCTGGTTCTGGGAGATCCTCCATGTGATGAGCAGCTATGCCAAGATGTGGGCTCATGGAGTGGGCAAGAGACAGCAAGTGCATGCAGGGACACCTAGTAGAGACCAGCACAGGAGAAATAACTGGTCGAAGGCCATCCCTTGCTTTCTGTTATTTTCCCTCTACTGTCATATTTTCCTGTTTGCAGACTGGGACTCTGAATATCCTTTCATATGACACTGAAAGAGAAGGAACTGGCAAGGTCTGGAGACCCCTGCACAGCATCAGAAACTTTCGTGCAAGTTTGGGAAAGGAGGACCTCAGAGAAGGCTGAGATACAAGAAGAACAGCAGTGTTGGCAGAGCTGAGGCTCACCCAGCAGCTCTGCCTTCCTCCACACTAACCCAATCATGACCTGGCTCCTTAGAGACAGCCAGGGCTGGAGCCATCTGGAAAACAACAAGTCCTTTAAGTTTTATTATTAAATAAATAAATCAGTCCAGCTACCGCAAGGCCCTGAAGTCAAGTGGCCAAGTGAAGGATTGGAGAAGTCAGAAAAACTTCATTAAGAACAGGTAACAAGAGCCGTGTTTACCACAGAAGAAAGGGCTTCTAATGTGAGCAGGCTGCAGCACCGCAAAACATTCCCCATGGCTTGGTACGGTTGCACAGAGAGATCTACATGTACAGGCAGGGAGACGCCAATCCTTGGCTGGTGAACAACCAACTTTTATTTTCTCCAGACCAGCAAAGCCAAGATTTTAGTAAACATGCAACCCAAAAAAATGTGCCTGCGGATTGGGTAGAGTAGAGCCTGTGCTCTCCTGGCCAAACAACAAAGCTGTTCTCCTGTGGGTGGTTTCACAGTGCGGTTTCTGTGGGGAGGAAGTGTTTCTGAGTGGTCAAGGCAGAGAATGGAGGTTCAGGAGACCTGGTTCCCATCCCTAGCTCCAGGAATCAGGGAAGCTCTGATCACAACTAACAGCACAGGCTTGGAGCAGCCCTCTTTTCACCCCTCCTCATTCAGGTGCAAATTTTTTCTTGAAGAGAGTAAGAGACAGACTTCTTCCCCATTAGATAACATTTCTGACCTGGCAGAGTTATTGTGGTGTTTGTGTGATAGATGCCCGAAAAGTTGTCAGAGCTGTTTGGATGAAAATCTCTCTGGAAGGGATTGGAAGACATGCATGTGAGAGTGCAGACGTGAGAAAGACATGTGATTCACACACACTCTGCTCTCTCCACACTTGAAAAATCTCCACCCACACTTGCTGGTTCTGCTGCTCACTCATTTACACACTTATAAGGCAGGTTGGCTGCAGAAAACCTGTGTTTTAAAGCGGAGTAGCCAAAATCAGGCCAACATGAAACTAGAATGAATGTCCATAACAGATAGAATCTAGCCCTCCTCATTACTGGAGGGTTGGCATCTATGACCTCCCCTGGCCCTTTGCATTGTTCCCTCTTTGGTTTATACTAGATGTCATTAATATGCTGTTTACTCCTCTTTCAGCTCACTAATGAAATCACCAAGGAAGACTGGACCTAACCCTGATCCCTGTGGCATGCTGCTAGATAAACACCTGTTTGGAAAGTTCACATCAAGTTCTTGCATGTGAAGGACCGTTGTCTTGAGGTGTGAATAGCTATTAGAGCTAATGCCTTCAACTGTCACAGTCCATCTGCAGGAACCCAGTGGGAAGATCCCATCAACTCCCCAACAGGGAGTTGATAGAGAAATAGAAGGGAGGGAGGAAAGGAGGAAGGAAGTGAGGGAAGAAAGGAGAAAGGAAGGCAGAAAGCAAGTCAGTCACATTGTCAAAGGATGACTAAGTTTAGTGGATGCATTGGATTTGTCAGTTTAGAACATTTTATCCAGGTTTTGGGTTTAGCTCCTGTCCTAAATTGATCTGGATGTTGTTAATTTCTCTAAATCTTCTTTTATCTTGTTGGCTGCATTTCAAAAATGGGTGGCATGAGTCAATCACAATGAACCAGTTTAAAATGTTGTAAGATACTTCCCTCAAGTGGAAGGAATAAAAATCACTCAATTGTGTGTCATAGGCACTGTAGCGTACCTCAGGTGGCAGGGAGATAATGAGAGGTGGTCACCTAGATGAGGTAGAACCTACCAACCTGCTTGAAAGGTGTTAGTAGCACAGAAAAATTACCAGTGACACTGCAAAATAAACATTCCTGCTGTACAAATGTCAGAGCATACAAGATGCCCTTTGTGCCAGACACCAAAGAAGCACTTGCTCCAACATGCTGACAGGTTGCTACATGGACAGCTGATGTATATCCATGAACAGGTTTTAAAAATGGCTCTAACTCTGATCAGAGCTGTGATGAGTGACAAGTGTTCCTACATGGTATTTCAGCAGAAATGGATCAGGCTGCTTAGAAGCAAGCTTGAAGGGTGAATACCTGAGTCTTGTCGAACAAGGCTTTGATGTCTCCTGAAGCCTGCAGCAGAGCTGCAAGGGATAGGCAGGAACAGAAAGAACCAGCTAGGGGTTGCCTGTGTTGGTAGAGCAGGTGTGGGTGGTATCTGTACTCACCCTGGGGCTGATGTCTGATCTCATGATCACTCTTTTCCTCATAGAAGCCAATGAGACATGAACAAAGAATTTGTATTTCACTGTAGTTCTACTGTTGCAGAGATAGTGGCCCAGCAACAGTCTCCTCCATACACACCAACAGGAGAACTTTTCATCTCCTGCAAATGAAAAGAGGTAAGAGGGTCTTAGCAAGAGGCAGGATTTGTCTCTGTAGCTGACTGGTCCAACAAAGGGATGCACAAACCATTTATTACTGAAAATGAATTGTGCCATCAAGGCAAATGCCTGCAATTACTTCTGTTAAATATTATCTTTCATTAAGTGTAAAATATATAATTAATAAACTTGCCCCCTCATTTTTTTAAGTTTCACTGTAAAGACCTTATTACTGGAATAAATCTTCCTAGCAGTGCTTGCTGACAGAATGGAGGAAGGTACACGCCTCTCTGTGTGCGGTAATTTCCTTGTGGGAAACTGAATTATTAGGGAGGAATAATCACCCCGCTTCATGGCTAAGAATGTAGGAGACACACCACCCTGAGACCAGTTGCTTAAGCTCATGCCTCTTGGAAGCAGGCAAGAAAAATCTGCTTTGGCTGGCAAAGGTGATTTGATCTGAACACAGTCAGGCAGATTCAAACTCCTGTTTCACCAGCAAGTCTGAAGAAACAAAAACTAAACTTCTTTTTTTTAATTCCCTGTCCACTAAGGAACTCTTCTGACTATAGAGTGTGCATTCAGAAACACCTCAGTTTTCAGGCTGAGTCTTCTCCCACCCCTGTGTCCATACACCTCTCAGTACTGTGCTAGAGCTCTGTGACTGCGATTTGCTTTCCCTGTACATCACAACTGTTTTGATTTGGGGATGTTTGGTTAAAACATACCAATTAGAAACCTTTCAAAAATGTTGCTGAAATCGGACTCCAAGCATAAAATTGCCCTTAGAATTTGTCTCCACTTGTGATCTTTACCTCAAGTTAGTTGACTGTCGGTTCAACCAGGGGTAATTAAAATATTTCCAAAGGCTGTTCTGGGCAACAGTTTTTGCTTTGCTGCAGGCTACAAATGCTCGTGGTTTGCCCGAGGCTGATGTTCACTCCTGCCTATCTTGGCACAGGCAGCAATGTATGCCAAGTGCTGAGGAATGCCTGCTCCACCACTTTCTCCCTGCCTGGGGAAGGTGGCAGAGGGACTGAGAGACCAGCAGGGGAAGGAAGGAGGATACACACATATGCTGGGCAGAGAGTGATGAGCTGAGTGGAGATGGAGAAAGGCTCTCATCTTAGCTGGCATACAGAGCTTTTTGCAAGGAGATGAGGCTGGGGAGGGAGAAGGTGTCATTTCCTAGCTATCCACTTACCAATCTGTCACCCCATTTTGCAGTTGGGTGGGCTGAAAATGCATAGTCCCTGCATCAGAGCAGGTCCTGTCTCACGAAACTGTGAGAAAACCCTGCTGCTGCCCTGAATTAAAAAAATGTCTGTTCTTCAAATCATTTTAACTACCACTTGAGAATGTTGAACTAGCCAACCAATACAATTACAGAAAAATTTTAGAGTCAGCAAATTATCCAGTTAAATGATGCATACTGAAATGTTTATTCAAAAGTAACAGAAACCTTCTCATACTTCTTGGCATCTAAAGACAATAAAGCTACACAAAAAAGAGAGAAGAGGAGCTGAGCATAATGTTCCTGCAGAAGAAATTGTAGGCAGTTTCAACTATCACCACTGACGTACCCTACATGCAGTTACTCAAACAGAAGGGTCTGAGAGTGGATTTAGAAAGGAGTTTGGAATGGAAGCTCTGGAATCATATTATACAACATTTTGCCCTGGTTTTGCTCTAAGGAACTGGCTTGGTTCCCCACTGGGTCAGACCAGGAATGCTGGAGAGTGAAGATGGAAAAGTTAAGCAACTTTACTCTGCAGTCCTTGGGCCGCAAAAGAGGGAGAGAGTAGGGAGGCAAAGCATCTGGCTTCATCACTTCTCTAACAGCCTGGTGGGAAGCCTGCTGTCAGTTCTGCCTTCTGCCTTGTTGGAAGAAAGGAGAAGTGACAAAAGGCCCTCCAGGCAGGCAGCCAGGAACCAGAAATTCAATTGAGCTACCTCCTGAAACTGGACTTTTTTTGGAGCTCCTTTCCCTGAAATTGTTTTGCCTTTAAATTTTTCATTGTGGTGCACGGCCAATTCATCATCCCTGGTCTCCTGGCTCTCCTTTCCTCTATGAAAGCATGATTTGCACAAAAGGATTTCCATTTTCTGGACTGCTCTACAACCAGCCTCACACAGACACATAAATATGCACCCACACGTGTGCACAGATACAAACACTGTTATTTATAGATACAGGCATTACCACAGACAAACAAATACACGAATGCGGCTCTTTGCTGTGTAACATGCAGGGAAAGAAGCAACATGGCAGGTGAATTTACTCTGCATTGGCAGATTAGGAACAGAGAATGGGACATACAGTCTATCTCTAGGGCTTAGACCAACCGATTATTGGCTGGTGCTGTTGTTACTCTAACAAGCCCCTGGATATGTCACTGTGGCTGTAGAGAAATGCAGCTGAAAGATCCTTTCCCTGTCAACAGCAATCTGTCACTTCATGTATCTCAGCCTGCCTCTTATGGCACAAAAGCTTCTGGGCTGCAAGTCAGTGTGAGGAGAAAGGTCATTTTGCAGGTAGACTGTGGTATTTTTCTTTATTTCTGGGAAAAGCATGGCCAGCTTGAGGCACCGTCTGGATGCTGCAGCATGAATTTCAGCTCCACATATGCCCAGCGATAATTTAAAATGAGAGAGCNTTTATACTGTAGCTATTCAGCCTCCCTTTGGAGTGGACCTTCACTGATTATATTTACTGTCAGGGAGAAACTATTTGTCTTGTGCAACACTGAAATCCAGATCAGCCTCTTTAAGTTGTAAAGCAGAGAAGGAAATTACGTATGCACACAAACACTCAGAAGCACATACGAACCGCTTACGCAAACATATGCCCACTGAGAGATCTGTTACCAAAAAAAAGGCAAGCCAATGCAAATAAGCTCAATTTTCAGAGTGAATTAATTTGACTGACTGTATTATTCTAAATTATTAACAAGATCCAGAAAACTTAGAATGCAATAACCACACTCAGGCTTTCATCTAGGTTAACTGGAAACAGACAGCTTACATAGAGAGAAATGATATAGAATAAATCTGTGGCAACAAACTTGAAGGCAGAAACATGACCCATAAGGAGCCCCTATCTGCAGTGCTGCATGAACAACTCCTGTACGATTCTCCTGCCCTGAAATATTCCAGCACAATGAATCACCCTGTGACAACACCAGAAACCCCCTATTTTCATGGTCAGCCAAAAGCTGACCTCCACAGCACTCTAATTAATCTGTTTAGAACTCAGGCTGGCTTAGTAAGCCCATTTTGGGGGCACTTTTTAAAACTCTCTATTGATTCAACATTGATGTACTCCAGTAAAGAGTAAAGCACACTGAAGGAAGCAATTGGTGTTGGCTGGTGCCTCCAGTTCCAGAGCCAGTATATATGAAGAGTAGTTGAGCATCTTGCAAGTAACATACAGGTTACTCCACACAGTTACCCCATGCTTATGAGTTTCATCCCATCCATCTCTATGACTGAGGTCAGAGACAATGTTCTGTTTCTCCCACTGATGAGCAGAAAAAGGCTTGTTTCTCTGTACGTATCACTGGGAAATGTGAGAAGGATTTTTCCCAGGAAAAAGATGCAAGTGGACACTGAAAGGAAACAAAGTTTTCCCCTCTCCCTATGGCACAGAACCCAAACTTGTGGCATCAAAGTTGGCATGGTGACACTAGTACCTGCAGGGCTATGCCCCTATTTACATATGTTGCACAAGTGTGCAAACACAAGTGTTTCAGTGATGCAAAAACCCCAGTCAGGCACATAGGAATATTCTAGATGCATTTCTAAATGCAACATAATAGTTTTTGCCCTTCTTGCTAAGATGGCATGGCAAGGGTGCAAAGGAGGATAGCTGGGAGCTGCAGGGACTGGAAAACCGAACTCAATTTAGCCACAGAGTACTTTTAAGTTCCTGCTGCATTTTTCATCTAAGCACAGCAAAACCCCCCAACAACACCCCCCTCCCCTCCTCTCCCTGCTAAGCAACAGCCCAGGTGGCCATAAATACTGAAAGGCTAACTGCTGCACAGCTAGCATGTGGCTATTCCAGAGGGCGGGGGATGTGGTGGGGCAGCAGCTGAGAGCGGAGCACAGTGCCCTTCCAGGGAGGCCGTGACACCTGTTAGCAGAGCTGGGAGACACTGTGGAATGGCTGCGGTGGCATAAATGCTGCTGGATTGCCATTCACTGGAGATTTCTGCCTTTACCAAGCACTGATAGCTTCAACAGCTAGAATTTCCGGCAGGAAACTCTCAACAGAGAAGGAGCTCAGGAGCTTCTCCCCTGGGAGGAAGAAGAGGGGTAGTTTAGAAAGGGTGCAGCCACACAGCAGAGCTGGCCATCAGGCACTTCCTGTGCCAATGGCAGTCTTGAGTGGCGAAAATGCAGCTCAACACCTACCAAAGGAAGGAGTGCATAAAAGAAAACATGGCATCTAAACCTACCCATCTCAGGTAAGAGCAGTGTGGCCTCAGTCTGCCTCCTTGCAAGGCTCCCAGGAAGCCTGTTTCAAGATTAGTGCAAGACAGGGCAGAGCACATTTAATTATCGCCAAAGCACGGGCACCTAACTTCAGTTCTTCATTTCTGAAAAAAGCAGAAAAGCCTCCCTCACAGAGAACCACGAAGAGAAGGATTTTCTCTCCCTTCCACTCCACACGAGCTCTATGGGTAGGTGGATATGCACAGGAATGACAGCTGAGTGGATGGATGGCCGTAAGTGTGGCAGACCGCCAGGGCACAAGCACACAGCTCACTCAGTACTTTAGGAACAGAGGCTGCTCAAAGTGGGGAGCATTAGAGATGCTGCAGTAGTCCTGGGTGAGATGTGATGGAGTCTGCACTGCCTCTCATCTTGCAGCAGTGAAGGCTCAAACTGTGACCCCCAGCACGTGCCTCACTGAGTATCTACCAGAGCTCCATATGGCAGTTGCCAAGCGATCCAGACCACTGAGGCCTGTCAGGACAAATACACCAGACGTGCCGGCATTTCAGCCAGGACTTATGAAGCCGTCACTTGCTCAGTCTGTCTCCCAGCAGTGCCAGCCTTGGTACACTGACTGTTTTCACCTGATTGTTAGGTTTGGATGCTGCTGCTGAGAGGCATTTTAGGAGCTAAAACATGCTAGGAAGAAGGAGGCCAAATTGCCAGCCTTTATGCCTTCCTACTTCTCCCTTCTTTTTCTCTTTTCTGGAAAGTTTTCCCATGCTAAGTATAGCTCCTAACAGGTGCATGACCAGAGGGGACTGTCAGGGATGCAGCTGTCCCCACAGAGGCCTGGATCCATCTCCATCTGTCTCACTGGAGTTATCCATGCTGTCTAGCTAATCTCTTCGGACACAGGATGCATCCGAGATGTGGGCAGGGAGGAAATATAAGTACACATACACATTCAGACACAGAGGGACGATGATTATTCTGAGGAATGCCACAAACAAAGCCTCTGATATCAAACTAATGCATCCTTTGAGGCTTTAAAGAGCCCTTGCCACACACAGGCAGGCTGCCAACTAACTCATTGCTCTTCCTTGCCATGCTAACAGCCTGATGCCAAGGTCAGGCTTTAAATGAAAGCTGACTGTTCTGTAATCCCCTGGGTCTCATTTGGGGATGCCACAAAACTGATAAGAACTGGCAGAAAATATTTGACTGGGGCCAGCTCCAGCACTACGACTGAAATGGTTCCTTTGCCCAGCCAGTTGCCAACGCTGGTTTCCACCCTTCCAGCCTGGGGAAGCAGGACTAGGGGAGCAGGCAGTATACAGACAGTGGCACAGACAGCCAAGATCCCACTAATGCCCCTCAGTGTGCATGTGTATGAAGCAGTCACAGATCACTGACCTCCAGATGCACAATGGTGACAAGATGTCCTAATGCAGAGCCACAGGGGACAGCTGCTGGCATAACCCTCCTGGACAACAAGTTGTCTCATTGCTGTGTAGTGGGATCTAGAATTAGGAGAAAAAGAGATAAGCAGCAGATCTGCTCACAAACTAAAGGTGTGTCCTGCTCCTGGAGCGTCCTAGCATTATTTCAGGCTAGTAGGACATGAAGAAATGAACTGCTGCTCCCTGCTACCACGTGTTGTAGCAAAAGCAGCTGCTCTGTTGTATGAATCAGGGTGGTGGGGCATGTGCTGTGCTAATGAACTGGCCTCAATTAATAGTGAGGTAGGGTGAAAGCCATACACAGGGAATAGACTGGTACCTTGACATCACCACGATCATCACTGAAGGAACAAAGAGGTTGCTGCATTCTCCCTGTGTCACCACAGAACAAGCTCCATGCTGGGCTTTGGCCACAAAGTCCAAAGTCTGAACCTGGGAACCCAATGCTAAGGGCAGCTTCTTAAGCTGCACAAAACTGAGTTGCAACCGGCTCTCAAAAGTCCTTCTTGAGCTCAGAGAAGTGTTGTGTTGGTCTGGGTGACATAGACATGTAACAAATCTTTGGCAGAGGGAAAATCCATTCCCTAGTTTATTCCTTTGTTAAAATGAAGCCATTCTGGTGCTAGCAAATCTCTGCTCACTCCCACTCTTGCAAAGGAAGAGCCATGAATCCAGGGTTTGGGGTGCTGCAGTCCGGGAGAGATCAGCACTCACCTGCAGCTGCAGGAACAGGCTCTGAAGCCAAGCAGGTGTCACAAGGTAGTGACATCAAACAGCATTGTCATACGCACTGCCCCTACAGCCCTTTCTTTCCTCCTAAGGCATTCCTTAGTGGGATTGAGTACAGGTAATAGCAATGTTGAGGCCTCCCTGATCCCAAGGCACACGTTGTACCAAGGCACAACTCAAACAGCTTCAGCCACAGACACCAGCAAGAGCATCATCATAGAAAAAGTAGAATGAGGTCCAGATTTACTAATACCAGCACAGATTATAAGGATGGCATCATCTTAACCTTTCTCTTCAGTGGCCTTACCTTCTCATGTTTCCATTTCTGTCACTTCTTCCCTGTTTTTCAGGGTTACTTTCCTCTACTCCTTTCACAACAACCCTTTTCAGAAAGAACTGCTGACTGAAGCTCTTTGGGTCTCCAAAGACTATTCCATCACAACGATGCATGACGGGGCTTGGGCTGCCAGTCTGAGTTATCACAGGTCCTGCCCTCCCTTGCTGTTAATATCTACTCACCAAGGGAGCACTGGTTCAGCCCAAGCAGAGAAGGTTAACCCCAAGCCACAGAAGAATCCCACCATTAGAGAAGAGGCATCAAAGAGAAAGAACAGGAAAGCAAACATATCCCAGACATCTCTCCTTTACAGACATCTCTGGAAAATCATAATCAAGCTCATCCTCGAGGGAGGGAATGAGTTATAGAGAGTCATGAACTTCTCATGATCAGCTCACCTTGTATCAAGGAGACTTCAGCCATACATCATCCCCAGCCCTAGGCCAGATGTCTCACAACAATCCTGTCACCTCCTTCTGCCCCAATTAACCCCTTCCTTCCCAGTGGAGGGCCACCTACTGGTCCTGTATTCAGGATTCAAATGATTGCAGGTTGGAGTAGATGATCTCTAAGATCCCTTCTAACCTTAGCCATCCTGTGATTGCACATACAAAGTGCTGAAGCTGGTTCAAGAAACAATTTAGGAACAGTGAACTGGTACTACACCTCCCTTCCATGATCTTTATCCAGCTGAATAAGAGACTAAAAACCCAAGACAGCAGATTAAGGCTGCCTTCAGCTCCAGGTATTCTGCCAACACCCAGCAATGAAAACACACACAGAACGTGCTGGTGCTGGTGAATTAACTGTCTATAAAGATGTTGTCCAGGTGAGTATTGGTCCTGGAAGCCCCAAACTGCCCACAGCCTGGACTTTACTGTGAAACTTTCAGAAACAGGGTGTTGTTCTTCAGTCTCCCACTCCTGGGGTCTGGCATTCGCATGCAAAATTCCACTGTTGTCACTGCAGAAAATGGCTCCCAGAGCTGAAAAGTCTAAGCATGCAGCTCAAGGACTAAACCCCTCCTCACCAAATCTACAGTAAATAAAAAGAGTTAAAGGCAGATTTGTAAACTCTAAGGGTTTCGAGTCAATTTTGTGACTGTCTTCAGCAGTTCTGGCATTCTTTGTAATTGGTGAGAGAAACTTACTCGGAGATGTGGGACAGAATAAAGGAGATTTGACCCTGATGACTGGGACAGTTCCCCCCAGTGCAGAGATTTCTGAAAGTGGAATGGCTGGCAGCAAGAAGCTTCAGGAAATTAAAGTAAGTAGTTGAGAGACATTTACAAAAGGGATTCTGAGCCAAAATTTCCTCTCTCAGTAAACCTACCTGACCTCTGCACCCTGCTTTGAGGACAGTTTGACCTGGAGTCTGAACCACAGAAGTAAGCACTGGATCAGCAGAAAGATGATTGTGAATACTTACTGTTTGCTGTTGGAGAGTTACTGTTACTAAATAGGTGTTTCCCTGAGCCACATTGTTTAAGTGTTGGTGTCTTTGCTAGATTTAATTGGTCCAATTATCATGGGCTTTGTCACCTCCTCCCCATTCAGCATGAAGAGACCTGCTCTCCTGCCTTCCTTGTCCTGCACTGTTTTGCTAGCAGGCAAACACACCTTCAGCACTCTTAACACCAGTAGTCTTCTCTTTGACTTCTCCCATGCTTCGAGCTTGGTGGGGGCTAGAGGAAGCCAGGCAAATGAAAGAAGCAGTCTCTGGGCTGGCTATCTTCTGCTGAAGGTGTTTAGCTGGTAGTCAGCCTTATTTCTGGGGTGACAAATCAACATTTTTATTTATTTACTTAAAAATCTAACCAAAAGCTCTCACTAGAGTTGAAGTCATGTCAAGTTCTCCTCAGACAGGGCCCAGCAAGCCACAATCCTGATCTCCAGCTGCTCCAGCCCCTGTCACACCCCACCTGCACAATCCCCCAGCAGGCTTCACCTCATATTAACAGACAGAGGTTTGGCTGGGATGTCCATGGAAAAGAGGATTGAGAGGGCACTGCCAGACAAGGAAGTGCTTCTGTCATCTGGCATGGTTGTGAGGTTATACCCAGCCAGAGATCAACTTATCACCCCCACAACCCCACTCTAAGGAATATCCTGCAGAAATTCCAGGGCAAAGAAACTTACCTTTGGTACATGGTTGCTTGTAGAGCAACACCTGAGCCAAAACTCAAGACAGACATGGGAATGGTCAGTGCTGCTCCTCCCCAGCAGGGCCATGGGGAGAGTTAGTATTAAATAAAGAGCACTGGAAAGGGTAAAGACCAGATGGGGTGTTGGTAAAGAAGCCAAGCTCCTCTTGTGGTCTCCTAAGAGCTGCCTGCAGCAAGTCATCCAGGCCCTATCCTGAGCTCCTTGTCAGGGTATCAAAGAGCAGACTAATAAAGAGCACTGGAGAGTTTCACAACTGGAGCAGGCATTTCTGATTTCTGTTGAGAAGAACAGCACCTGCATTGACACAAGCCCCAGTGAAAATCATAGCAGCCATCAATTCTCCTGCACCAGGGTAGAAGCTGCCTGCCAGCTGAGGTCAGAGGGAAATCTCCACACATAGAGTAGTACTGCACTGTTATGGGCATTTTGGGGTTTTTATGCTTTCCTTTAAGACATCCAGCCTTGGCTTCTGGTGGAGACAGGGTACCAGGCTGGAAGGTCTATCAGTCTGTTCAGCTTAAGCAGTTTTTATGTCGTAATACAAAATAAATGGTTCTTTCACTAAGACAACATATGGCAAAGCTGTCTGCTCTGTGCATTGCCACTGGCAGAACAAAAGTGGGGCTGAAAATTCATTTCTTCCCAATGTTTCTTGATGCAACACAATCCTCAGGCCCTACTATAGCCAACCCACACTCTCTGTGATCAGTACATTGATGCCAGACCATCAATGACGGGTAGAGCGTGCTGCAGTCCTGCACACATAAGTTCAAGAAATCCATCACCCTCCTGCCTCCCATGTCAGGGATACCAGAACCACAAATCTCTTCAGCAGCAAGGCAGTGGGTTGCAGGCCCCTGCATTGTGTCCTTTAAACCAGGCCTTCAGTTGCCTCTCTTGCTGATAAAAGAGCTGTGGAAGCAGAAGCTGCCATCCTAAAAGCTGCATTTCAAGATCACCATGGAGGTCCCTTCTGCTTGTATTAAAAACCACCTTGTTCATCATGTGGATAGCCACTCATCTTCATTTAACTTTTATCTGCAAACACCTGGGTTAAATCTCGCAATCAGACTTGAAGGAACTGCTTGCTCCAATGATGAC
This sequence comes from Upupa epops, assembly GCA_013397515.1. Classification (NCBI taxonomy): domain Eukaryota; kingdom Metazoa; phylum Chordata; class Aves; order Bucerotiformes; family Upupidae; genus Upupa; species Upupa epops. The sequence goes on along the minus strand of VZRI01005675.1, from coordinate 17,224 downwards.
TTTTACAGGAGGACTTGAAGTAAGTAGTTTTAGTTGAGCTGATTACTCTGGTCTCTAGTGGAAGCAAGCTGTGCTGTTGCAGTGTGTGTGGTTCATTTGTGGCTTGCCCTAAGGGAGCCAGCAGCGTTGCTGGGAATCCTGACCCAGGAGTCCTGACTCAAGCATTCTGTAAAACCACAGAGCCTGCTGTTTCCACGCTCGTCTTGTGTTCCTGTCTCTGATGGGGCCTGCCTAGTGCTGGAAATAGCAGGATTCAAATTGCTTTTGCAGAGGCATAAGGGGATCTTGCTGCTGTTGCCTAGTGCTCAGGTTGGCAGGCCTCTAACCCTTCTTTTGGGATCTGTGACCTGTCTGGCAGATGCCAGGCCTCCTACATCATGTGCACCCCAGCAGCCTGCCCACACAGACTTGCAGAGCAGCCACCGAACTCACTGCTGGGGTTGAACAAACAGCTTTGGTGGCTGCATATGGTACTCAGGCCTGCGGTCTGACAACTGACACCTCTATTGGTCAGATTAGGCTAGAGCCAGTCAGTATGTACAAGAACAATGGGAGGAGACATGGGACTGACAGGCATCCTCAATATGTATACTGGGTTGCTTTAAGGGATGCCATAAATATCCCATAAAGTGAAAAATTGTGCAGTACTACCTTATGGGGGGAGCTTTCACCTCAACCCCAGCTGGCAAACAGCCTATTTTACTGGAAAAAAAAGACCTGACTCTGAAGCAGAGAACTTCTCTAGGTGGTGTTTAGATCTCAGTGGCAAACTAACCACTCAGAACTATGAGGTAGAGGAGAGCCAAAGCCAAAGCCCCTAAGCCCATCCCTCAACAAGAAACCCTACTGCAGCTCCTGCTTTACTCTGCTTTGCTTGGCAGTGCTATGCCAGAAATTTCATTCACCCCCCTGGTTCTACCCATCCAGGAGAAAAACATCCTTATTCACATCGCGACGCTGACCAAATCATAAAGAAGATGTAATGACATTGTCTCGGCTGACACAGTGATCAATGCTTTTCATGCAAAGTTATGCTTTCTGTGACTAATAAATATTGATCCTTTTTTTGTTCCTGTGTAGCACTCCAATAAAGAGTGACTTAAATATCTGATAGCACCAAGTATCCTCCATCATGTTCCAGCATCCTGCTCCCCCACAGCAGCAGCTCTTTACATGCTCCTGTGTCTACCTGAGCTCATTGGACACTGATGCCAGAGCATTTGCATCTCCACGAACATCCATCTCCCTCCACTTTTCTTTCCTTTGAACAATGTACAATAGTTCAGTAGTTCACAGGGAGAAACAGGAATTTAATGGAATTGGAGGGAGGGGAGCAGGGTCATGTCCCAGGCACATTTAGTATAATAAACAGGAGAAACTGGGCCAAGTGCAGAACTAATGGAAACATTTACAACTGCTTGGCAGGGGAATTGTGTAAGCACTAGTGGGCATAGTCCAACAGCTTGAAACATCTTAAATCAAAGTTGTGGAGCTCAGTAGCAAACCCTTGCCAATGAGCTAAGCAGGCATCCATTGCGCTCATGGAGCCCACAAACAGCAATCCTCTCAATTGACTTCTTGAGTTCTTCTAGGGCTCTGGGACCCTGTTTTCTCCAGGACTCCACTGCCTCTTCTCTTTCAGTCTCCACACCTCACATGGAAAGAAGAGCATTTCTGTGTCTCCCAGCAGCCCAGAGAAGGGAGCTGCATGGAGCATATCAACTGTGAACTCAGATACAGGATTGCAAATAGATTGATGTCGACAGGCGGAGGCCTGGGTTCAGTCACTCCTGTCTGGCAGATGCGCAATGATTGAATTTATTCACTACATTTCTTTGGGGCACAAACAGCTTTCCTGCTCTGAAGAGACCAGGTTCATGTCCACCATGAGCAAAGGAATTATGATGCAACAGTGAACCAGAAAGCAGGAAGGGCCAAAGGTCTCTGGCGCTCTGTGCAATCTCAGGAATTCCCGGAGGTGCTGCATGCCAAGTGCAGCAGATCCAACTGCTCCCTGCTCCCCCTCCCACTACTGATCTGTCATTTCTTTGTTTCTGGGGAAGCTACTGTAGTGCATCCTATCCCTTTTCTTTCTGAAGACTGCACTGTCAGGGACCTGTCCTGCCTTTGGTGACCTGTGGCAGTGGACAAATGATGTTCAGGATCACCCAAGACACAGGATCATTTCCTACTCCTCATCCTTCCAGCTCAAAACCTGCTTTCGCCAGCAGTTCCAAGTGTCCTATATCTCCCTTCCCCCTGCAGACAGCAGAGTGCTGAGAAGGCATTTAAGGTGAAAAACCTACAAATCAAAAGACACTGTCTCTGGACTACGGAGATTAAAATATGATGGCATCTCCCCCAGACTGTGCATGGGTTCACTGAAGAGCTACCCCAGTCCTGAGACCCTCCCCTTCCCCACCTCCCTCCTGGGAAAATTGAAGAGGCAAAGGGCTGCTGTTCCAGCAGATTTACAAGAGTGGGAGTTGAAGAATCAATGAAGCTCTGAAAGCCAGTGGGGAAAGTCATTCTGCACCTTCCTGACACCAGGAATAAATGATTCAGTGGGAAAGAAAAAAAAAAATATCACAACCCTCAAATGAGGCTGGAATTACCCACTGGAGAGATATTTCATCTTGAGGAATTGTGTTTGCTGCAGTGTTCATCTCACTGAGCCACAGCAAGGCTTTAATATCCAGCAAAAGGTCAAACTTAAATGGGAATTGTTACAGCTTGCTGAAGTCCCTGACACCAGCGCACACACAAGATCCCAGCTCCTCATGTGGTGCAGGCTGGGGCTGTGAGCCAAACACGCTTGGGAACACTCTGCACACACAACAGCACTTGAGGTACTCGCATGTCTTCAAGTGGCTCTGCAGTCATCAGCCCTTCCCACCCCTGCAAAGTACTATCATGCCCCAATTATTAACCATCATCCTTCCCTACTAATGAGACAGGGAATTACACAGCACTTGCCATCCTGCATTATCCCAACTCCACCTGCATAGTCTCTTGTCACACCAAAGTCACAGGGGCCTGGTAATAAAGCCTGGAAATGACCAAAAGGCCTGATCCTGGCTGCTGAGGGCACCCTGATGCTTTGGGGGCCAAATCCTGCTGAGCAGTGCTTTCCTCTGCCAGAGAGAATGGCAAGTACATAAAACACAGGAGTCAGTCCCCATGCCAACACCAACTTCTTACTTAAGGACAATGTTTTCATGAGGATCCCATTGCACATTTGGATCTGCTTGTGAGGATGTGAATGTCAGGTGTCTGAGTCCAGGAGGTGCTCCTCTGGGGTCTCTCATGGCCCCCAAGGCTGTTTTATTCTTTCCTCTTCTGCTTTTGGTATTGCTGTGGTCTCACTCCATCCACACATCTACTTAACCTCTCCTCAGTAATTCGTAATCTTCTCACACTCAGCTGTGCCCTCTGCAAGGTAAGTACCCTTATATCCCAAGCTGCAGCTGAGTTGTCTAGAAATGAATGAACCAGATAGGAGGTGGAGGGACAGGAGAGGCTCCCATGGAGCTTTCTGCCTTCTCTTCATCATGACAAATTTCCAAGAGAAGAAAGGAGTCAATTGAGCCCTTCTTATCACATCCATTGTCCTCCCAAGAGCGAGAAACACGGGTCAGTAAGCTGAGTGAAAGGGGGTTTTACCTAAAGTAGAGCTGAAAATCTGCTTGAGCTTTGGGGTTTATAGCAAAACTGGCCCCAAGATACAAGTGAACTCCAGACTCTTCAATGAAACCAAAAGATGTGAGAAGCAGCAACTCTCCTGACCGCCCTGTGCCTTCCACCTTGCATCTCAGCCATCCATCACATCCTGAAGAGCCTCCTGATTTTCTGTTCTAGATCATATTAAACTCTGCCAATACACCTCCATGCTACCCAGCAACACCAGCTGCTCCGTCAGCCCTCCCTGCTGAACAGCCTGTCATCCATGATGGGGCACATGCTGGTTTCTGTGTTGATGTGGCCTAACACCCACTGGGGAATCACCTGAAACTGCCACTTACATTTTCATTGAGGACTTAGGCCTGATTTTGTTATATACAGAAGGATTAAATTTTGCTAAGGTTAAGATGAGATAATTTTTTTTCAAATATTTACAGTTAAAGCTTGCCTTAAAGTCAACAAGATTATGCTGGACAATGCTCAACTATTCACATCCCCCAAATGTAAAACATCCAGAGACATCCGAAATTCATCCCTCCTGATTGTTCCTGGGCCAAGCTGGGTCTGGATCGCACATCCCTCCCTCTGAGGGAAGCAGTACAAACTTATTGGGCTTTTATTCCTAATAATGGTGAACATGTGGACATGGCCAAGGTGGGTCACCAGTCTCTTGCACGGCCATGATAACAGAGGAGGTAGAGACCATCTCTGGATTGCAACCAGCAGCCTCATAATGGGCTGCTGCATAGCGTTGGAACTGTGGAAAATGGGGCCAGACTGCTTCTCTGTCTGTTTGCTGCTCCTCCTACCCCTAGACCTTCTTTATAGCATGTCAGCCCTTACATCAAGCTTCCCTTACACACTCCTGTAACTGTTCATGTCTTTAGGGTGTGTATCAGGCTTAACAGTTCTCTGAGTGTTAAATACAGCTCAAGTTTAACAAGCTTCTGTGGCAGATGCAGAATCTTCTGTAGAAATTGCCCTTCTCTGCTCCTTTACAAGGTAAAGGGGGGATGGAGGGAAGGTGATATCCTACTTACAAACACAGGTTGAATCCCTGTGTGAGTTGCTCTGAAAGGGTCTTCTTCAGATGTTACTCCTATAGAAGGAAGGCAGAGTTGATTTAACAAACTCCTATTGTTGGGTGAACAACCAGCCTCTCCAGGAAGTCTATGACTTCCGGAGGCTTTTCAAATAGGCAGCAGCAGTGTGTGACCCTGCTGCGATCTCCCAAATCCACCAGCATATATAACTCCTTCCTCTCAATTGCCACCATCTTCTCCTTGAACAACACAAGACACAGACCTACAACCAACAGGTCAGCTCTCCTCCTATGCTGCCGGGTAAGGAAATGCTGAGGCGGGAATGCAGACAATATCCTAAACAAATCTGCTGTTTACAAAGTCTTCTGTAAACTGTTTACATTGCTGGGAAGAAACCATAGGGGAACAGCAGCTGGAGCACGTTCTTTCCAGTGCTCCTGCGGGAGTGGAGCTGATGCATGTCTGGAATGGGCACAAACATATGAGGGAAGAGGCAGCAAAATCCCAGCACCACCCACTCATCCAGCCTGCCAGGACCTCTGGCTACCTTAGCACTCCGAAGGAGGTGGCATGTCCCCAGGGCACATCAGCTGCAGGACATGCAGTGTGTGGGGTGGTGTGGTTGGCCAGGGCCTGCTGGCTAAACTGCATAGAAGCTGCTAGAGGAAGCAGACCTGATGGAGCCAGTCTTGACACTCCCCTGGAGCCCCTTGGCACTCTGATGCATGTGAAGTATCCTGTGACTCTCATCCCATGAAGGCACAGTGTGTGGCTTACAGAGGCTGGCCTCATATACATGCATTAAGAGTGGTTAAAAATGAGGCCTCAGAAATACCAGTGAGAACATTCTGAAGTCTTGGTATAACATAAAAACCTCAGTATGTCTCTAATTTGCCCTGCTTGCTGCCCAGGGAAACCTCTCTGCAGTGGCTGTGCATACTGTGATGTGTCTGCTGAAATAACTATGACCACAACTACTGCGGCCCCCCAGAACAACCGCCAGTGCTGGCACAATGTGACTGCACAACCTGGACTATGGGCTGAATCCAGGGCAGATGAAATGGGAAAGTTAAAAGAAAAACACATCTTTTGTCAGTGCCCTGCACACTCACAGACCTGCTCACAGCAGAAAAGTTTGTTATGTTCCTTGAATGGCTGAGCAGCATGTGAGGAGGTAATGGCCTTTGCTCAGTAAAGGTGATAAATGCTCTGAGCCCAGAAATAGTGTGAGAGAGGAGTACTCGGGGATAGGCAGCAGCATGTGAAAACACACTCCCTACACACAACACAGCAACTCAATAGCTGGAAAGGAAAAGAGGTACAATGACTGAATAAAAACAGAAAATTGGCAAACTCACCTCTGTGGTGTTGAAGAGGAGGCGGAGAGGCAACGAAACCACAGTGCTCCATTAGATGTGGAGATGTTCATCCACTTTTGCTCTCAAGCATATCACCAGTAGCCCACTGCCAGAGCCAGTCCATCCTCCACTTTTCACCCAGCTAGTCTTCCCAGGCTCCCCAGCTGTGTCCCTTTCCTGATGAAGAAGGGTTTCCCAACAGACGGACATCTCAGGTGGCAGGAATGGCAGATGAATCTGGAGGATCTCTCAAAGTTTGAACTAAAAAAAATATAAAAATCAAATAGGCAAAAAAACCTCCTCAAACATGCTGAAGACAAGCTGGAACAAAACATTGTTACTTACCTCTGCTGAAGCAAAAAAATACAAATCTAAACACTTTTTTCAGAGCCAACTGCACATATGGGCCAACTCAAAAGAAAGCTTGCTTGGTTTTGGTTTCAGAAGCTTTTGTCCTTCTGAAAAAATGCCTACCAGCTAAACTTCTGAACAAAATGGCTCTTTAAAATGAAAACTTGAGCAAACTGCAAATTGTTTTAATAAAAAGTGAGAAAAGACTAGAGGTCTAATCCCACGCAAGTGCTGGTGTGAACTAATGCCTGGCTATGTCTCTGCTAGCATCACTTTCCCACCTCTGCACCCATTGTCCCACTGTGAGATAGGTGGTAAAGCCATTGGGTCTTCTGGTTTTAAGAGTTCAAGCTATGATTTATCATTAGAAAGTGGAAACTGAAACAACTCTTCTTTCCTGTTCAATCTATTCATTAATGATTTGGATGAGGGATTAGGGTGCACTGTCAGCAAGTTTGCTGATGACACAAAGCTGGGTGGTGCCACC